>OU015761.1:15894163-15951073 GCA_907173295.1 Fagus sylvatica
TCGGCTTCCGCCGTTGATAAGGCCACAGAATTTTGCTTTTTACTAAACCATGATACTAGTGAGTGTCCTAGAAAGTGACAAGTACCACTAGTGCTTTTGCGATCAATTTTGCAACCAGCAAAATCCGCATCCGTGTAGCTTATTAAGTCAAATGAATTTGACTTAGGGTACCATAATCCTAAATCAATGGTTCCAAGCAAATATCGAAATATTCGTTTGACTGCAATTAAGTGTGATTCTTTAGGACATGATTGAAATCGGGCGCAAAGACATACACTAAACATTATATCGGGTCTACTTGCGGTTAAATAAAGTAAACTACCAATCATACCTCGATATAGCTTAACGTCCACCGGTTTACCTTTCTCATCTTTGTCAAGCTTTGTTGAAGGACTCATGGGAGTTCCATATGCTTTAGCATTTGTCAATCCAAATCTTTTTAGTAAGTCTATGACATATTTGGATTGATTTAAGAATATCCCATCTTCGGTTTGCTTTATTTGAAGTCCGAGAAAGAATTTTAGCTCACCCATCATACTCATTTCGAATTCATCCTGCATAGTCTTAGAGAATTCTTTGCACAAGTTTTCATTAGTAGAACCAAATATAATATCATCAACATAGATTTGCACAATAAGCATGTCTTTTCCATCAAACATTAGAAATAATGTTGTGTCAAGTTTTCCACGTGTAAAACCCTTTTCAATAAGGAAACCACTTAGTCGTTCATACCAAGCTCTTGGAGCTTGTTTTAAACCATATAAAGCTTTTGATAATTTAAAAACGTGGTTTGGAAATTCATGATTTTCAAATCCAGGAGGTTGTTCTACATAAACTTCTTCGGCAATAAAACCATTTAAAAAGGCACTTTTGACATCCATTTGAAATAATTTAAAATTTTTAAAACATGCAAAAGCAAGTAACATGCGTATAGCTTCTAATCTAGCAACTGGAGCATAAGTCTCTCCATAATCAATACCTTCCTCTTGATTATAACCTTGAGCGACTAACCTTGCTTTGTTCCTTACTATTATACCTTCTTCATCCTTTTTGTTTCGGAATACCCATTTTGTACCAATGACGGAGTGGTCCTTGGGTCTAGGTGCAAGAGTCCATACCTTGTTTCTTTCAAATTGGTTTAGCTCTTCTTGCATTGCCAAGATCCATGATTCATCTTCAATAGCTTCATTTATGTTCTTTGGTTCAATTTGTGAGAGAAACGCCATGTTGTTGCAGATGTCCTTGAGCTTTGATCTTGTGCTTACTCCATGTTCAATTTCACCAATGATCAATTCTTTAGGATGACTATGGACTACGTTCCAACTTTTTGGTAATTCTTCATTGTTGGTTGGAGGAAGCGCTTTTTCTTCATCTTTTGGTTCATCCACTTGATCTTTGACTTTTTCACTTGAATCAACTTGGTTAGATGAACTAGCTTTATTTTCAAGAGAAATTGGCTCATCATCACAATTATTTTTTGATATGGAATGGATTAGTTTCATAAAAAACAACATGCATAGATTCATCAACAACCATGGTTCGTTTATTGAACACTCTATATGCTTTACTATTTGTAGAATAACCAAGGAATATACCTTCATCGGATTTAGCATCGAATTTTCCAAGATTATCTCTATCATTCAATACAAAGCACTTACATCCAAAAACTTTGAAATATCCAATGTTAGGTTTTCGATTATTCCATAGTTCATAAGGAGTTTTATTTAAAGTGTTTCTAATGATGGTTCTATTTATAACATAGCAAGCGGTGTTAACAGCTTCTGCCCAAAAGTATTGAGGTAAATTATGTTCATTAAGCATAGTTCTAGACATTTCTTGAAGTGATCTATTTTTACGTTCTACTACTCCATTTTGTTGAGGAGTACGAGGTGCCGAGAAATTGTGTCCAAAACCATTTTGATCACAATATAGTTCAATATCTTGATTATCAAATTCTCTACCTCTATCACTTCTAACATTGTTAATTGTATAACCTTTTTCATTTTGAATTCTTCTACAATGTTTAACAAATGCTTTATGAGCTTCATTTTTGTGAGCAAGAAATAATACCCATGTATAGCGAGAGTAATCATCAACAATTACAAATGCATACAATTTGCCACTTAAGCTAGCGGTTCTAATAGGACCAAATAAATCCATATGCAATAATTCTAGAGGTCTTGAAGTAGAAATAACTTTCTTTTTCTTAAAAGATGACTTAGTTTGTTTACCTAGTTGACATGCATCACATATTTTATCTTTAACAAATTTAGTAACCGGCAAGCCTTTTACTAAATCAAGTTTAGACAATTTTGAGAGTAATTCCATATTGACATGTCCTAATCTTCTATGCCACAACCAACTATTTTCATTTATGGCAGCAAGGCAAATTGATTCTTTTGAAGTCATATTATCAAAATCAATAGTGTAGACATTCTCATTTCTAAATGCCACAAATAAAACTTGATTATCAATTTCATTTACTATAATGCACATGATTGATTTAAATATTACATTATAGCCTTTATCACACAATTGGCTAATACTTAGCAAGTTATGTTTCAAACCATCAACCAAGAGAACATCTTCAATAACAAGAGAATGTGTTTTACCAATATTACCTATACCGATGATCTTTCCTTTTGAGTTATCACCGAATTTGACATTTCCTCCATCTTTTAGAGTAAGAGAAGTGAACTTGTTTTTGTCACCTGTCATATGCCTTGAACATCCACTGTCAAGAAACCACTTGTCCTTGATAGATTTGGATATCAAGCATACCTACAAAACAAATTTAAGTAACTTTCTTTGGTACCCAAATCTTCTTGGGTCCTCTTGGGTTAGTTGGTGGTGTGGTTCCTTTAATAATCCAAATCTTATTTTTCATGGGACATGTATGAATATTATGCCCTATTTTTCCACAATGTTTACATATGGGAGATTTCAAGAGATTTTCATTAATAAAAAATTTTTGATAATGTTTTTCTTTTATTTTCGGGTTATATCCAATACCCGCTTTGTCAAAAACACATCTTTGACTACCCAACAAATTATCCAAATTTTTCTTTCCATTTGTAAAGTTAGTCAAAATTTTGGTTAGGTTTTCAACCTTGAATTTTAGTTCTTTATTTTCATTAATCAAAAGATTTGAATCGTGAACAATTTGTGATGATGTTTCCACATCATTTGCTTTCATTTTCTCAATAAAGTTTTGTGGCTTAATTTTAAACTTAACTATTTCTTCTTCTAAAGACAGATTTTTATCATTCAAAGAATTAATTTGTTTTTCTAGAATTTCATTTTTGTTTTTCAAATCATTTAATTCATTTGAAAGAGATGTGACTTTCTTTTTAAAAACTTTATTTTTCAAAACATTCTTCTCAAATTCTTCAACTAATTCTTCAAAAGCATTTTGTAATTCATCATAGCTATAAGATTCATCTTCTAAAGAATTAAGTTTAGAAGTTACCTCATCTCCATGTGCCATTAAGCAAAGATCTTCGGTGGCGCTTTCATCGTCATTAAATGCTAGCGGACAAAAGCTCGCGTGCTCATCCTCACTTATGTTGGATTCATTTATGTATCCCAAAAGACAAAGATTTGCCACTTCATTGTCACTTGAGTTGTTATCCTGAATCACTTTCATCGGAGTCATCCCAAGTTACCTTTAGAGCTTTCTTTTTGTACTTCATTTTCTCTTTGTTTACTTGAGGACACTCATTTTTGTAATGCCCCTGCTTCTTGCATTTGTAGCAGGTAGGAGTTTCAGTTTTGCTTGATTCTCCTTTATTTTCTCCTTTCTTAGGGAATCTTCTTCCAAACCCCTTTTTCTTCTTTAAGAACTTTTTGAAGTTTCTAGTCATCAGGGCAATTTCTTCTTCTTCATCTCTTTCCTCTTCACTATTGTCGTGGTCATGATGAGAGGATTTAAGGGCGAAGTTTTTCTTTGGTTTGACTTCTTCTTCCTCCACTTTACTATTCATTTCAAGCTCATACGTCATAAGTGATCCGAATAGTTCCTCTAAGGTCAACACCTTAAGATCTCTAGCTTCAGAAATTGCTGTCATCTTTGCTTCCCATCTCTTTGGTAATGACCTGAGAATTTTTCTCACATTTTCTTGGTTAGTATAAATTTTTCCAAGGGCCTTCAAGCTATTCACAATATTAGTAAACCTAGTAGACATTTCACTAATATTTTCATCTTTCTTCATAACAAACAATTCATATTCATGGACAAGCATGTTCATTTTAGATTCCTTAACTTGATTAGTTCCTTCATAAGTAACTTCAAGTTTGTCCCAAATTTCTTTAGCCGAGTCACAACCCGAGACTCTATTGTATTCAATTGGGTCAAGAGCACAATATAAAGTACTCATAGCTTTACAATTTAATTCAATGAGTCTTACATCAGCCTCATTCCATTCACTTTCTAATTTTGCTAAGGTTGCTCCTTCCACAGTTTTTGTGGGAATATGAGGACCATTTGCAATGATTCTCCAAACATGATAGTCTTGGCCCTTAATATACATGATCATTCTATTTTTCCAATAGCCATAATCACTACCAATGAATAGAGGTGGTCTATGAGTAGATTGACCTTCAAGCATTTGAGGTCTAGGTGTGTTTGCCATGATCTTAACTCTAAGATTGTTAAATCTATATGTAGAGCCTTGGCTCTGATACCAATTGTTACCCAAATATCAACCTAAGAGGGGGGGTGATTTAGGTTGAGGCAAACTTTTTCGATTTAAATGCGGAATTAAAAACTATCTCAAATCAATGTTGATAGCAAATGTTTGATCACAATTCAATTGCAATATAGATATGATATGAAATCAAGCACAAGTATATATATAAGCAATTAAATATGTAAGAGATAGAGAGAGAGAAAATCAAACACGATGATTGTTATCGAGGTTCGGCTTCCGTGCCTACGTCCCCGCCTCAAGAACACTTCTTGAGGATTCCCAAATCCACTATTTGACAATCTTCTTTCGGGTGAAGATAAAACCGTTACAAATCTTCCTTACACAGTGAAGAGTAACCACCGAGTGAAAAATCCTTTTCACTCCTTAGGATTTATACCAAAACCCTAACAAAATACTCACAGGTTTCAACAAAGTATTTGTTGTACAAGATAAGGCTCTCTCAAAGAGTAATTGTACACAATATGCTCACTCTAATAGTATATCAAGGATTTGATCAATATGGCTCAAAAAGTGTTTAGAGAAATTTTCAATCAAGGATTTTGAATGATATGAAAATATAAGCTTGAGAAGGATGGATTGATGTATAAGATGTTATCTTTTCTATCTTTGATTTCTCTTGTATGCTTGGTGTTTAGAAATGAAGAAAGGGTAGTATTTATAGCCATCATGTTGTCTTGCATTCTTCTTGATTTTCAATCAATCAATTTGCTTTCTTTGAAAACTTTTCTTCTTAAGATTTTTCAACCATAATTGATATGGTTGTCTTGCATGTGAATTTCAATCAAGTTGCTTTATTTGAAAACTTTTCTTCTTAAGATTTTTCAACCATAATTGATATGGTTGTCTTGCATGTGAATTTCAATCAAGTTGCTTTCTTTGAAAACTTTAAGAGATTTTTCAATTGATATGGTTGTCTTATATTTGAATTTCAACCAATCAAGTTGTCTTTGAAAACTTTAAGAGATTTTTCAATTGATATGGTTGTCTTATATTTGAATTTCAACCAATCAAGTTTGTCTTTGAAAACTTTAAGAGATTTTTCAATTGATATGGTTGTCTTATATTTGAATTTCAACCAATCAAGTTTGTCTTTGAAAACTTTAAGAGATTTTTCAATTGAAGTTGGTTTTAAAGTTGAGCCTTAAAGATCAAATCTTAATAAACTTTACAAAACCTAACTCTTACTTCTCATATGTCTCGGATCATTGTCTTTGAGCTTGATTTCTTTTTCTTGAGTCTTGATGACTTTGATCTTCAATGAATTTGCAACTTGTCAACTTTGCATTTGCTTGATATTTGAATTGGCCATCTTGGTCCAATTAAATCAATAGTCAAAATTAAGCTTTAAAACATAAATCATTAGTTCATATGAAAATATCATTAATGAACAACTTAAAATCATGGTTATCATCAAAACTACATGAATGTTCTTGGATTAATTACCCAATTAATAATTATTGAAACCTTGAGGCTAACAAAACTCATCGGAACCATACCCAATGAAAGTGCATTTCTTAGACTTTGGAATAAACTTACTCCTAGCATTAAAATTTATATACACATATGAAACACAACCAAATGCTTTCAAATGTGATAGATTTATCTCTTTTCTGATCCAAACATCATATGGTATTCTACAATCCAAAGGGGCTAATGGACCTCAATTGATCAGATAAGTTGCATCAACCCAAAACATCTTTGGTAATCCAGCATGTAGTCTCATGCTTTTAGCATGCTCATTGACGGTCATGTTCATGCACTCAACCACATCATTTTGTTGTGGTTCCTAGGAAAGGTCTTCTCCTTTTTAATCCCATTTTTAGCACAAAATTCATTGATCCCTGCATCAATGTATTCCCCTCCATTATCTAATCTCAGACACTTCAAACTCTAGTTTTCAAACTTCGGTGTTATGCCAACTTTCACAAAAACTCACCTTTCTCTGCTTCCCAAGAATGCAGCTCTCACATAAGTCAAACTTAATTGACTTCAATTGTGGTAGTTTCCCTTTTGACGAAAGCACTTTCATCCCTTTCTCGCTCATGAGACCAAGTCTACGGTGCCATAGGCTTGTGTCATTACCCGCATCAACAACTATAAGTCTTTCCCTTGGACTTAGAGTCATATATAGATTATCGATATTCCTTCCACGAGCCACTACTATAGCTCCCTTTGTGATCTTCCAAATACCACCAATGAAGAGTATTACATCCCCTTCTTCATCAAGTTGTCCAATAGAAATCAGATTTCTCTTCAAACTAGGGATATGTTGAACCTTATAAATCTTCCATGTAGACCCAATTGGCATCTTAATGTGTATCTCTCTTATACCCACAACATCCAAGGTTTCATCATCAGCCAAGTACACCTTCCCAAAATTACCCACAACATAGGCTGAATAATCTCTTTGTGTGGAGTTGTATGAAATGAGGCTCCTGAGTCCAAGACCCAAGAATATCAATGGGTGTTGTCGACTGAAAGAAGTAAAGCATCTTGTACTTCTTCTGTCACAACATTAGCAGATTTGATCTCATCCTTCTTTTTTAAGTCTCTACAATCCCTTATTACCATAGTTCCAACATTCCATTTGTCGTCCTAATTTGGATTTACCTTTACCTTTCTTGGATTTTGATCTGCTTCTTTTAGAATTTTTGTGTTGTCTTCTACCTCTTGTCTTGAGGTTTAAAGCAAAACTATAACCCGAGGTTTTACCTGCATCTCTCCTACGAACCTTTTGCTAAGTATCAAATCTCGAATATCATCATATTTGAGTTTGCCTTTCCCTATAAAGTTGCTCACGTCCGTTCTCATGGCTTCCCAACCATTTGGCAATGAAGCCAATTAATGTGTGGATCTAATCATCAAACTCAATCTCTACTGAGGACAATTGATTTGTGATAGAATTGAAGTCATTCAGGTGTTGCACTGCTGCGGTACCTTGTGCCATCATCAAGTTGAATACCTTTTTCATTAGATGCACCTTGTTGTAAGCAGAAGGCTTTTTCTACATACCTGAAAAAGCCTTCATCAAGTTCGTTGTGGTTTTCTTCTTTATGATGTTGTGTGCAACAGACCTTGACATAGTTAATCGGATGACTCCTAGCACCTGTCTGTCAAGGTGAGTCCAATGTCTATCGAACATCATCTCAGGTTTCTCTCCCAAGAGAGGTAGATGTAGCTTCTTCCCATAAAGGTAATCCTTTATTTGCATCCTCCAATACCCAAAATTGTTGCCGTCAAACTTCTCAATTCCTAACGCCTTTCTTTCTTCTCCTGCCATCGCTCCTACTCAAATCAAAGCTCGGATACTAGTTGTTAGGAATTAAACCTATTACTAGGAGTAATGTGAGATGCGAAAATATAGAAGAAACATGCAAAGAATAAATCACACAACACAAAGATTTACATGGCTCACCACTAGGGCTTACATCCATGGAGTTGCAGCGATTTTCACTATTTTTGGATAGCTTTACAAGGTGTGGTTAACAATACAGAAACCATATACTGGGCCAGAAAATTCGACAAAATCCCCAATTAAAACCGTATGCTTCTAAATTAGGTCAGGTCCAAACTGGATCGGACAAAACCATGGTCCACATATAGCATAACAAATTTAAGGAACATTGTGGATATATGAATATCACATAAGTAAGGTCCTAAGTTTATATAATAACAGTCATTAACTCACATGATGCACAAGAAAAGTTCATCAATAGGTATAACTTTTTTTTTTTTTTTTTTTTGGCTGAATATGTATATATACATTTGTTTGAACAAAACTAAATTTTGTAATTAATCAAGTTCATTATCCAGTTTTATCCAAACTGATCACTTAATTAATTATCCAACTTCTGTAAATCAAAAGGGTGTGTTTGGTCCGAATTATGCCTTAATGATAAAGGACTTGGTTCAATCCAGAAATGGTAAACACTAACTGATTTACTTATAATTTTTCTGTGGAAGTTGGTATTAAATAATCTCTAAGACAAACTTGATAACAAATTCAATCTCGAGATAACAATTTACTGTTTATTCTTCTACAAATGTAAACAACTTCGAATTCAACAAAGCTGTAAATAATGATAAACTGCAGAATATTTATATTAAACAGTAATTGGGTACAATCACTTCGAACTGAACAAGAACAACAGAAACTTACAAAAGGAGAAGTTTCCTGTTACTCTCACACACTTCAAGGATCCAAACTGCAAGATCTAAATCTCACTCGAACTGAAATCACACTAAATGCACTCAAACACACTGAATTACACTGTTTCACACACTTTTGAACACTCGAATATACTTTAGAACACACTTGAACACACTTTGAATCACAATTGAACTCTTAAACTCTGGAAAATACGTGGGGGCTGTAATTATCTTCTTTTCTTTGATATATACCTTCCTCGAGTAGTAGTTTCTTCAATTAAAGAGTTACTTTCTTCATTTTGACTTTCAAATCATCAATAGATCTGGTCCAATACAGAATAACAACTTTCTTGGAGATGATAACACCTGTCACATAAGTTTCCAAATTTGTAAATGAACCGTTACTTAACAGTTCCTCAAGATCAAACTGCTTTGTAATTGTTTTTAGATCAATTTGAACATGACCTCGAGGTGTAATCGGGCCTTAACCCTTTGGACTTCTATTTAAATAAAGTAACTTGTCTCATTTAGGCCCATACAGTAAGTCTGGTCTTTTAAATAAATAACTTATCTAGGCCCAATACTATTAGTAGGCCCAAAAGTTTTTTTTTTTATGTGCAAACACATGCCCCCTACACGTGAGTGGTATATGTAATATGTCACTATCGTGTATAACTGCCATTTTTTCAAAATATAAACTATAAGTTCAAAAAGTTTTAGACTCTCGAACTCACTCAGAATTTCAAAAGCTCCACAAAACTTAACTCAGAGAACTTCTAACCTCAAATCCTTTGTTTCCATGGCGCGATCAAAGATTTCTGACTCTCCATCTTTGAGTAGTAATTCTGCTATAGACGAAAAAGAAAAGGCTCGATAGATTATTACTCAACTGAATAGTAAGTCTGTTAACCCTCGTCTTTTCGTTTGTTATGCTTATTTCTTGGGCAAAACTCTTTAGGTTTCGCCTCGAATGACCCATTTGCTTTAGGTCCCATATTTGTTGATCATTGTCCTGAAGAATTAGTTGATATATTTCCTTATTCTGAAAATATTCAACCTCTGTATCAACATAGAAATGCCAAATGGGGTCCTTTTAGTACTGAAATTAAGTTCGAACCATGGCCCTTTCCAAAATCTGATTGGTTTACTTGGGTAAAGAGGATGTACATAGGATTGAAAGACAAATGAGAGTATTTAGGCATAGTTGATGCCATATTAACTTCCAAAACTCCCATCAAACTTGACATGCACTTAATTGTTGTTTTGATCAGTTTTTGGTCACCTACTTCGAACACTTTTGTGTTCAGTGAGGGTTTTTTATCCCCTACTCTCATGGATGTCTCTGCAATGTTGAGTCTCCCAATTGAGGGTATTCCTATTCATCATGAGATGAAATGCACACAACATTGTACAATTGACATCGACACAAATGGGACTGCTCTAGGATATACTCGATTTATGCAAAAACACAAGAAACATTTTGATGATTACTTTTGAAGAAGAAACTTGTTTCTATCTTTTTTGGCTATGCAAATTTTTAATCAATTCTCCCTCGAAGAGAATTGTCACTTATTACTTGCCCATAGCCATAACTCTTGCCAATAAATACAAACTGGCTTTAGCCCCTTTTTTCCTAGGCTCTGTATATAGATCCATGTTTCTTTTTACTACTAAAACTAAGGACTCCATTGGTGGACCTTTATGGTTTATCCAACTCTGGGCTTATGCTTATTTTCCACAGCTTGCCCCAAAATCAAACCCTTCAGTTCTTAGCAGAAGTTCTTGCTATGCCCATCTTTTTGCTCTTTTTGCTTATGAACCTGACCATATTCCAAATTTTGAGGATTGGTTTAACTTATTTTCTGATAAGGAGAGAGTTAGATCTGCTCCTTATTTCCTTCCTTTTGCTGAGGCTAAATTCACTTGTCCTGAAATGTTTCTTTTGGGTCAAGGAGTGAATCCATTGTCCTCGAGTTTATGGGCTCATGTCCTTCAAACCAGGGATTTAATTGTTTTACAAAAAAAATCCTCTAGTTTTGAAGTATATAGTCCTCATTTCTTGGCAAGACAGTTTGGTTTGCTCCAATCTATGCCATTGCCTCCTATGTTCACTGCCAATGTTCCATGGCATAAAAAGAGTGTATGTACAAATGAAGAGGCTGAAGTTATCATAGTGGAAAGCATTTCCAAAATCACTACTATCAAAGTAGAGCCATTCAGAATACTTTCTAATGCCTTACCACTCTTCACTAGCTGGTGGGAAGCCTTGATGGTTAGTTTCAACTCCCCTGAAACACTGAAGCTTACAGTCTGGGAAGTTTGCCCATCATGCTTGGCTTTTGGAATCCTTGGTAAGTTACTATGCTTCTATTAAGATTTTCTATTTTTCTGTTCATAAAGATAGCATATTAATTAACTTTTCTTACTGTAAGGGATGTAAACACTACCTCGAGTGAAGAAGAGGAGACTGTAAATGCAAGGCCTTTGCAAACAGTGCTTCTTTCTCCAAAAAGATCTACCAGGGTGAAGCAAAGAGCTACTAAGAAAGCTACTAAAGCCAAAAAGCAACCCATTAAGACTGAGGTACTCCCAAGTCTTTTATTTAGAATTACAAGTCTAGAATTGTTTCTTTAACTCGAACTAAACTTGTATTTTTGATGAAACAAGTAAACAAGACTCCAACTCGAGGTAAAAGAAAGATAATCCTCTCATCCTCTGAATCTGAACCTGAAGAGAAATTAAAAAGAAAGCCTAGACAGCAGAAAATAGAAGAAAAAGAGAAAAGAGTGTTAGAGGAAGAAGCAGCTCGACCAACTCAGAAAAAGACCAGCTCTTGTGCACAAGTATTCACAAGAAGGAACAAAGGGATTGTGATTAAGGACTCTGCTGTGGAGAAAGACTTGGCTTCTGCACTTGCAAAAGCCAATCAAGTCATTGCTTCCCAAAGACAAGAGATCACAGCTCTTTCCATTAAAGCTCATCTAGATGCTATGTTTATCATAACTTAAGAAATCCCTGTGCACTTGAGTTCTCCTGAAAAGAAGAAAAAACTTGCAGCAGAGAAAGAAAGAGCTGTAAAGATCAAATAAGAACAAGCTTTGCAAGTTGAAGCTACTATGGAGGCTAAGAAGAAAGCCATCCAGGATGAAGAAGAAAAAAGGAGGGTCGAGTTGGAAAGAAAGCAAAAAAAAGAGTTGGATGCAAGAAGAAAAGCTGAAATTGAACAAAAGAAACAAAAAGAAGAAGAAAAAAAAAAAGAAAAAAAAGAAAAGAAGAAGAAAAAAGAAAAGAAATGAAGAAGAGAAAAGAGCAAGCTACAGAAAAAAAAAAGAAAAAGAAGAAGAATTACAAAGGCTGGAGAGAGAAGAAAAAGAAAAAGAATAAGAAATTTTAAGGAAAAGAGAAGAAAATATGGCCAACCTAGAATCAAGGCCACTGGTTGAGCATGAAGAGATAACTTCATCAATTTCTGCCAAGTCAGAATTTCAACAAGAGTTTGAACAAACTTTGAAGAAGTATGAAGACACCAAGCAAGAGATATCCAAGGTCAAAAAAGAACTTTAGAGGTTAAAGAATGTGAAAGACCTCACTCAAATGAAGTTACAAGACCTTTTAAAGCAAAAAGACAATATTATTGACTCAAGTATTGAGCTTAGCCTCAAGGAGAAAATAACTTCCTTAACAACTGAGGTCTCGAGGTTGAGAAGGATTCTAGAGGCTGTTTGGAATAACCTTAGGAACAGTTTTAACAACTTTCAATTGTAAAGAACTTTGAATTTCTTAATTTTATAACTCTGACAGTTGTTTACACAAATGCAACTAGAAAGTATAACTGTTGACCAATGTTTGGTCTTTATATGAATGAAAATCAATACTTTTTGTGTTTTAATTCTATTTCATTTATACTTGGCTTGTATAATTTTAAGTACTTGCCATTAATTGCTCTTATATGTTCATCACTGTTTACATGCACAAGTCTATATGCATTTCCTTCAAAAACTTTACAAACTAAATATGGTTCTTCCCAGTTTGGTGACCATTTACCCTAATCCTTTGTTCCAGGTGGCAATATGACTTTCCAAACCATATCTCCCACAGAAAATGATTTTGGTTTGATTCTTTTATTGTAAACAAGTGCAACTTTCTGTTTCTGTATCATAATCGAATTTAAAGCTGCTATTTGTTGCTCATATATGTCATCTAACTCAACTAACATGGCACTTTCATAATCCACATGACTCAATTGGTTTTGTGTGGCAACTCTTAGTGATTTCACTATTATCTCTACAAGAATCACAGCATCATGGCCATACACCAATGAATATGGTGTAGTATTAATACTTAACCTTTTAGAGGTCCTATATGCCCAAAGAACTTCTGAAAGTAACTCATCCAACAAGTAGGATTGTTATCAACTACTTTTCTTATATTGTTCTTAATAATTTTTTTGGTGGACTCAGCTTGTCCATTTGCTTGAGCATAATATGGTGTAGAATTACAAATTTTGATTCCATGGTCTTAAGCAAATGATAATACTCTTAAACCATTGAGTGCTAATCCATTATCTACTGTAATTGTTTGTGGTAATCCAAATCTATCTATAATCATGTCTTTATAAAACTGGATTACCTCATACTCAGTCACATTCTTGTATGCTTTAGCCTCAACCTACTTTGTGAAATAATCTGTTGCAGCTATCACAAAACTGTTTTTCTTTTTTGAAGTAGGCCTTACTTTCCCTATTAAATCTACTGCCCAACCTCTAAATGGCCAAGGCTTTATAATCGAACTTAATTTTGCTACTGGTATTCTAGGTATTGGTCCATGCCTTTGACATGATTCACAACCCTAAGCATACTTTATGCAATCTTTTAGAACTGATGGCCAAAAATATCCATACCTATGAATAAGCCATCTTATCTTAACTCCAGACTGATGTGCACCACAAATACCTTCATGTACTTTTGCTAATACTTTTAAGGATTCATATTTGCTTACACATTTTAACAACAAGCCTTCTGCACCTCTTATATAACACATCCTCTGGTTCTCCCATTAACACATATTTTCTTGCTTTAAGTTTTAAAGTGTTATCATTGTAACCATTTGGATTTCTTAAATATGAAACTATAGGTGCTCTCCAGTCATTTTCATCTAGCTTGAGGTAAAACATGTTTGTTCCTAAGTTTCTGTTCAAAACAAAAAGTAAGGACTTAGAAGTGATTTCACCTGACTTTTCATTATCCCTAGGATTTATTCTATATCCAAAGGCATTTTGTGCCATTCTATTGGCATCTGCATTCTCTTCTCGAGATTTATGTTGAATCCAGCACTCAGTAAACTGTTGCAGCAGTTGCTGGGCTGCTATCAGATATGGTGCTAATATGACACTTCCACATTTATATTCTCCTATGATACTACCAACTGTGAGTCTCCATATATTTGGACATTAAAAATTTTCATTTCCAATAATAATTCTAGTCCAAAAATTAAGGCTTCATACTCAGCCTGGTTATGTGAACACTATTGGTCTAATCTTAGTGCCATTTGTGTTTTGATACCCATTGGTGATTCTAAAACCACTCCAATTCCTGCTCCTTGTTCTGATTTTGACCCATCAAAGAATAATTTCCAAGGGGTCACTTTGAGAACCAAGGATTCATTGAAATCAGTAACATCTGTGCATGGATGATCTGCTAGAAAATCTGCTAAGGCTTGTCCTTTGACTGCCTTTTGTGGTACATAAACTAAATTGAATTCAACTAAAGATAAACTCCATTTCCTAAGTTTTCCACTTACAATAGGTCTAGATAACATATATTTAACCACATCAGTTTGAGCAATAACACATACTACATATGCCAACATATAATGTCTTAACTTAAAAGCAGAAAAATACAAAGCTAAACATAACTTCTC
The DNA here is from genome assembly GCA_907173295.1 of Fagus sylvatica. Classification (NCBI taxonomy): domain Eukaryota; kingdom Viridiplantae; phylum Streptophyta; class Magnoliopsida; order Fagales; family Fagaceae; genus Fagus; species Fagus sylvatica. The sequence continues at coordinate 15,908,941 of OU015761.1, forward strand.
TATAATAGAGTACTTGCATTCACATTCACTTAAAATTCTACTTAAATAAAATATAGCTTGCTCTTGGCCTTCATTGTTATCTTGGGTCAATAAACTGCCAATTGACTCCTGAGTTGCTGAGATGTACAACTTCAAAGGTTTCCCTTACTTTGGAGGAGTTAATACTGGTGGTGTAGCCAAATACTCTTTGATTGCTTCAAAGGCTTGTTGTTGTTCTTGCCCCCACACAAATTCTTCATTACTTTTTAACTTAAGTAATGGAGAAAATGCTTTTGTTCTACCTACAACATTGGAAATAAACCTTCTCAAGAAAGTGATTTTGCCCAATAATCTTTGCAACTCCTTCTTATTAGTTGGAGGTTTTGCTTGCGTTATTACTTTTGCTTTATTTTTGTCAATTTCAATTCCTCTATTATGAACCAAAAATTCAAGAAAGTTGCCTACTTTTACTCCAAAAGCACATTTCAATAGATTCATTTTTAATTGATGCCTTCTCATTCTAAGAAAGGCTTTTTCTAAACATTCTATATGTTCTTCAAAAGTCTGAGATTTTACAACCACATCATCTATGTAAACCTCCATAAACTTATGCAGCATATCATGAAAAATTAAATTCATTGCTCTCTGGTATGTTGCACCAGCATTTTTTAAACCAAATGGCATGACTATCCATTCAAATGTTCCAATTGAACCTGGACATCTAAATGCAGTCTTATGCACATCTTCTTCTGCTATAAAAATTTGATTATAACCAGAATATCCATCCATCATAGACAAAATTTGATAACCTGCTACTCTATCTACAAGTAAATCAGCCATTGGCATTGGATATTCATCCTTAGGTGTAGCATTATTCAAATTCCTAAAGTCCACACATATTCTCAACTTGTCATTTTTCTTCATCACAAGAACTATATTAGACAGCCATTCTACATATCTTGCTAGTCTAATAAAATTTGCAGCTAGTAACCTTTCAATTTCTTCTTTGACCTTCAAAATGATGTCTGGTGCCATCCTTCTTGGTGCTTTCTGGTATGGTTCAAACCCTATCTTGTTTAGCAATCTATGTTCTACCAATTTTCTGTTGAGGCCTGGTAATTCTGTACAAGACCATACAAAGCAGTCTTTATACTTCTTCAACACTTCTAATATCCTTTCAAATTCTTCTGGTCTCAAATGACCACTCATGAATGTAACTCGAGGTTGCTCTTTTGTATCAAGATTCACTTCTACCAAAGGATCCTGGTTTTCACTATTTGAATCTGTCTTGATTGTTTTCAAAATACTTGTTTCTTGACCATTATTTGTCTAGTCCTCATTTTCATGATCAGTAACACATTTTGCCAGAAAAGTGTCTTGCATGAGTTTTTTTTTTTCTGTTGCATAGTTCACCAACTTGTTAATAGCCATTTCTATGGCCCTCTTATGTTCCTTGTTTGGTGTATTAATCATCATTCAATTCTTCATTTTTGGACCCTTTTGCTTTTCCCAAAATTTTTTTTGGTGTTTCACTCGAAGTATTTGTTTCTCCTTCATCCAACAGATGTTCAACAGTAATTGAATCTGTTGTCCTATTGTTCAAACCTGCAAATTTAACAATGCTCATATTTTTATTGTACAACATGGCATCTACATTGTTACAAACAGTAAAAGACTTATCATCTGCCATTACTATTTCTATGCTATTATTATCCTTCCAAAACATAATAACCTAGTGTAAAGAAGATGGCACCACCCAATTAGAGTGTATCCAATCTCTTCCCAATAGTACATTATATGCTGACTTTGTATTTACTACAAAGAAAGCTGTTATGTTAACTTTACTTCCCACGTTTATCTGAATTGGGATTATTCCCTTTGTTATTGTTGGTTCTCTTATGAAACCATTCACAACCATATCTGAGGGAGTTAAATCTTCCTTTGTTTTGGCTAGTTTACTAAGCATTTTATATGGCAAAATATTTATTGCTGCACCATTATCTACTAACACCTTATTCATAGGTTTACCATTCATATGAGCTTTAATATAAAGAGGTTTAAGGTGTTGAGTCATCTGTTTTGATGGTTTCTCGAACACCATTTTACCTACTTCAAAGCTTTCATTTTCTGTAACCAAAAGTACTAGAGTTGCCTCTTAAGCCTTCTAAATTGCCCCTTGAGTTTCTTCCCTGTCTTCATTTTCCTCTAGTTCCAACCTTTCCAAGGACATAAACTCCCTTGACAAAACATACACCATATTGCAATCATAGTATTGGTGTTAGTTTCTTGATCTTGGTCATCTTCCTGCATGTTTTCTGTCTGAGTATGTTCCTCTTTTCTTACTGCCCCAATGGATAAGGAAAATTTTTCACCATCATTATCTTCATCCTCTTGGTAATCCTCTTCTACTTCTATATTTGTGTCAACAACTTCTATCTTCTATACTTCAACTAAATCATCTTTAGCTGTTTCTATCACTGCTTCATCTGTTAATTTTTCTGATTTAGCCCGGTTTCTCCTCTTTGGCTTCTTGCCAATATAAACTCGAGTTGTTTCATATGGCTTTTCCTGTTCAGTTTCATTTTTCTCAACTGGTTTCTTTTCATCTCTGAGATATTGTGGCCTTAATGAAGGTCCAACAATCTCACTTTGAGGTTGATAACTGTCCTTTGCTGACTGTGCTGGTATATACTTACCAACATAAATATTCTTATCTTCTTTGACTAGCACTGTTTCCTCACAGTCCACGTCATCCTGAGTAGATGATGCAACATTGGTATTCTTTTCTGAATGTGCTTGTGAAGAACTACCTCCTTACTGCATCTCTTTTTGCTTTAATGCTTGATTCCTAATCCATCTTCTCCTTTGTGCTTTTGTCATCTTGTGAAAATTAGGATTATACCCATACTTATAAACCTTTTGGTGAATAGGTTCTAAGTTTGGTGATCCTAAAGTCACCCATCTTCCTTGTTCTACTATTGGAGGCTTAAATGTCCTGTTCCTCCTTGGATCTTCAAATTGTTGATTGTAGTTCCTTGAATAGTATTGTTCTCTCCTGTATGGTCCTTGAGGTCCATTAGGATTATGAACAAACCTACTTCTTGGAATTTTGTTCTGTTCAAACCTCCTATTATGTGGTTCAAATTGGTTCCTTGACTGATTTTACTGTGTGGCTTGATCAATTTTCCTTGCTGCCATTGCAAAAACTCGAGCCATTATATGGCCACATCTTTTACACAAACAGCTATCTGTTTCAAGCTTTTGTGACATGTTCACAAGGGGGGGCCTGACCAAGGCCTCTTTGTAAGTTGCTGGGCTATTACACCCTTGTAAAGGCCTTATCAAGGCTTCATCACAAGTTGTTGGTTTGTGGGTATGAATTGGAGGCCTGACTAAGGCTTCATTGTGGACTGCAGATGTATGGCATTCCTCTGCCATTGGCATCTTTCCTTCATTGATATGAATGTTCTGTCCTTGTATGTAAGTTCCTTTCTCCTTGTCTGCTGCCTTCTGATTCAACTTAACTTGTTCCATTTCAGTTGTTAAGTTGTCAATTCTTTTCCCCTGCAAAGATAAAGCTTGATACATGTTAAAAAAAAATTCTTCTTTGCAGTTTTCATCTTCTAATAGTGGATTCAAGCACACTGTAACCATATTAATATCAACCATTTCAAGAAATGGCTCTATGTCTACTGTCATATTTTCCTTTGGTTTTTCTTGAAATATTAGTATTTTATTGTCAAAATTTTATTGAATAATATTCCTAAAAGTTAAACAATTATTTGTAGAGTGTGTAAATGAACTATGCCATTTACAGTGTTCCCTTCCTCGAAGTTCTTCCTTAGAAAATATCTTGTGTCTTGGGTCAAGCAAATTGATATACTTTGATTCCAGTAGGATATCAAACAACTCATCTGCCTTCTCCACATCAAAATGATATTTTCTAGCTAGAGCTGATGGTCTGTTTGAACCTTTAGCCTGCATGCTTTTTTTATAAGTAGTTTCAAGGACATAAGGCTGTTGTCCTATGAATTCTGCTACATCTACCTCGAAGTTAGGGTCCTGGTAATAAGCCCATATAGATGTCTTTCTTCTTTGATTTCTTCTCTTAGTAACCCTTCATACCTAGTGGCTTTATCAGCCAAGTCAAACAAATCATAGAAGTTAGCTAATTCAAACTTCTTTCTTAACTCAAAGTTCAAACCACTAACAGCAAACCTTATGTGTTCACTTTATGGTAGTTGTGTTTGACATCTTAACCTCGTTCTTTTAAATCTCATGATGAACTGATCTGCAGTTTCTCCTAATTCCTGTTTAAGTCTGGCCAAATCTACCATTGATATTCCTAAATCAGTTCTAGCAAAATGATTCATAAATTTTTCTTACATATCATTCCAAGTTTCAATTGAATGTGGAGGTAAAGAAGAAAACCACTTAAATGCTTGCCCAGTTAATGAATTGGGAAACATTATAAGTTTTCCATTCCCATTGTTTGATAACTCTCCACATTGGATTGTAAACCTGGAAATGTGTTCATAGGATGTTTTCTCATCATCTCCAGAAAATGTAGAGAAATCAAAAACTTTGTAATTCCTTGGTCTCTCAAATTCCCTTTCAACTCTATCTTGATAGGGTCTCCTAAATGCAGGCCTTGCAGCCCTTTGCAAATTTGGACCATAGGTTTGTTCTATCATATCCATGATATTATCTGAACCTATAGCATTATTCCCTATCTCTTGTCTAACATTCTCGTTGGGTCCCTCAAACTCATTCCTTCGTGGTTCTTGAAACCTATTCCTGTCATTTCTATCATTTCTAAAATTTCTATCATTCCTATAATCCCATTTCTATCATTATCATGGAAATTATATCTTCCTCTTCTAACTTCATTTTCTATTTCTCTTGGAGGTCTATATGCTCCATCATTCCTTTGATGTGCATTTCTGTTAAACTCAGTTCTAAAGGCATCCTCTGTATAAGTTTCCTTATTAACCTCTACTCGAGGTTGTTCAAAATAAGGTTCTCCTACAGGGACTTCAACCTTTACTTCATCTCTGTACACATTAAAGCCTGAATCAGGATAACCTGCTGGCTTCTCGTTATTATAAGTCTGGTTTTGGTTTTCTGCAGAACTTTGTCCTACTTCGATGTTCCTAGTAACAGTGCCCATCACAGGTACTGTTGATCCTTGAACATTTCCTACATTGTTAAACTCAGTTCTAAAGGTCATCCTCTTGTATAGTTGTTTCACTAGTCGTAGACCCGCGCGATGCGCGTAATTGTCTTCATACATAAAATGATCTTTTTAAATTGTAATTTGTATGAAATGATCTTGCATGATAAAAACTATTTTATTTAGTAAAAATGTAAGGAAATTTCATTAAGAAATACATACAACATGTGCCGCTCCCTAATTCAAGTAAATATAAATAATTGCAAATGTTGATTACCTATGCTTATTCTCGTTAAGTGATTTTCCAGTCAGGTGCAGGCACAAAACAACAATACCAAAGGACTGACAATTTAAAACATTATTCTTAACATATGATATTATTTTGATTATTTAAAAGATAGTAAATAATTTTTTTGTTATGTAGAAATGATTATTTCCCAATTTCTAATGAAAGATAGAGAAGAATGTTACATTTAATTTGATAATTGGAACAATTTCTACCATAATTTGTTTGCTTGGTAGATAAGGATCGAATTTCTTCAAAGTTTCAGCATGTTAACCCCATTTTAGTTTTACTCGCCCTTGATATGAATTGTATTCTCTAACATTTTTTTTTTTTTGTAGTAGTTATATTAGTGGGTTATTTCAATTGTATTGAATTTAACGTATTTTCATGTGGTAATTGAAAGGTTTTTAAACTGTTCTGTCTAAGTAATAATTTTTTGCTTTAATATTAATTAATAGCATTATTGTTGTTTATGATGTTTGCTAACACATTTTACTGCCAATCAATGGTGATGAGCAATATTGGGTCTTTAGAGATGCTTGTTTTCTTAACATACAATCAGATAAATGTCCTGAATACCAAGAGTTATTGATACAGCTAAAAGATATGTTAGTTTAGAATGGAAAAAGAAGCACTTCAATATGCCAAAAAAAAAAAAGCAAAATACTATCATTGAGTCTATATATTAATTATCTTATATTGGTATATGTATTTAACTTATGTATGTATTGTTGTTATTCCAATATTCTTTAAAGTGATGTCAATGGTATGTACCATAATATAATACCTTTTATCTTCTGTGCAGATGTCAATTGATGTAATACATTTTTTCTTCTCTTTCTCTCTGCTCTCTAGGCAGATAATAGTTTCCTCTATATGGGACAATAAATTTTGAATCCTGGGAAAACAATGTTCCTCCAGTCCGCCACTGCAACACATTTTTTAGCTAATATTTAAAAGATGCCTGAATTTTTTTATAAGGAAATAATTTCTTAAAAGCATAAAAAAGACACAATCCAAATATATTGAAAGTATACAGTAGTCGTACAATAACAATTATGCACAGATGAATATAGGCCTAAGTAAGGATTTGGCAGAAAACCGTGTGTGAAATAACAACTGAGTATTTCATTGTGTGGCTGAAAAGAGAAGCACCGTGTATACTCACCAAGAGGAAATCAACAACAATCGTCTGAGAGAGATTCATCCTCTTTCTTATACTCACCAAGAGGAAATCAAGCACAAACCGTCAAAATTGCACCAAGAAAAACCGATATGAAAGAATTACAAAAAATAACATGATCATTTTAAATCCAATGATCATTTAAAAAATTACAAAAACTGCATTGAATTGAAACAGAAACAGATCATTGCAAAACTCTGTATGGCCACTTCTTTCCGGAATAAAACTCTGCATGTGGTTCTCTCTCAATTGCTTGTTTCAATCTTCCTTTTTTGTTCACATTTTTCCCTTCACCTTTGGAATATTCACGGGACTTTAGCAGTTGCAGAACTAAGATCGATAATGCGAAAAGAAAAAATTACAGGTGAGACAAATAACTTTCTGATAGGAACAAACCCACAAAGGCAATCAGACATGAAGCTTAGGGAAGCACACAAAGGTGTTTAAATAGGAGATTGGGGTGCAATCAATCGGGGAGATGAGGAGGTGAGGGAAATGAGGAGGTGAGGGAGATGAAGAGGTGCGGGAGTTGGAAAAGAATATGAAAAGGGAGAGAATTAAATAGAGGTAAATGTTAAAATGTAAAAGAGAAAGAATTAATTAATTAGAGAATTAAATAGAGGTAAGTGTTAAAAGAGAGAAAGAATTAGGGGGAAGGGTGAGGGAATAGGAAATCTGATGTGGCATCTTTAGGGAGAAAGCTAAAGCTTCACCTATTAGTTTATATAATAGATTTTTTCATCTAAATAGAATTTCCAACCCTCAGTAGTTACTGATTGTTGCAATTCTACATCTTCACTAGAACTGTATACTTCTCCTCGAATGTCTACTCCTCTGCTTGTACTTTTCATTTTTCTAGTGCTTACCATGTACAAAGCAAATATCTTCCACTGTGGTCACCAATTTGTTTGAACAAAATTAAATTTTGTAATTAATCAAGTTCATTATCCAGTTTTATCCTAACTGATCACTTAATTAATTATCCAACTTCAGTAAATCAAAAGAGTGTGTTTGGTTCGAATTATGCCTTAATGATAACAACTTACTGTTTATTCTTCTACAAATGTAAACAACTTCGAATTCAACAAAGCTATAAATAATGATAAACTGCAGAATATTTATATTAAAATGTAATTGGGTACAATCACTTCGAACTGAACAAGAACAACAGAAACTTACAAAAGGAGAAGTTTCCTGTTACTTTCACACACTTCAAGGATCCAAACTGCAAGATCTAAATCTCACTTGAACTGAAATCACACTAAATGCACTCAAACACACTGAATTACACTGTTTCACACACTTTTGAACACTCGGGCACACTTTAGAACACACTTAAACACACTTGAACACACTTTGAATCACAATTGAACTCTTGAACTCTGGAAAATACACGGGGGCTGTAACTGTCTTCTTTTCTCCTATTTATACCTTCCTTGAGCAGCAGTTTCTTCAATTAAACGGTTACTTTCTTCATTTTGAATTTCAAATCATCAATAGATCTGGTCCAATACAGAATAACAACTTTCTTGGAGATGATAACACCTGTCACATAAGTTTCCAGATTTGTAAATAAACCGTTACTTAATAGTTCCTCAAGATCGAACTGCTTTGTAACTGTTTTTAGATCAATTTGAACATGACCTCGAGGTGTAATTGGGCCTTAACCGTTTGGGCTTCTGTTTAAATAAAGTAATTTGTCTCATTTAGGCCCAAACAATAAGTCTAGTCTTTTAAATAAACTAGTCGCGAACCCGCGCGATGCGTGGAATAAGTAATTACTTTATCACTTTGTAATGAGCTTAATCAATGTTCTTGTATTTGGTACAACCTTTTCATATTGTATTCTACTTTGGTCAATTTATTTAAGTTTTTGTAGGGTTTTTTGCAAGACACAATCAAATTTGAGGTAACATAATATTTTATTATTGGAGAAGTTTTTAAGTGGTATTGTTGATTGATTTCTTAAGTCTACCGATATATTTCCAAGTCAATTGAATACATATTGCATATGACATGTAATTCTTCATTTCCATAAAGGTAAAGGCAATCACGGTCCCAAAGGCCAATTCCATTCTCTTTGCATGCTTGTTTGTTTGACAGATAAAAGTTTGTTTGTTCCAGAAGTATTATGTTAAAGGATCTGATGACAACTCTGGAGTGCATGTTTTCCATTGGATTAGTGTAGTATCAATAGAAGTAGTTGGTTTTCCACCCTCGTTCCATTCGCATAATAAAGCAATCGCAAGTCCATATTTTGTGTTTGTTTCACCCTCTTTGTTAGCTTCAAGTAGTAGTTGTTCCAGTGTAGTTTTGTCTTGTATGAAGATATGGTAAACCCCAAGAAAAATTTTTGCTTGTTTGTTGCCAGCTAAAAACCACTCATGAATTATTATGATTTCATCATTCCGTAGGATTACATGATGCTGCATTAGTCTTGCCAAATTGATGCTTTTAAGAACACTGTAAGCTAATTGTAGTTTTGCCACATATAATCATTTGTTGGTTGTTCTAACTTGTTAACACATAAAAATCTATTTTGGCAAGAGTGAAAGGCATGGTAAAAATTCAAGGAACAGTGGCCCAACAAAAATGAAGGTTCAGGGTAATATTAGTACATGGTAAAAAGTAAAGCTCTTATTGAATTATTTGCTTTAATTTTTATTGTTTCATACGGCATTATTGTGGTCATTCTTATGGTACTTGTTCTAAAGTTTTTCTATTAAGTGTTAAAACGGAATTCTAAATGATTGGTTTTAAAGTAATTATCATTTACTTTAATTTATTAGGTTTTAATATTTAATAATGGAATTAATCGGGATAATGGTTGGATTTGTAAATGCTCCATGAGTGGTTATATTAGTCTTTAGATTGTACAAGTGGTTATATAAATCATAAAGGTGATACCTCAACGCTTTTTAAATCGATTGTTGAATGGAATTTATTGTTTTTTATTAAACAAATGAATGTAGAAGAAGTAAAAATATTTTTATATATAAAGTCAATAAGAATTATTTCAATTATTTGGTTTGATTTTATTTTCATACCAATGCTATTGATATAACTAGTCGCAAACCTGTGCGATACATAGACAGCTATTGAAAATAATATCTAAAAAAATATTGAAAAATACAACTTAATGCTCTTTAGTGTAAGGATTATACTTGTCACTAACGTTACCAACCATCTATCAGATGACATTACATATCGTAGCCATCTTCCCAAATAATTAGCTATTTAGGCAGCATGAAAAATCTCTTAAAAAAATTATTTTTCAATTTCATATTAGATTTGGTGATTATTGAGGCCAAAGCTGGTTAAATAAATTAACAGAGCTGTAGAGCTAAAAATAGGAGAAGTTTGATCCAGAACTTCTTCGACAATGGTGGGTATGCACATCGATTTAGCGCAAAAAGAGAAATGCAAGTACATAGATGATAGATGACCAAAACAACATTAATTCTTATTTTAAATTTTTATTATCTATAACCATATATTTAATTTGGTTAGCAAGAATGCTTTTTATGGCATTGATGAATTGTTAAGAAAATTTAGATTACCCACTTGCTAGTAAGTCCTAAAATTCCATCAATTCAATTAACTACTTAACCCACTAAGCAAACTGGTATGAATTAAAAAAAATAATAATAATGAGATCAATATCTATTCTATTATCTTCCATACATATGTTATAGCACAAATGGATATTTAGCAACAACAAAAAAAAAAAAGGACACAAACTGTAGTTGATTTATGGATATTCCCAAAGTTGTGTTACACCTAATTTGACTGTAATTAGTAAAAAAGACCTCCTTTAATGCAACCACAATTCAATGTCAAAATTCACATTAACATTATGACTTGAAATTCATAATCCAACCACATGTCCTTTTGTTTATATTCAAAACCACATCAGCTTATAATTATGGTTGTCACATTTTTTTGGGTCCCTTGCTGCACTAAATCTTACAATTGTTCTTTTTGTTGAAACTTGAAAGCAAAATGATCATACCCAAGCTTCACCCACATAGTTCAAGAATCAAAGAACGCTTTAAGCATAGTGAGAATGTTTCATTTCAGCATGTACACAAAGACTGTAATAGGGTTGCAAGGGCATTGTCATTATATGCATTATGCAAGGGCTCTAGCATCAACTAATTATATCTTGAGGCAATATGATGATTTTCAAAGGTCATATCAAATATTCTTAATCATAATGAAAAAAAAAAAAAATCACCTAATAGAGAAAACTGCCTCAACATCACCTATTGAGAAAACAATTTGCATTTAATTTCTACCTTATTTAATTTCCAAGGTAGAAGAGCCATTGTGGTTATGTCAACTTAACTGTCAAATTAGAAAGAGGAAAGAAAAAAAAAACTTACATATTTCAATTAGAAACAATACAAACAATTAATTAAGAAGGAGCTCAAACAACTTCATCTCAACTTTGAACAATACAAAACATTCTTCAATTAACTAAGAAGGAGCACCAAAACACAAAACTTGGTGCATGTTTAGTTGTTTCACAATTTTATACATCTTTTTCCCAATCACCCCTTTAATTCTATGCACTAAAATAATGCCACTATCTTCTGAGAAAAAGAAAAAGATAAGGAAATGAGATAGAATACTAACGCAAATTTTTTACATTAATTATAAAAACATGCATCTAGCATGCTATTCTTTTGCAGTACAAAGATTCTTTCTTCTCATGGTCAATGACAGCAATCTTTGTCGGGGTTGTCAAATAAACTCCGTCAATCTATAGTGGAATAACAATTTATTTTTAGAGATCATTGGACAGTTTTGAACATATGTGTGTTTACGTATGTTATATATAATTGGCATGAGAGATTATAATTGGAAGGCACGACTATATTAGTTCATTACCTTCAGCATGAGGTTAATGGTAAAGCAGCTGCCTGCTCTGTGATTATCAAAGTAATCAATTGTCTCCAAGCCATCAACACGCACTTAACTGCAACAATAGCATATTTAACTGTAACAATAAAAACAAAGAATCCCATGCAATATAAAATTACAATCTTGAGTAATTAAACTAAAATCCTAACCTCAAAATCCTACATGTTAACTAAAAGTCCGCCATTACCAATAGGAACACCTCAACATCTTGGATGCCATCTTATAGGCAAGGAAAGCTTCAACAGTAGCATACTTAGATATATCATCTAAAAGAGTATGGGAATCATAACAGAACAATATAATAGATTTGCAAGAATTCACAAAGAACTGCAAATGAACCCATGAGGACGGTCTTGCCACTCTTACAATGACCGTTGTTCTAAAAATGAAAAAATAACATTAAAAATGAACTAAAAGTAAAAACCCAAAACACCCAAAAGTTGCTCACCAAATGGAGATTATTGTAGGATAATGGTTGAAACTTGCTCCAAGGTAATGGTTCATCACATGCGGTAGCATCATAAGGTAAATATAGCACTGTCGATGCAGATATTATTGGGTTAATTGAAAGGTTTTCTCTAATTTGACTTTTCCATTCTTCTTCAATTGCTTCAGCATCTGTCATGATATCCAAAGATATATTGACTCCACAACACGCTCTTTTTTAACTTTTAAAGTAACACTTTCCCATGGGCAATTTATTTCAGCAATAATCAGAGTCCGATCCATTTATAAACTCAATTTCATGCATTGAATTGCATATCTTTAAGTCAACTTCGCTGAGTGTTGAACCATAAGAAGACAAAAGCAGTAAATGCAACTCTCTTGAATTTAGCATTTTAAAAACTTGAAAAACCATACAAAAACTTGAATTTAGCATTTCTACATAATAAATAAATAAATCTTAAAATAAAATTTGAATCCAACCCTTTTCAGAAACTTCAAATTCCACTACATCAAAAGCCAAGAAAAACCAAAGTAGCAGTATTTTAGAAAAAAAAAATATAATATTAAAAAAAATTACAGGTAAAAGGGAATCTAAAGGTTTACCCTGCTGAGCTAATTCTTTCTATTTTGCTGCTGGAAGGAAATCAACCGGTGGCAACACCTCCTGTTTCCAGGATGTGTAATCAGGTGGTACTCATTAAGGTCATGAAACCTCTTGAGGTCTCATGGTCAACAACAATCCCATTTACTCAAAGCAAACAATATATTGAAGCCCATCAAACATGAAGAAGGTTCACAAATGAGAAACTACCATTAAATACAGTAGAGCCATATTATGCAGTAAATAATCTATCTAAAAAAATCTCACATCTGACATTTTGACTTATCATGTTTCAATTACATGCAACATCCAAATCAATTTTAACTTCTTTTTTTCCTAAGTACTAAAGAAAGAAGAAACTCAGATACTAATGTGGTCACAAAATCAATTCTCAAATGCCATAATACTCAAATTACCATAAACAGCATGCCAACGGAAGGTGTGGTAACAAAGCTATCACATATGATCAAGAAAAGTTGAACCCATGAGCAGCTTCCTTTGATGAAGAAGCAGATTATGGTCATTCCAAGGAAAAAGAATTGATGGCTGGGTTGCTAAACTAAAAGATGGCACTCTTCGAGAACAACACATTGAATGAAAGAAAATATTTAAAAAGACCTTATTTTAGAGAGAGGGAGAGAAACAGAATTTAACAAAATTTTGGAAAATACCTTCAAAGCATCTTCCAGGAATGCTTTCATCATGAAACTTCTTTGAGTTAAGCAACTTCACACAAAAAAGAAAAAAAAAAATGTAAAATCCAAACTTTCATCACAATTATCCAAAACAAAATATCCAATTCAGAACTCACTCTGATTCATTCACATTCCACATTCCATAGACTTCAACACCTACGAAATTCAAAATCCATATAGATTTTCCATTCCAAATACCCAAAATCCATTTTACAATTTCAATTCAAACCCTAATCATAACAATTAACTAATTTACTTAACAAAAATTGGGGGTTTTATGAGAGGGATGAAGAATTTACCGTGCATGGTGATTTTACCTCATCAGACTGAGATATCGTGACTGTGGGTGAAATAATGGCGAGACAAAGAAGGCGGCTGCCGACAGGGAGAAGGCAGGAGATCGACCGGTGACTCGACTGGGTCTGAGTTGACTAAAGAATTCAAGCCTTGGCCTGGGCTTGGATGAAAGTGAAGAAGAAGAAGAAGAGGAAGAAAAAGGGAAGAAAGAGAAAGAATGAGAGAGGGGAGGCCTTTGAGAATGAGAGCATAAGAGAGAAGAGGATGTGTATCGGGTAGAAACTAATATTCAAATTAGAGGTTAAAATTTTATTAAAAAATTTGTATTGCCGTGTAAAATTGTGAGAGCGAAAAAGCTGATGTGTCCAATTTTTATTAAGTCAAACAAAAGAGAAAAAAGTCAAAAAAGCTTCGGTTTTACATAGATTATAGATAATGCTTTCATGTGGGGTTAATAAAATTTAATATAGACAATGTATCAATAAAATTTCAACTCCTTTTCATTGGGCTCCTCTAAAAAAAATCTATAATTGAAAATATTTGGGATATTAGTTGCGAAAATGGGTTGGAGAAAAGTTTTCCTAACCCACTACATAGGAAAAGCAAGAATATGCTTAGGGAAGGATTGCATCAAATAGTTTTAGCATGTTTATGGCTATAAAAATCCATATGTAAAACAAAGGAATTTATTTGCAAACTTTAAGAATATCAGCATCATATACTAAACTTGCTTTATGGCTAAACATATTTTTTTTCCAGGATAGTAGCTAACATAATATTTAAAGGATTAAACAAAAAATTCACCAATAATAGTAAACTAAATACAATAGTAAAAGTAATCTATCCTAAATCATAAGGTATCTTAGCTAGCAGCATACCAGTATCTTGATGACATTTCATTCTAATCAAAGGCAACGACATTTTTTTGTTAATAGTTACACACGCATCCAACAGATTTTGAGCTAAAAACCTCACCCTTCATCATTCATTCTTATGTGAATCAAATTGGTGATATAGCTCTACTAGCATGACATGTCTTTAGATAATGCAGCCACAGTGATAATCTAATTCTCTCTAGTTTGAATGTTTTTTTGATATTCAGCAAACAATAGAATTCCTAGTAGAGAGCCTTGGATCTAGCGTGTGAACAGCTTATTGTTGAATAAAAAAAAAAAAAAAAAAAGCAGGTTTTATTCTCAGCAAATTCAGAAATACCGTAACCCATTCCACAAAACACAAAAATCAAACCCATAAGCCAAGGCTCAAAACCTACAAATCCAAAAAAAAAAAAAAAAAAAAAAAAAAAAAAAGAGCAAAGGGGATAAAGAGTGCATCTTTCAAACATAAACAACCATACAACCACCGGGAGAAAAAGAATCGAACACAACATCAGCAATTGTTGGGGGAGTGGGTACTATAGGTTTAAATAGGAGATTGGGTAGATGAGTGAGGCAAAGTAATGATGAGCAATCAATTGGGCAATCGGTGAGGTGCAATCAATTGGGCAATCAGTGAGGTGCAATCAATTGGGTAAATTGGTGATTTAATGGGTATGAAAAAAAAAATGGAAAGGGAGGTTAGGAGTTGAGGAAGAGAAAGAAAATAGTAGGGAATAGGCCTAGGAGATGAAGAGGTGTAGGAGATGAAGAGGCAAAGGAGATGAAGAGGTGGGAGATGAAGAGGCTGAGCTTATGAGAGAGAGAGAGAGAGAGAGAGAGAGAGAGAGAGAGAAGAGTGAGGTGGAAGTATGTGGGAGTAGAGATTTCTACGTGGTGGTGTTTGGAGGAGGGTAAAAAATATCTCTTTGCTTCAGGTTTTAATTTATGCTAGTTGTGGGACCTGCGCGAAGCGCAGATTTTTTTTTCATATGGAAAAAGCAATAGTGTGACTTAATAATTCTTTCCCATTTTTAGACATCTACAAAATGTTATTTGTGTCTTTAATATATTTGTTAAAGTGACTATTCATATATGGTTATGTTTTATTGAAATCGTTTAATTTTGATTTCTCAACTGCTTAAGTGGATATCTTTAAAGGATTTTTTTAATATTTTAAATGAAAGAGTGGATAAAATTTTTTGTGCATACATATATATATATATTTTTTACGTAGATATTAAAAATTACAACTCCAATAAAAAAGCAACGGGCTATAAAGAGTTCTTTATTCAGACACATTATAAAGCATTCTAATTCAAGACATAACAGAAGGTTACATTAAATCCTACCATAATTTATTTGCTAATTTATAAATTTCCAAGTCGATTGAACACATCTTGCATTTGACATATAATTCATCATTTCCATAAGGGTATGGAAAATCACGGTCCCAATGACCAACTCCCTCCTTATTGCATTCTTGTTTGTTGGATAGACGGAATTTTTTTGTTCCTAAAGTAGTATGACGAAGGATCCTTCGACAATTTTGTAGTAGATGCTTTCCATTTGGTTGATTAAGTTTTGATAAGACACATTACACGATATAGAGTACAATTTGTTTGTAGGCGGGTTGGTTTACTATTTGATTTAGATGGGACCTCTGTATATATCAATCTTCAAGACATTGTCAAATGCCATAGTGGCTACTATTGGCATCATAATCCTTGGTAATGTTATCTATCTTGGGAGGTATAGATTTATCTCTCTCCAATTGGGATCACATTCTAAAGATTAAAGGGACTTTTTTCGTATCTCTCGAAACAAAACCTAAAATGACCTTAATTTCAAAAAAAAAATCAATTAGCAATAGGCAGTTTAATTTAAAATTTAAGTTTCAGTATAAATTTATATGAATTTGTGAATGAAGGCGTGGATTCGAAATATTAATTTCAAAGATATAGGGAGAGAGCATTAACCTCTTTTCTGTTCTTGGGTTGTTAGTAGAAGAAGGAAGTAATTCAATCAGAGGAGAAGTGAGTGGGAAATGAAAAAGAAGGGTTGAAGAGGGAGTAAATGGCTTAGGAGGGAAATTTAAAGGGAATAAATAGTGAATGACAATATAATAAGTTATGAATGAATATAATAAGTTATGAATAAGTGAATGGCAATATAATAAGTTATGAATGCAATGAAATATAAAAAATAAAAATAAAAAGGAACGAAAACCACAATATTGCAGTAGGGAGTTTCTCTGCTTTGTTTAAAGAAGGAACGAAGAACAGAATGTTGTGAGAAAGTGTACAAAACAGCAAATTTAATTGGAATAAATATTGAATGGCCATTTTAAAACTATAAATGGAGTGATATCTAATAAGTTATAAATAGATGTAATGCTAATTTCATTAAACGACAAAAAATAAAAACATGAATTATTTTGTTCCATGTACTACACAAATACAAAAGTTGTTTAACTCAATAAAAATAACATAAATTAAAAGTAGGAGTCAGATAAAAGTAATACAATTCAGATTTAATAATAGTAATACTACATAAACATTTCAGAATTCTAGCAAATTGACAAATAAAAGGTGGTATACTATTTTGAAAAAAAAAAAAAAAAAGACTATGAAACTTTATGAAATAAGGTTACTGTACAAAACATTTTATCAGGACATGTTGTTTTCAACTTACATCTATTAACAGTATCTTCATAAGACGACGCTCCATCAAAAGAATCAGATCCTCTTTTTTTTGGTTGAAAACATTTTCTATCTCAAACGTGCATAATAAGAAAACTGCATCCCACCTACAAAAAATCAATTAGAAAAGATCACGATAAAAAGAAAAATAAACACCTATATTGTACATGTCTTTCGTATAACTATATAAATTTTCTTTTTTTATCTTAGCCTAAGTCATTTTAGTTATCATTAGTGGCACATTTTGAAATTGGCCCAAAACAATATGCATTACAGAAAAGCAATGCTAGTATTATTTTTGCCTCGTAAATTATTAAAGTGATCAGTTTTGATTGGAAAAACATGGCAGGCTTTGACTATTGTCTTTTGGAAAAAAAAATAGAAAATTCATAGTTTTCAAAGCTGTTAACAATATAGAATGGAAAGTTAATAGAAAATTCATAAATTAGGAGAAAAATTTTAAGGGAATAAATAGTGAATGGCAATTTAAGTAAAAAAGGAATGACATAATAATTTATGAATGCAACGAAATATAAAAAGAAGGAAAGAAGATCACAATATTGCAATAGGGAGAAATAAATGTATGCATTAAGGGCTGGAATTAAATATCAAATATGTTTATATGATTAATTTTAACAATTTATATTTAAGTTTTTAAAAAATAAAAAATGAAGATGCAAATGTATTGAATGGCTATATAAGGGGAATAAATGTATGCATTAAAGGTTTGACCTAAAATAATAGGCAATTATTTCAAAATATTATAATGGTGTACATATACATTTTTTATTGAAGTAAAGCTACCATAAAATGGCTAAAGTATCAATTTTTTAATTACAAAATTTTTTATCCCTAAAAAATTGTCATGTATTGTATACAAATTTGTTAGAATATTTTAAATGATAGGAAAATATTTAGTTAAAATTCTGTAAGTAAAAAAATTATCATTTTATCTTTAACTTATTAATTATACTTTAATCTTTATACAATTTTTTTTAAATAAATTTAAACATTCCTCTAAGAGTGGTATTAATTGCTATTTTTAAACGGTCTGACTATTTATTACCACTTATCACTCTTTGTCTTCCAATTATTTCTCTCCACATTTATTCCAATTGATTAATTATTATTTTTCGCCTTCCCCTCTTGTTTTACTCTCCCACGTTTTTTCTCTCCCTTCCAAATATTTCTCTCCACATTTATTCCAATTGATTATTTATTATTATTTGCCTTCCCCTCTTTTTTCTCTCTCCCACATTTCTTTCCCCTTGCTTCCAATTTTTGGCCGGCTCTCTTTGCTGTAACATCTTTAGATAACATACAAGTAGGGTTACAATTCTAGAAATTCTAGCAAAGGTCAATGACTATAGCCGGCATAGTTAATTCCTAAAATTAAGGAATTGGAGTTCCTTAATAATAGCCTAAAGAGATACGGTTGACAATAGCTAATTGACAATTGACAATTGATTGCTAATCAAATTTCACTATAATAGGAATGCTAAAATCAAATAGGACACAAAAAGTTGATCAATACCCAAATGTGAAGTTTATGGCAGCAAATACACAGCATCCGTGACAGCCCTTATGTGGCCCATTTGGACTTTTTTTTTGCCTCAAACAATAATCTGACCTGGAAGACAAAACATAGTAACATATAGACTGCAAGACAAAATAAACCCACAAGTGTAAATGAAACAAAAGGATTAGACTCCATGGTAACATAGTAACATACCGCATTAGACTCCAGAATTTCTAATTCGGCCAACACCTTTACGTGCACCCATTGAAAGGGTTTCAGATACAAACAATCAGAAAGCCATCGGGAAAATAAAGGAAATCGCAAAAATGAAAAGAAATAAAAAAGAACAACAAAAAAGGAAATTTTCGAATTCAAAAAGGAAATTGAAAGTCCATTAACCATTCCAAAAATTGACAGAACATAAATTCGAATGGAATAAATATTGTATGGCCATTTAAGTATAAATGGAATGATACATATAAAGTCAAATTGCCAACAACCATACTTCAACCTATTTTTTTTCCATTCTTTTTTAATCTCATTTGCACAAAGCCTGTGAAACAATGGTTACTACAAAAGAACAAAAGAGAGGAATGATAAAGATTAGAAAATATAAATCTTTGTCGCTTTAGATGCAGGAAGTTGAAGTGTCAAGCTTGAAGTATCTGGATAGCATGGTCCAACATCTTTCTTGGGTAAGCTTGGTTTTTATTTTTTATTTTTTTATTTTTTTATAGAGTTCAAATGAGGGTAGAACTGTATAGCATGGTCTAACTCACGAATTTCACTCCATACGTACATTTGGTTAGAACAAATATATTGTACTCTACGTAGTACATTAGCTAGATCCACCAAAATTGTTTTTTTATTGTTCAGATTTATTGATTTGTTGTATTAATCAAGATAATTATTTCTTTAATCGATTTATCTAGCTAAAATTGTTTTATAAATATCACTCAATTAATTAACATGAGAAAACTGCATTTTTTATATAGGTGTTCTACTGGAACAGATCGAACACATGTTTTGCGGACATTGGAGATATTATCAAAGATACCAAAAAAATGGGATGTTTGCTGAGATGGTAACCAAAACGGGCCATGGCATTTTCATTACATCATTTTTCTTTCTATCAAGAAAAACTCAAAACTAAAGCGGTTCAATAACCGCTAAGTAAAGCTATGTAAAGAAGCACAAAACTGCATTGAAATGAAATAGAAACAGATCATTGCAAAACTCTCTATGGGCACTTCTTTCAAAATAAAGCCTAGCCGTGTGTATAAACATGATCATTTTAAATCCAATGATCATTTAAAAATTACAAAAACTGCGTTGAATTGAAATAGAAACAGATCATTGCAAAACTCTGTATGGCCGCTTCTTTCCAGAAATAAAACTTTGCATGTGGTTCTCTCTCAATTGCTTGTTTCAATCTGCCTTTTTCTGTTCACATTTTTCCCTTCGCCTTTGGAATATTCACGGAACTTTAGCAATTGCAGAACAAGATCGATAATACAAAAAGAAAAAATTACAGATGAGGCAAATAACTTTCCGATAGGAAAAAACCCACAAAGGCAATTGGACACGAAGCTTAGGGAAGTACACAAAGGTGTTTAAATAGGAGATTGGGGGGCAATCAATTGGGGAGATGAGGAGGTGATGGAAATGAGGAGGTGAGGGAGTTGGAAAAGAATATGAAAATGGAGAGAATTAAATAGAGGTAAATGTTAAAAGGTAAGAGAGAAATAATTAATTAATTAGAGAATTAAATAGAGGTAAATGTTAAAAGGTAAGAGAGAAAGAATTAAGGGGAAGGGTGTGGGATTAGGAAATCTGATGTGGCATCTTTAGGGAGAAAGCTAAAGCTTCACCTATTAGTTTATACTAGTCGTAGACCCGCACGATGTGTGGAAAATATGATATGAATATTTTTAATGAAGCATACTAAAATGTCTAGGTTATTTGAAATTGTGTTTTAAATTGCAAGTTTTCCATGGTGAAACATAATGTAATAATATAATTTTTGTAGTTAGATATATATGTAGTGAGATATGCATGAATGCAGAATGCCATAAAAAAACTAAAGATTGTATAATTTTGGTTAGAATGGAAAACATGATTTTCCATTATTGGAGAAGTTTTTGAGCATTTTGTAAAGGCTATGCTTTCTTTTACAACGTGAGAACTATTAAACCAAGCTATAACCACTTAGATAATCATTCAACACGTGTATGAGAATCAATTGCTATAGGAAGTTTTTTTGCCAAAATGTATATTCATGATATATCTTCCTTCCACACAATTTAAACTAATTGAAAAAAATAAAATAAAATATCAACTATGATAGATCATAATCAATCAATGGTACAAAATAAATTCAATAGTGACAATGACAACAAAACCTGTAGAAGTGTTAGTTTAATGAGGTTCCCAAATAGGTTTTTCTAAGTGACGTAGAGCGCTTTTTTCTCAAGGAGCAGTTGTTGTGTTGATTCTTGATTCTTCAATTCTTCATGTTTTCATTCTACAAAAATATGTAGTGGTAGAACTTATTAAAAAAAATGAAAAATAAAACAGAGGACAGATAGTGGGAGAAATTTTATAATATAAATGAAATTTAGTAGATACATAAATCCGAGTTAGACTGATCAATCTGCAATCTATGACCCTGCATGGTTCTCTGTTTAAGCCTACTACAGCTGGACTCACTTGATCACTTTTTGTGATACTTGCAATGAGAGAATAAAATGACTTCCCACGCCAAGATAACTGTTGAATAGGCATAGTATCTTGTAGTTATTACTTATTAGCAAGTATATGATCAAGTTTAAAGTAAAAAGTTCTGTGAGGTGTTTGAAATAGAGAGGATTTAATAATAAAAAAATACCAGAAAATATTTCATCCTTGATGGCAGTACAGAAGAGAAGATGGTCTAAGGGGAAAGAAAAAATATTTGATGCATTTTGCTAAAAAAATAATACAGTTGCTAGGACTTAGACAATCATAAAGAAAAATTTTATAGCATAATTTGGTAGCAAGGAAAAGAGAAAAGGATTTAGTAGTGGGCTGAAAAAAAAAAAAAAAAAAATTGACTCCTTGAAAAGTAAAACACTTTGATCACCCTTATCTACCTTCACACCTAACCCCTAAATCACAATAATATAACAAAATGATTAAGCAAAGACCCTAATATATTTGAACTCTGTTTCTCATAAGTAAAATGAAAGCATAACAAAACACTCAAACTATGTGGCTTGTTCACTTATGACCACATAGTTATTCTCCCTTCTTATAATATTCAAGTCTTTCCAGCATCAATTCCAAATGGCTGTAGTGTCTGACTTTGCAATGCATCTTAAACAAAAAGGATTACTGGGCAAGATTTCATGTAGATTTCAAATGCACAGCTTATCAGAGTCCAAATGTGTGTTAATCCAAGTGAATAAGTCTGACAAGAGGAGTAATACTGTAATGGTGAATAAGTCTTTCAACTAAAAATTAATTTACACCGAGTGACAAACAGAATTTGTGACTAAATTTTTCATTATCTGCAAATATCTTATCAAGTACCACACATCATTTTTGTATAGATTGATCATGTTTCCTGTCTTTTTCCATGCATATATATATATATATATATATATATATATATATATTTCCTCTTTCTTATTCTGTAATATAACACTAATTGATCTTTGATTAGAATTTAGAAACTTGTACATGTAGTTAAATCATGTCTTAACAATTAGAATTTTGTACATGTAGTTCATATGCCTCAACAATTAGAATTCAGACACTTATGACTGTGAAATGCATTAAGAAAAAATCTGCCTCACCATATTCAACATATTAAAAAAAAAAAATTGTATTAAACCATATTGAAAAACAGTTAGTTTTTTTTTCTTTTTCTCAGCAACCAAACCAAAGGCTAAGCTCAATTGCACGGGCACACATGACATCAAGACCAATTTATATATGCCATCTATAGACCCCAACAAATATTAATCCAAACCACTTTATTTACGTGTCAAAACAAATGAACATATCTTTAAGGAATTCTAGCAAACAATTTATGAGCAACACATAGGTAATAGCCAATTCAGATGAAAGAGTTTCAACTCAATCCTAATTAATCAGAAAAATAAAGAAGAACACACCATAATGGAACGTGGCACAACAGAACTCTTTCCCGCTCAGTACTGGCGGATTGCTCTCCTTCTAAACCCGCTAGGAACCGGCCCACGTATTTGAAGAAGAAGAAAGAAGGTACTAAGTTGCTTCTCTGCTTGCTGCTCCAGATTTATCTATATTTAAAAATTAAAAGCAAAAAACGTCACAAAGAGACACAACAGTCAAATTGAGTGAGTTGGATACTGCAAAGGCAATAATTAATAGCAATTAATCAGTTTATGTGAAAAAAAAAAAAAAAAATTCAGAACAAACCCTAGTCAGAAACCCCAATTCCCAAAATAACATCCTATTATCAAAACCCCAAATCAAAATCTGAAAAGGGAAAAAAAAGAAACTGGAAACCCATAATCAAATTGAAATCTGAATTAAGCCTCACCGGTGCGACGACATTGATCACAGAAAGATTGTAGAGAATTCTTGATGCTCTCTTCAATGAGTGATTTGAGATATATATGCATGTGTCCACCAGATCTTGAAACGGTTCAAGAAGGGGCTGTTACAAAGCCGAATCTTTAATGTCAAACAAAGATTGTGGGTTAGGCAGTTGGGTGTAATGGGAAGATGAGGAGTCAAGATAGGGAAGAGAGAACTAAACCTTTCACCGGTAGGCAGAGGAGTCGTCTAAGGGAGGGAGCGTTAGAGAATAACGTGTGAGAGAGAAAGCTAAGAGAGTTATAGTGGGAGAGTGAAAAGATAATAATAATAAAAGCCCAGCCCAAAAAAAAAAAAAAAAAAAAAAAGTGGGCCAGAATTGGAATGTTATGAGAGAATTGAGAGGTTGAGATTTGGATTGATGTGAGAAGGGTAAATCTGACGTGGCAAGTTTGGGAGGAGACAAAAAAAAATCTCTCAGCTTCACCTATTAGTTTATATAATAGATATTATTATTTTTTGATTTTTTCTATTCATTATCTAGTTAATAGGCACCATATATTATTATTGGTTAGGCATCAAAGTCTTTGACATAGATTTATTGTAGACTTATTATTTTTAAAAATCTTAATAAATTATATAAGTTTTTATTAATAAACACACACACACACATATAACGGTATGATCAAAATTTTGCATCTAAAAAAAGAAGAAGAATGAAATTCCAATAAATTTGTTTTTCGTAAATATTAATTTAATTTAGCATTGAATGGTTAAAGGACCTCAATTTGAAAATTCGTTTGAGGCCTCCAAAATAATTACGACCCTGCTTGGTTTACCAAGCCCAGAACTCACCATTTGTCACCTTGGATATGCATCCATTTCTCATGATCGAGGCACAATCCTTCTCCTTCTAGATGTCCATGATATGATCATTACTCGTGATATGATTTCCCAGGAAATTAGGAGTTAAGTACTTTGCCAGTCAGCAATTTGAGATGATTGATCTTGGACCTCTCAGCCACTTCCAGGGCCTTGAGATTTTTTCCTATACCAATGGCTATTATCTCGCATTCCAAGTATACTTCCAACCTTCTCTCCCGTGCACGTCTTACAGATAATAAAGTTTGAAACTCTTGTTGAAACCAATCAATACCTCACTCAACATGATGTAAGCCACTTTCGAATTGCCACATTATATCATTAGCTGGTTGGAAGTCTTGTGTATTAATTTTGTGGTTACTCAACTTGATATCTCTTATGCTGTTCATCAAGTCAGCCAGTTTATGGTTGCCCCTCGATACACACATTTTGCAGATGTCCTTCTTGTTCTTCCCTATGTCAAGGGTACTTTATTCCATGGCTTATAGTTCTCCTATTGATCATCCTTTATATATCCTTTATGCCTATACTAATGCAAATTGGATAGGAGACATTACCAATCACCATTCCACCGCATGATTTTGCTTCCTCTTTGGTGATTCTCTTATCTCTCGGCGTAGCAAGAAACATTTTGTGTTTTCTTATTCTAACAATGAGGCTGAGTATTGTGCCTTAATTGATGCCAACTCTAAGCTTATTAAATTGCATTGGCTTCTATAAGACATGGGTATCTCACTCCCTTCTGCCACTGTTGTGTATTTTGTTAAAATGAGAAATGTTCAAATTTTTTATAATGACATGTTTCACGAATAGACCAAT
The DNA here is from genome assembly GCA_907173295.1 of Fagus sylvatica. Classification (NCBI taxonomy): domain Eukaryota; kingdom Viridiplantae; phylum Streptophyta; class Magnoliopsida; order Fagales; family Fagaceae; genus Fagus; species Fagus sylvatica. The sequence goes on from OU015761.1 coordinate 15,933,888, forward strand.
CACATTAAGATTGATTGTCATTTTGTTTGACACTATCTTCTTTAGGGGACTTTACATTCCATTCCGCACTGACCAATTCCATTAAGATTGATTGTTACTTTGTTCGAAACTATCTTCTTTAGGGGACTTTACAACTCCGCACTGTTTCCTCTTAAGATCAACTTGCTAACATCTTCACTAAGACTCATCCACTAGGCCGCTTATTTCTTGGTTTTGTAACCAAACTCAAGTTGGCTTCTCGTAATCTACATTGAGTTTGAGGGAGACTGTCAGAGTTATATTGGACCAAGGCCATGTGTGGGCTACACCCATTATACTATTACTTGTACTAGTGTCTTTAAAGGTAGAAATCCTAATCCTAGACCTTTCCAGGATTCTGTGTGTATATATCAAAGTGGTTAATACCATACCAAAAGCTATTTCGGTTTGGTCATGGGAATGAAATATTTCGATACTAGTCAATATCGGTGTACCATTTTGGGGTTTACCGCTATATATATATATATATTATTGAACATATAAGTGATAAAACTTCATTCTTTCATTGATAAAAAAATAAAATAAAATTTCATTCTTTCTTACATGAATATAAAAGCTAAAAGTCACTTAAAACACATTAACATAAAAATTTATTCTAAAAAAAAAAAAAAAAAAAATTGCTCATTCCCAAAACACCCCGAAACACGGCCAAAACATCCCAAAACACCTCGAAATATTTACAAGTATGTTTAAGTGGTGTTTTGTGTACCGAGTAGAGTACCAGAACGGCATATTCCGAGTGTTCCAACCGGAACAACACGAAATTGACTACTTCGATATATATATACCTCTCATTTTACAAATTCTCAATATACATAAATATATCAATTCCATTCACAATTTTATAGGTTGTGGACATGCAAAGTATATATGCTATTATTATTTTGGATAAATTACACTGACATTCTCTTGTTTTGACAAAATTAGACTTGGCACACATAGTTTCGAAAAATGACACTGCACTCCACTTTTTTGAAAATAATAGACACTCTGTCTCCTTTTGACCAAGTTTGACTAATAGTATTAGTTTTTTTATTGGATAGTCCATTTTTAAGTTAGAAACAGTAATTTTAAACAATAATTTTTTTAAACTTTAGTTAGAAACAGTATTGTTCAATTTAGCAAGGAAAAAAAACAAAAGGGAACCGGTACTATTTGAGTTGACTAACCTCATCCACATATTTTTCTCCTCCTCACATTTTTTTCTTACTTTACCCTTTTCTTTTCTTTTCTTCCTCCCTTTCTAGAACACTCTACTCTCCTCTCTTCTCTCTTCTTTCTTTTGCTGCTTCGGTCCCAGGCAATTCAGAAACAATGGTATTGATCAGTTCTGCATTCTCATTCAATACACTGACACCCCCTTCTTCTGTGCTGATTGTCTCCTCCTCTTCTTCCACACGACTTCTCACCTAATTTATGGTTCTTACATTCTCATACAATCATACGAGTCAGTAATAGAATGGGGTATACTTACATTTGACTATTGTGATAGCGATTTGGTCCTGCATTTAGGTTATTTAATTTCTAGTTCAGTGCCTTTCCTGGGTGGATGAATTTAGAGTTTTTCTTAATGTGCTAAGTTGAGTATACCGCTTGGGGACTTTTGAGCTTTTCGTTCACACCCAATGACATTACTGGGTAAAAAGATTGTTAGTCATAAACCACACCTGATACATAGAGGCTCCTTATTTATGGACATGGAGCTTTTATTTCTTCGCTAGTTTATCTTCATGTAGGATTCTATCTATTATATTTTTTTGGCATGCCATGTGGAATAGTTGTTCAACCAAATGTGCAATCTGTGTTCATGAATTTGATTTTGCATCTATTAAAGTGAGAGTCTTGTCCCATATTGACCAAGTATTCTTGGGTTGTGCAATTAATAAGCCATGGGCAATCCTCATCTCTCAAGGCGTCTTTTGAGATTGAGTTAAGCCCATTGGACTTTAACATGGTATCAGAGCCATCCCTTGGGTGTTGGGCAAATCTCCCCCCAATTATGGTCCACGTGTTTGGTTAATCCGCCACACGTGAGGGGGCATATTAAAGTGAGAGTCTTGTCCCACATTGACCAAGTATTCTTGGGTTGTGCAATTAATAAGCCATGGGCAATCCTCATCTCTCAAGGCGTCTTTTGAGATTGAGTTAGGCCCATTGGACTTTAACAGGATCTTTCTGAAACTAACCCATGCACCTAAGTTTCTTTTGTTCAATCAAATGTTGCTAACTGGATGAGGTGTGGAGGAGTAAAACATGTAGATGAGGTTAGTCAACTCAAATAGTACCGGTTCCCCTATTGTTTTTTTCCTTGCTAAATTGAATAGTACCAGTTTCATTTCAAGTTTTAAAATCACTATTCCTAACTTAAAAATAGACTATTTAGTTAAAAAACTAACACTATTAGTCAAACTTGGTCAAGAGAGATAGAGTGTCTATTATTTTAAAAAAGAGTAATGTTAGAGATACAACCAATTTTACAACTATTTACTTAAAAACTGATATAGCACTGATATGTCAATATATAACATTAGCAATTAAAATACCAAATTAACATGTCAACATTAATTTAAGAAAATCATTGAAATAAAAATAAAAAATAAAAAAATAAACCTATCCTATGATACTGAAACCTAGCGTTGCCGCTCACAAAATATGAACCTGAAACCATCACTTTCGGTGTCAAGCTTTGATCTCCGGTGATAGACACAAACCAGGTCCACGACCCCCTCATCGTCTGAAACCACTTGTGTGCGTGCGCATGCGTACGAGAGCATCAATGGGTGTTTTCAGTGACTGCGAAGGAGGAGAGCAACATTGAAGTGAGCTCAGCGGTGAAATCGAATGGGAGCGTGGTCTCCAACAATTTAAAGACTGCAGATTCCTTGGATTGGAAGCGGCTCATGGCGAAGGATCCCAATTATGAGCCAATTTGATCCTTTCTCATTGCATTTTTGTTATATATTTATCATTTTTACTGTGTTTATAAAACTCAATCACCGCGTTGAGTTACAAACTCGATATTATGGTCTATAATATATGGCTTTTGTTTTATTTTTTTGAATTTTATGTAGTGGTGCTATGTCTTGCTATCAAATCTGTGCTCGGTGGATAATTCACCGTTGAAGTACTTCATGGAAGAAATGGACCATGGCAATTCTTTGAGGAGCATGACGACTATTGGTAATGAGAAAGAACAAGAGAGAGTTTATGATACTATCTTTTGCTTGCCATGGAGATGTGATTTTGTGGCTTTGACCGCAGAGAAAATCTTGGACATGGGTCCCAAGTTCAGATTTTTATTTAGGGGGTGGCGGTGCTAGGTTCAATCTGAAGGATTATTTTAGTTTTTATTTTTAATTTTAATGATTTTGTTAAATTAATGTTGATATGTTAATTTGGTATTTTAATTGTTGATTTGGTATATTGAGACATCAGTGTCATGTCAGTTTGTAAGTAAATACTTGTAAAATTGGTTGTATCCATGGTTTTAAAAACTGGACTGGACTAGTCGGTCTGACCGGTTCAACCGGGGACCGGTGCTTGATCTGGTTCAGTTTCTTTAAAAAACCGAAAAATTAGAAAAAATTATCAAAACCCGAAAATCGGCAGTTCAACCAGGTAAATCGAGGACCGCTACGGTTGAACCGGTTATGAGCCAGTTCAGTTATTTCTCAAAACACACCGTTTTATGCTTTGATATTTCTAAGATTCTTTTCTTCCCTAACTAGCACACCTTGACTTCTGCTTATTTCTAAACAAACCCAACCAAAAAAAAAAATCAACAAACCTAGTGACACCTCAAATCAAAGATTAAAGATCAAATTGATATAAACCCACCTTGACTTCAGCACTAGATTTGCAACCAAAGGAAAAAAGAAAAGAGGTGGGGAGGGGACTAAAATGTGTGGGTTTGGTGTGAAACGTGTGATAGGGAGAGGGTGTAAAATGTGTGGGTTTGAGAGTCTCTTTAATGGCATAGTGGGTTGTGGGTGATTGAGGTATTGAAAGAAAGATTTGAAATTGTTGATGGAAAAGAAATTTTCGAGGTCTTCTGCTATACTGCCATGGCCTTTTCAGTTTCATTGTAGTTCTTTTTAGAAGAAAGTGTAGAAAGAGAAGATAGAGAGTGAGAGAAATAAACTCACTCACGCAATATTATTTTGGGGAATGGTAAAAGAATGAAATGTCAAATATTGAAGGTAAGAAAGAGGAGATGTAGGCTTGTAGCCCACCTGTAGCCAACTATGAAAAATTAAAAAATAAATACGATTGGAAATTTGAATGGCAAAGAATGAAAAGGGTAGCCTGGCAGGTTAGGTGAGGTGACTTTTTCTTTTTTCTTTTCTTTTTTATTTCTTTTTCGGTGAAGTAGAAGAATGTGAACATATTTATTGTATTTATTTAAAATAATAAAGAATAGTTTGTATTTTAAGTCACTTGCATCTTATTAGCATCATTTTATTTTTTCTGATTATTTAATATAAGGTATAAAAACTCTTATTTAAAATTATTTATATATAGTTTTTTATATTTTTTTTAGTAAATGTATGAGTTATTATACATTTATTATTTATATAATTTTAAAAATATTAATTAAATTATTTATGACGTCACCGGTTCGACACCGGTCCGACCAGTGATACAGGAACCACTCCTTTCCGGTTCTCTTCTCCGGTTTTTAAAACTATGGTTGTATCTCTAAAAAAAAAAAAAAAAAAAAAAAAAAAAAAAAAAACAAAGGTTGTCAGTGTGCCGAGTCTATTGGTAATGAGAAAGAACAAGAGAGAGTTTATGATACTATCTTCTACTTGCCATGGAGATGTGATTTTGTGGCTGTGACAGGAGAGAAAATCTTGGACATGGGTCCCAAGTTCAGATTTTTATTTAGGGGGTGGCATGCTAGGTTCAGTCTGAAGGATTAGTTTTAGTTTTTATTTTTAATTTTAATGATTTCATTAAATTAATGTTGACATGTTAATTTGATATTTTAATTACTGATGTGGTATATTGAGACATCAGTATCATGTCAGTTTATAAGTAAATACTTGTAAAATTGGTTGTATCTCTAGCATTACTCTTTAAAAAAAAAAAAGGGTTGTCAGTGTGCCAAGTTTAGTTTCGCCAAAACAAAGGTGTGTCAGTGTAATTTACCCTATTATTTTCTTTTAAGATTTGAACTAATAAAGACTTGCCTCGCTTTCACAGTTCCACTACTTTTAACAATCAAAGACAATTTTAGCATACTCATCATTATCAGGAAAGTAGAACAAATTTTGGCATAAGGCATAGTTGATCTACAAGAATTACATATTGAAATTATTTATGGTAACAAATCAATAAATCATAGAGCTCAACTGCTCAATGCTCTCAGGATCAATTAATTTACATGGCATCAACATAGTACGAGTATGCATAGAAGTTAATTAAGTAGAAGCTGTAGAATATGTTGTTAATTGTGAAGAACCAGTATTGCTACCTTGGTTTGATGACTGAGAGTGGTGCTTTTCTGAAGTATTAGCCGAAGATGTAGGTGCAAGAATGGGAGGGGTAAGATAGGTTGGTACAGGCATCTTAGGCTCGAGAATGGGTAAAGCAGCGTCAAAATCAAGCACATGAATGACTTTCCTTATTGAAGGCCTGGCAGTGTAATCTGGATGAGCACACCAAAGCCCAACAACCATCAATCGCTCCATTTGTTGTTCATTAAAATCTCCACACAATCTAGGGTCGGTTGCCTTAAGAATATTTCCAGTTCCATAAAGATCCCAAACCCACTCTATCATACTTATTTCATTTTCTTCTGTCGTGGATTCAATGGCTTTTCTTCCACAAGCAATCTCCAAAGCTACAACCCCAAAACTGTATACATCTGACTCCTTGCTAGCCCTGCCCGAGAAAACACATTCAGGGGCCATATAGCCCATGGTTCCAGCCGTATTCGTAGTTTGCGATCCATTTCCATGGTCCACCAGTTTAGCTAGGCCAAAATCCCCAAGCTTTGCATTTAAATTTGAGTCCAACAAGACGTTGCTTGATTTTATGTCCCTATGCAACACACATTGTTCCCATTCTTCATGCAAGTATAGCAGTGCAGATGCTAGGCTCCGAGCAATATTGTACCTCACCGCCCATGTTAATAAGCTTTTACCTTTAAAAAGATGTGAATCTAAGCTGCCACTTGACATGAACTCATAAATCAGTAGAAGATCTTTTTTCTCATGGCACCAACCAATTAGTTGCACTAAATTCCTATGCCTCAGTCGACTAATACTCTTCACCTCAGCTGCGTACTCCTTTAGTCCTTGTGTAGATCCCCTTGAAACCCTCTTAATAGCAACATAGGAATTCAAGTCTCTTAAATGACCTTTATAAACCCCACCAAACCCTCCTTCTCCAAGCTTATTTTCCTCAGCAAAGTTATTGGTTGCACAAACTAATTCATTGTAGGAAAACTTCTTTGGTCCAATACTTCTTTCAAATTCATTGTCCATAGAGAGAACAAAGCCTAACTCTTCTTCTTTGCCTCTACACCACTTCCTCGTATAAATAAGCCAAACCAACACCAAACCACTAATTAAAATGCACGCACCCACGCTGAGGCCAACCACCAATTTTTTCTTGAGCTCATCTTTAGTCTTGTTTGGTGGTGACGATTTCTGAAACACAGAAGTCGATACAAAGGACCACGAGCAAAGAATATGTGACTCAGAAATCAATCCTGTTGAAGATGAAAACCCAAATTCAACAAATCCTGGTAGGTGTTCTGTCAAATTAACGATAGAAGAAAGGTGTTGTTGAATTGGGGAGCTATCATTATTGAATCCAGTGAAGGTGACACTAAAATTTTGATTACTAGAATCATAATTTATACTTACACTATATGTTCTATTCTCCTTAATAGTACAATACCATGGTGTAGAGTTCTGAGACTTTATGTCATTGATATTGATACCAACGTGTTCACGAACCGGATCTGCAGGCGGATCCCATCCATCATTTTGAAACGTATCAAACTCCACTGCAACGAATTTATTTGCAGCTAAGAAACTTGGATCACTCAGTTGCTTACGACTTAGAAGGCCAAGGCCAGTGCCATCAGTTGGACTAGGCTTAGGGAAATCAGGGCTTGCGAGGAAGAATGTGAGTCCATCTGAATATCTGTCTTTACCGTGTGAATCGATGATAAAGGAGAACTTGGTATTGAAGTTGGAGAGTTCTCCAGATTTCTTGTCCCAAAGTTGCATATGTTTTGGATATATGACTCGACCCCAGTTATCTACTGCATCTGGCGTGAGTTGGATAACTGAACCTGAGATAGTAGCATTTCCTTTGAGGATTACAGGTTTGTTTTTGTTGTTTGTTTGACTGAAATCGGTGTAGTTGAAGAATATCTGTGTTGCACAAGGGTTTATGAGAAAAAGGAAAATGGTTATCATCAAGTACTGGATAAGCAGCTTTGGTGCCTGGAAAGCCATGGTTGGAACTTGGTAGGATGATGGTTTTTTTTTTAAAGACTTGAGGCTTGCAAATTGTCATCAAATATGACGAGGGGTTGGAGCTATAGTAGGCTTATGATCTTGCAATTATTACCAGACAGAAACTGACTACACCTTTAACTAATCAGAGTGATGTATTTGCATGATCAGTCATCATGCTAGCTTTTCTTTTTTTTTTTTTTTCTTTTTTCAATCAGAGTGAAAACGGTTTACTTAATGTCAATGCCATTATTGCTTTATTTACTTTTTCATCTGGCAGGTACAAGAACTTGATCTGAGTTACCCCAAATTGCCGGCAAATTATTTAAGGGAAATCATAGAGTAATCCTCTGGACCTATAGAAACAAACCACGTACCATAAATTCTAACTTCATCTATAAGCTTTCATGTCATCAAGCTGAATTAATAAAATTACTAAAGCTGTTAGCAACACTTTTCAAATAATGTGGGGCTCATATCAAGGAAATTATATGGAAATCATGTAACATAAATTTCTGACATCATCTAATACTGTCAAATAGGGTTAAATGATGTTAGAAATTATTCCGTTAAGTAGCACAGTTTTCAAATAATGTAGGACTTATATATCAATTAAAAGCTAAGAAAAACAGTGAGAGAAAGATGACTACTTGATTAGCCTATGCCCTATGGGTTCGTTGTTTTTGTACCGTAAATAAAGTGAGATAAAGATGAGATGTAGAATGACAATAGTGAGTGAGTTTTTGTTCACATATACATCTGAGAATAAATAGGATAAAAAAAAAATTAGACATAGTTATCTTTTTTGATAAAAAAATTAGACATAGTTATCAATATATAAGATGAGGACATCTTTATCATTGTATTTGTAGGTAAAATTATTGTATGGGTTATATGTTTGCTTAGATAAGAAAAGATATACTATAATAACAGCAAAATATAAATAAATAAAGTATGTATATGTCCAAAGAGGAAAAATAAATAAAAATAAAGCATGTATATGCAAAAAGAAAAAAAAAATTAACGAAATCTTTATAATATTTTCTTTAGCAAGACCATCAAACTCATACCATGTGTATATGTATACACATTAAAGAAATTTTTGATATTTTATTATTTTTTGAAGTGTTTGAGACTTTTAAAAAATAAAAATAAAAAATTTCTGCATTAACATAGATACACACACATTTAAGGAAATTTTGTATATTTTATTTTCTTTAAAACAGTTTTTTTTCTGAAGTGTTTGAGACTTTAAAAAAATAAAAATAAAAAAAGTTTCTGCATTAAAAGAGATGAGAACCTGACATTTTTCTTTCCTACACTAACAAAAGGTTGCAGAGCAATTTATTTGTTTTCTATGCAATAACAAAGAACCGGAAAATCCATATTTCTCTAACTTTGGGTCCCACACTATTTGAAAACTGTGCTGCATAACGGAAAAGTTTCTAATGCCATTTAACATTATTTGATAACAGGAACAATATTAAATGATGTCAGTTTTAGCAAAAAAAATATTAAATGATGTCAGAAAACTAAAACAAAAAATGATGAGAAATATGGATAAACTTTCGCACAGGAACAAAGTGAGAGAAAGATCAACGATGCATGATGGGAACACTGAGTGAGCTATACATCTCCTAATAGAAATAAAAAATTAGACATTTCTTATTTTGCTCAATTAGATATAGTTATGATAAAGATGAGGACACCTCTACAATATCGTAGGTAAAATTATTGGATGTTGTATGTTTTGTTAGTTAGGAAAAGATTTTTTATTTTATTTGTTTTAATAAATAAAAGATTTCATTAACTTAAATAGAACGCATTACATCGTTCCAAAAGACATCTCTCACCACCTGTGGCATGTATTCATTATTACAAACTACAAACTTGGATTGGGAAGAATACTTTGCTAACATATGAGCAACAAGATTGCCATCCCGCTTAATTTAACTAGACTTACAACTAGAAAAGGAACCAACAAGACACAAAATTAAAGCATCATTGATTAGTGCAGCAATGTCCCTAAAATCATTAGAACTACTCAATAAAGCATCAATTATTGCATCACCCTCCACTATAATCTTCTTCATACCAGTGTTTTCAGCCAATTGAAGTGCCCACACAAATGCAGAGGACTCTGCAAACAGAAATAATGCATCTTCTGCCATTGGTAAGACTATCAATCAAGGGTGGCCCTAGGTATTTGTAAGGTGTGCGGTCACTTTAGGCCTCATCCCAAATTTTTTTTAAAGCTCTTATAATTTTGAAAGACTTAAAAAAAATAAATTGATAATATAACCTTATACAAAAATATAAAATTTTTTATTTTTTTTACGTTTATTAGATAGAAGACTCTTTTTTTGTATTGCTCTAGGTCCCATAATTCTCAGGGTTGGCCTTGCTATCAATCTCATATATACTGTTAACTTTAGAGAGAGAGAGAGGCACAAATAGACAGAGAATAATCTGTGTATTGAATATTCTGATTAAACATATATAGCTAAAAGAATATATATAGGCCTAAACTAGGGACAATATGGTAAATACATAGGAAACCCTAGACTAGTATAATAACAATGGCATATACATATGCTAACATCCTCCCTCAAACTCAAGGTGGTCTGACAGAAGCCATCTTGAGTTTGGAAACAAGATCACGAAAACGACCAGAAGGAAAAGTCTTCGTAAAGATATCAGCAGTCTGATTCAGAAGAGCTAACTGGAAAAAGATGCAGGATGCCAGCAGACAGATGATGACGCACAAGATGACAATCAATTTCAACATGCTTGGTGCGCTCATGGAAAATATCATTATGCACAATCTGAATAGCACTACGGTTGTCACAATGTATGACAGTCGGTGAAGAATGTGTAAGACCCATATCTTCCAACAGCTAGCGAAGATCAAGAAGTTCAGAAGTAGTATCAGCCAGAGCACGGTACTCTGCCTCAGTGCTAGAGCGAGACACAATATGTTGTTTCTTACTGCGCCAAGAAATAAGAGAGTCTCCCAAAAAGAAACAAAATCCAGTAGTAGAGTGGCGATCAGTAGGATCCCCGACCCAATCAGCATCGGAATAAGCACAGAGGTTAAGGGTGGAGTGAGCAGAGAAGTGAAGTCCATGAAACATAGTACCCTTGATATAGAGAAGAATGTGAATCACTGCAGCATAGTGTGTAGAGTGGGGAGCAAACAAGAATTGACTTACCAAATGAACAGCATGAGCAATATCAGGGTAGGTAACAGTAAGATAGACTAAGCTGCCAACAAGCTGATGATAGAGAGTGGCATCACTGAGAGATGTGCCATCCAAGGGAGTAAGGCGAGCATTCATCTCAAGGGGTATAGAGACAACTTTAGTGTCAATAAAGCCAGCACGAGATAACAAGTCAGAGGCATACTTAGCCTGAGAGAGATAATAACCAGTGGAATCAGAAGAGACCTCAAGGCCTAGGAAGTAGCTCAGATGACCAAGATCCTTCATTTCAAATTGTTGGTGGAGAAATAGCTTGAAATCAGAAATGCCAGAGTGATCATCCCCAGTAATAATCATGTCATCAACATATAGTAGAAGAAGAATCATACCCTTATCAGATCGGCGTAGAAATAATGTTGTATCATGGGAACTGGATGAGAAGCCAAACTAATATACAATACTGCTAAACTTGGCAAACCAAGCTCGAGGAGCTTGCTTAAGACCATAAAGAGTGCGACGAAGAAGGCAAACTTTGTCAGGATAGTCTGAATAACTTAGAGGTGTCTGCATATAGACTTCTTCAGTGAGATCACCATTTAAAAAAGCATTCTTAACATCCATCTGAAAAAGAGGCCACTGATGAACTGCAGCAATAGCAAGAAGACTGTGAACCGAGGTAATACGAGCAACAAAACAAAAGTCTCCTCATAGTCAATCCCATATTCCTGAGCATATCCCTTGGCAACAAGACGAGCCTTATACCGTTCAATAGAGCCATCAGATTTGGTCTTGATCTTGTAGACCCATTTACAACCAATGGCAGATTTACCATGAGGCAAATCAACCAAGTCCCAAGTATGAGTCTTTCTCCAAAGCCTGAAGTTCCTCTATCATTGCTTGCTGCCAAAGAGGGTTAGTACAGGCCTCACGATAGGTGTGAGGCTCATGAAGGGAAAGTACAGCTGAAAAACAAGAATAATCACGCAAATGAGCAGGAGGTGCTCTTACCCGGTCAGAGCGACGAAGGGGGAGGAGAGGAGTCTGATCAGTGACAGGATCCACGGGCAGTGCAGGTTCTTGGGGCGAAGTCAGAGAGTCAGCAAGAGGGAGGTCAAGAGTCTGATCAAGGACAGGATTCACAGCTAGTGGAGGTGCTAGAGGAGAAACCGGAGAATCAGCAGGAGATATAGGAAGAATTGTAGAAGGGTCTGGAGAGGTAGCATGAGGAAACAAAAGCAGTGATGGATTAGTAAAAAAGGAAGGGGTGGAACAAGTTGTAAACTTGGAAAGGGAATTAAACGTGGTGTGTTCCCAGAAAACAACATGACGAGAAATGCGAAGACGTTGAGAGATAGGGTCCCAACAACGATAACCTTTGTGTTCAATCCCATACCCAAGAAAACAACATAGACAAGATCGAGGTTCTAATTTGGAATGTTCGTGCGGCTGAAGTAAAACAAAGTATGCACAACCAAAGACGCGAAGAGAATAATATGAAGTTGGAGTACCATAGAGACGTTCAAAGGGAGTCACATTTTGGAAGAGCTGAGGATGGAAGACGGTTGATGGTGTAGACAGCAGTGAGGGCGGCTTCCCCCAAAAAACGTTCAGGACATGAAGCAGAAATGAGGAAAGCCCTAACAGAGTCAAGTATGTGGCAGTGTTTGCGTTCAGCCCTACCATTTTGCTGAGATGTTCCTGCACAGGAACGCTGAATAATGGTGCCTTGTGTGTGAATGAAATCAAGGAATTGAGAGTCTCTATATTCCATGGCATTATCAGTGCGGAAGATTTTAATGGTTTTTGAAAACTGTGTGGAGATCATTTGGGCAAAGGTGCGATAGATTTGAGCTAATTCAGAGCGATTGTGCATAAGGTAGATCCATGTATATCGAGAAAAATCATCAACAAATATGACAAATATTTAGATCCACCTACAGTGGCAGTGGGACTAGGTCCCCAAATATCAGAGTGAATCAAGTCAAAAGAGGCATGAGAAAAAGAGTCACTATTATTAAAAGATAAGGCTGGTTGTTTGGCCAACTGACACGATACACAGTCAACTGAATCATGTTTGACTTGACCCAAGAAACCACTAAAGATTAAAGAGCGAAGTTTTTGAACAGACACATGACCTAAACGTAAATGCCAAAGACTCAAAGGAAAAACAGAAGCAGTATGAGCAACCTGAGACGGAGGGGGTGTCGGGGTGGAAGGTAGGTGGAGTGAAGTGAGCTCGAACATCCGTCCCACTCTACGGCCTGTCCCAAGAACTTGATTCGTCCGAGGATCCTGCACACGACAACCAGAAGAACCAAACCATAAGTCATAACCAAGTTCACATAATTGACCAACAGAGATGAGATTAAGAGTGAGGTTGGGAATAAGATATGTGTCAGAGAGAGACAGTGTAGGAGTGGAAACAGAACCAGTATGGCTGGCAGAAATGTACGAGCCATTAGCAGTTTGAATAAGAGGAGCATGAGTAGTAGGAATAACAGAAGAAAATAACTGAGAATCGGGAGACATATGATTACAACAGGCAGAATTAAAATACCAAGTGTTACCTGAGACAGCAGAGGAAATCTTACCAAAAGTAGACATAAATTGTTTGACCATGGAAAAGACCAATGGTCTTAACTCACTAACCGAAATAGATGAGAGAGAGGGAGTAGAGAGTGATGCTTTAGCAGCAGCAACAACAAAAGGATTACCAAGCCTTGGAAGAGTTCCTGAGTGACCTGGCATGGGAGGCTTAGTTGGGCAGTTGTAGACAATATGATCAATCTTGTGACAATATCGACATTGGACGGTAGGGCATTCAAACAAAAGATGTTCATGTTTATAACAATTTTTACAGTATTTCGAACCATTCCTAGATGAGGAAGAAAGACGAGCAACAATAACAGTCTTGGAAAGTTCAGTTTTATCCATTAAAGATGAATAAGGAATATAGAAAATACCTGAAAAACGAAAAAAAAATAATGGGTAAGCTTTTCTTTTCTTTTTCTTTTTTTTAACCAGCTAGGGCTGACGTCAGCAAGATGTAGGGTTGAACTCAACAGCTCACAGAACACGCGGTCGTGGGGCGCTTCACAGGGGCGCTTCACGGGTCGGGTCGACGGGCAAGGATCGGGTCAACAGTTCTGAGTTTTTTTTTTTTTTTTTGGCCGGAAACTACGCGGAGCGTGGCAGCGCGTCAGAGCTCCATTGGCCATGAAATTTTGGGGTTTTGTAGATCGGAGAGTGTTCTATCTAGTGGTGTTAACCATTTTTTGATCAGAGAGGTATAGTGATAACGAGAGGACAGAAAAGCCATGGACCACCGAGAGACGTTGGTGGCCCGTGGTGGAGCGTCTGGTGGTTTCTGGTACTGGAATTCGAGATGGTTGTCGTGAGGTGATGGGCGAAGTCTATGGTTGGTGATACACAAAGAAATAGATATGCGAGAGATAATGAAAAACAAAAGAGACCCACGGCTGGCTTGGGGGATTTCAAGAGGGACAGAGTGGACACGTAGACCACTAGGTTTATGGCTCTGATACCATGTTAACTTTAGAGAGAGAGAGAGGCACAAACAGACAGAGAATAATCTGTGTATTGAATATTCTGATTAAACATGTACAGCTAAGAGAATATATATATAGGCTTAAACTAAGGACAGTATAGTAAATACATAGGAAACCCTAGACTAGTATAATAACAATGGTATATACATATGCTAACATATACCATGTGTATAAATTAAAATAAATTTGCATATGTTATTTAGGAAAAAAAAATATCACCACAAATCATAATCCATTCTTTTAAAAAATAAAATATACCTTTATTACTTTGAAAATCTGCTTCTTCCATGCTTGTATTTTGTGCTTCATAGAAAAAAAAAAATGAAAAGTAGTGTAGACTAGATTTTGCAAGGGTTAATATTATTTTTCTTGAGCTGTTTGAGACTTATTTTTAAAATAAAAAATAAAAAACCTGCATTAACATTAGTAGAGAGACGAGAGAACTTACACTTTTTTTTTTGTTTTCCCTGCACTAACAGAGGGCCCTAGTAGACCAAGATTTTTCTTTTTGTTTCATGTGCAATAATAAAGAACCCTAAACCTGTACGCTAAGGCTATTCATCTTTCTCTCAAAAAGATTCTTAGTTTTTACTTGATATGGTCCCCACATTTAAAATAGTGTTGCTTAACAGAGTAGCTTTAATAATGATGTTTAACTCAACTTGAAGACATTGATGCTTTGAATTGATGTAAGAAATTATGCTACATGTTGTTGTTGTGTTGTTTAGTAAGTAAGGAGAAGGATTGGTTGTTCCTGTTTGGGAGAGCTGTTTGAAAAAGAGCATTTTTAAAAATAGTGATTTCAAACTGAGCGTTTTGGAATCACGATTTTGAAAATCACAATTAAGCGTTTGGTTAAATTGTGAAAAAGTGCAGTTTCTATTAATTAAGCGTTTGGATAATGTTAGTTTAAAACTGCTGTTTCTGGTACAAATGACCAAAAAGGACTTAACTATACTATTAAGGTTATCTTGTCATTAAAAAAAATAAAAAATGCAGTCAATATTTCAAAGTGTTATAATAAAATTATAATGAAACTAGTAATAAATTCATACACAACAATACATTAAATAAATTAAAATATTTCATTCAAAATACTATATAACCAATAATATCCATATGTTTCATAAAAAAATAACATCCATATGAATTAATACGTTAAACCAAAAAAATTCCAACCAATACATAAGAAAATATTCCACAATAAAAATAGTAAAAATATTTTTTATAACCCACAAATGGATCGAGCTATGTTGTCACGAATAATTTTCATCTCTTCATCTTGTATATTCTCCATGTTTTCTTGAGCACTACGATGTGTTTCACCAGCATTGCTTTCATCCCACTTAAATCCCTCGTCTTCTCTATCATGTATTCTAATAAAATTATGCAAGACACAAGTAGCAACTACAATATTTCTTTGGTCCTTCAATGTCATAAGATGGCATTTGCCTCAAAATTCTCCATCTATTCTTCCACACTCCAAAAGTTCGCTCAATCACACTTCTGAGTGATGAGTGAACATAGTTAAATCTTTCTTCTATCTTATTCCCTCGACCAGATCGTCGAAAATCTGGAAGATGGTATTTCTCTCCTTTATATGGTGTCAAATATCCTATCCTTAAGGGGTATCCAAGCATCAACCAAATAATATTTTCCTAGACAAAAAAAATAAAATTAAAAAAAATGAAATACATGCATAAAAATATCTAAGAATATACAAGATATAAAATACTATATACCTGGTGTCGACACCGGCGGAAAAATTACTATCTTTTATTTTGTTTATTTTATTTTTCCTTGATCCCGACCCCCATTTGGCGAGTGTTGTGTGTGTGATCTCTATCTCTTTTCCGTTTCGAGATATGAGTTGTGTGTGTGTGGGAACCTGTGTATATGTGTGCGTGTGAGCACAAATTTGGAGTCCCCACCAATCATGGGAAATTTTAAGGTGTGATTGGGCACCTATGTCTAATAGATTTTATCTTGTTTAGACATTTGAAACAAAAATGGTCTTGAACCAGAGATGGGTTCAGGGGTTTGCTTATGCGTGGGGAAGGTGTTAGGCACCCCACAACATCCGTTTAAGAAAACGGTTACCTCCCTTCTAGTGTTTCCTTTTATTTGCTAAGCCTAGGTTTGTTGGTTTTAATTATGTACAAATGTCCCAAATTTGGTCGAGCAATATACCAAGAATGGCAAATGCAATTTTGACCTCATTTGGGTTAGACTCTTTATTTCACCGTCCCTCATCTTTGTATTTTTTAGGTTCCGGGCATTTCGGTGGTAAGATGTACTTGAAATCCTAACACCTAATGCCGAGACAAACAATTAATGTTTTTGGTGCCATATTCGGGATCTCTTTACCCTTGATTTCCAAGGATAAAGCGGTCCGTCAAATGGCGGGGTTTTGGATGATTAATTCACACTTTGGGGAATTTTAGACCATAATCCTATGGGAGTTAGAACGTGTAGAATCCCTTACACGAAAGCACGTACCAGCCACGCCCCCGTGTAAAGGACTCATACCATGGTGTCCAAAAGCCAGGGCGAGCCGTAGCCCTTGGGTCACACCAATTTCGTTTCTAACGCCCACATTACCATGTTTACTCTTTTTAAAGTTTTCATGGCAAAGTGTATTTTAATCACATTTTTATATCAAAGCGGTAAACAAGCAAGCAAGTGGTCATAGCATCAAGATGGTAAAACATTCAAACAAATAATCACGGCATGGTCGCAGCACATGAATCATAAGAATGAATGAGTGTGGAATGATCATGGTACATGAATCATAAATATGGAAACCAAATGAGTAATCACGGCATGGTTGCAGCACATAAGTTACTAAAATGACAAGTATGGGATGATCATGGTATATTTGCGTGCACATTAATCATGAATAT
>OU015761.1:15951173-16021910 GCA_907173295.1 Fagus sylvatica
ATTGAACCGCCTCAATAGATATTCCCTTATATTCATAAAATTTAGTAAATCCCTAAATTATATTTGAACTGCCTTTCTCATTTCTCATTTTCATAAAAGTTACCAATTCCACTGGCGCTCCACCATCGCTGCTACCCGTGCCGCCGCTCGAGCTCTCCACTTTCGGCGCCGCTCGAGCTCTCCTCTTTCTCTCTTTATTCTCTTCAGGTACCGATTTCTCTCTCTTCTCTTAAGGTTCGTCGATTTGCTGTTTCCCATTTCTCTCTCTTTTTATCTTCAGCATAAAGCTTCAATGCCACGTTAGCATTGACCTCTGCAGCTATTGCTTTGATCGGCGGAGCTAGGGTTTCATCAATCCCTCCAAGGTATTCTTTCTCTCTGTCTCCAATTTTGTTTGTTTCATTTTCTTATTTGGTCAAGTAGAAAATTTCTAGATTATGTGATTATGTGATTTTCTGTGTAGTCAGTAGTGTATAAACTTGAAGGAAAGAAAAAGAAATATGACTTTAAGAACTGAATCACATATGGGTTAGAGTGATTGTTATGATGCTTCTACAAGTAGAACTGTGGAAAGTGATCCTGGAAGGTGAAAGTCGGAAAGCTTGGAAAGCTTTTTTGAATGGGTCAAATGCTAAGAGAAGAAGAGATATGAATAGAAATAGGAGAAAGAAACTAAAAAAATAAATTTTTTACTTTGTCAAATGCTAAGAGAATAAAGAAAAGTAAGAGATGGGAAGGTAATGTTTGGAGTTGGGATCCACTGAAAATTAATGGCCGACTAAGGAACTAGACCTTTGTTGTTTTAGACCTATAACAGGAAATTAATGGCTGGATGCAGTGAATTTAAGTTTAGAATTTTTATTTATTTTTTGATTATCAATGTCAAGTAAGGAAAGTATTAGGACTAGAAATAACTCACGCCTAGCTATGCCATCATTATTTCTTCCATTGAATGGAGTCATACGTTATATGAAAAGGACATATATTGAGGAAAATGTAGGACAAGCCTTTTATTAAAACAGTGGAATAATGGGTTAGAAAACTGTAGGGTGCTTGAAAGGACATTTGTTGCTGATGATTGACCAACAACATAATCTTTCAATTCCCAATACATGGTTATAGAAATTTACTGTTGCAATCCAGCATTGTCTGCATCATGGGTGGCCATCTCTCTGTGCCCATCTCTCATGGTGGCCATTAATTAAATATATTATATAGATTCGCATATGTACCTATTTGTATCATATTACATGCAAACTCCTTTATATATATATGAAATTTTATAATAACACAAAGATATCTAAGTTTACATTTCCATGCAGATGTCTAAGCTATTAAACTATTAAACTGAAAAATATATAGTATATATAGTATATATAGATGTCTAAGCTATTAAACTATTATTTTTTTTTTTTCTTTTGTTTCTTTCACTATCAGATTGACGTATTCTTTTTCTTCTTTTTCTTTTTTTCTTTCACTATCAGATTATATGTACAAAGCCTATGTCTATTCATCATGACCTATAGCCAACCTACATTTCTTCTTTCAATGACCAACACGTGAAGCCTATATTTTGTACTTTAAAAAAAAAAACTCCTCATCTTCTTTCAATGACCACACCTGAAGCCGAAGTGTATTTTAAAAAAAAAGTATGTTCTATGTATATGTGAATTGATATGTTAGTAAAAGTGCTATCAATAACCATCTTTTTATAAATCTTAGACACACAAAGAATATCATTTGAAATAAAGTTGCTATCAATAACCATCTTGTTAAACAATTTTATTGAGGGGATGATTAAAAATAACGTGATATCCTATATATTATAGATTTGTAGAATATTACATTTCAACCATTTTGGCTTTTGTATAAATTCAAAACAAATAGAGATTATGGCCTTCCTTCTCTACGGTGTAGTTTGATTGGTTCAATAGTCATTATTGATGAGCTACAATTTTTATCCTTTGCTTTATTTTGCTGAAAAAGTAGGAGCTCATACCCCAAAAAGAGAAGCCCCCCAAAAAAAGAAAAAAATACAGCACTTAATGATTCAGCTGCTTTACACCAATCAAAGATTTCTATTTGATATTTTGAGCAGAGTGAAGACAGTCTTTTCAAAATTGGTATAGAAATTTAAAATCTCTTTGCTTTAGATTTTTATAGTCACAACTTACAACTCCCAGGACCTTAAGATAGATTTAACAAGCAGGACATCTGTCCCTCTAGTCACTTCATATAGTACACAGCCTTCTGTACCACTCTGCCATTCAAAAAAAATATCCAATTTAAATTCAAATGTTTTCTTTTGCTTTCAAACTTAAATACTGCTCCAATTTGGTTTGGTTCCCAGCTTTTAATTATAAAAAACTATGCTAATAAATTATTTTCTTTTTCTTTTGTTCTTTATGTGATATAATATAATAGCTAAGAGCATCTTCAAGACTCACTCTATTTTATCTTTACATTATCTCTATTTCAGCAACTTTTTACTTATTTGAAAAGCAATATTCTCCAACACTACTCTCTATTTTATCTCTACTCTATTTAAATATACTTTCTTTATTCTTTTATCCAATTTAAATATTATATTTTTTATTCATTCTCTCTCCTCATTTTTCTATTCTGGGAACCCACTCCACCATCCAAAACCTAGCAACAACCACCACTCCACCAAGCTGCAAACAGCAAACCCAACATCCAAATCAACATCAGGGTAGAACGAAACTCAAAACGGAATTGGAATTCTTGCTCAACGATAATCTTTTAGAAGACATCTTATACAATCGTAGATCGCATTATTTATATATCCTTCTTTTTTTATTGGGTTGAAATCCTGAATTAAATTGCGGTGGACCGAATCCAGCAAGTTCATTTGCTCAAGTGGGCTGGGGACCTGCCCCGCTAGATCCAGAGCATTCGCCGCTAGATCCGGAGCATTCGCCGTTGGATTCAGAGCACATGTAAACAGTAAAAGCATTCACCGCAGGCCGAGACCCACGAAGCAGAGATTGGCGCAAACCCAAGCCCAGATGCGGTGGCGACGGCAGAGAACGGTGGCGATGGCAGGGTTTTGTTTCTCAGCTTTCTCTCGCGTCTATGTTATGTGATGTTTCGGCTGAACGGAGAGCAGAACGAGGGGAGAGCAGAACGGAGGCAGAGAGAGGGGAGAGCAGAGAACGAAAAGAGAGAGAAAAATCAAGCAAAATGAGAGAAAGGGAAAAAGAAAGCCTTAAATAGGGGGGGTGAGAAATATTTTTTTATTCGGTGGAGAGGAGCTGAAGAGTGCACAGTAGCTTTTCATTTGTGAAAAGCTACTGTAGCACTTTGGGTTTTTTTTTTTGCATTTGAAGAGTGAAATACACTGGCTTGGAGCAGTTATCTCCATTTTTCCTCTTCAGATGTGGAGATAAAGAGGACTTTTACAGTGGCTTTGGAGATGCTCTAACGATTTGACAAATCTGTTTGTTAATTTATTCTTTGGTTTTTGTTTTGGTTACTAAACACCTGTACATGTGTAGTTCCACAAGCATCATCATTGCTTACTCCATTTTTCTTTTCTTTTCCTTATTTAGGTAAAATTTTACATACTATTATCTAACCATCCCTATGCAGTTGTTTATTCAGCAATTTTATATTTATGTACTTGCCTCTTGTATATGCTTTACTTTATGCTTAAAAATAAGTGTAATAAATTTTTAGTAGGGTTGTGTAATGTGTGTTTACTTTTAATAAAATTGTTTATTGCAAACATTGATATCATTTCTGATCAATTATATATATATATATATATATTATTTTGGACCAATGTAACACATTGTGTGGTTATTTGAGTTAATTGTGGGATTTGATTTTTGCAGGCTACTATATAGGGTGATTGGGTTTGAAAACTCTTCTCCTCAGGTAATTTTATCTTATAGTTGTTACTTAAAAGCACTTAGCTGAAATTGTAAGTTGTGGTTGGTTGTTGAATTGGAGCAAGCGGGTGGCTTGCATGGTGTTATAAGGTGGTTTCAGTTGATATTGGAGTGTTGAATTGCTCTATGTATATTTGATTAATTAAAAAAAAAAAAACTGTAATTATATAAGACCACCTAGATATAATATCATATCACATGTGATTCCTTACAAATTATGTTTTGAAACATAACCCTTAGTGTGTGCATTCATTAAATTATGTTGTAGGTATTCTATAGCAATGGATAAAAGTTGGATGAATAAGAGTAGGATCTCTAGAGAATATTTTAACGGAGTTCAAGAATTCGTGACATTTGCATCTAAACAAGCAACGGATGATGGGATGATCTTATGTCCATGTGTAAAATGTGTGAATTCAACATTTTTGGATATAGAAGTTGTACGTTTACACCTAGAATCGTTTGGGATTTGTAAGGGTTATCAACCTTGGGATTTTCATGGTGAATCATCATTTCCAATGGCATCTAGTAAAGTGAGGAATAGTCAAGTACAAGAAAGTTCTAATGAATATGGTGATATTCATGAAATGTTACATGAACTATTCCCCATGCAAAATACGACATCACGACCAGTGGAAGAAGGCCCTAGTGTGCGTCAACATGCGCAAGGTCCAAATGAAGATGCACAACGGTTTTACAACTTGCTTAAAGATGCTGAGCAGCCTTTATATGAAGGTTGTAAGAATTTTAGCAAATTGTCGGCCATTGTGCATTTGTACCACTTAAAGTGTATTAGTGGTTGGACGAACAAATCTTTTACTATGTTGCTCCAACTTTTGCAAGATTTACTTCCTTCAGATGCGAAATTGCCAAAAAACTGTTACGAGGCTAAGAAGATTACTAATAAACTAGGTTTGGGTTATAAAAACATTCATGCTTGTCCCAATGATTGCATGTTGTTTTGGAAGGAGAAAGCATTGGATGAATCTTGCTCAGAGTGTGGTGCTTCGAGGTGGGCCGAAAATAAGCATAGTATGAGTGATTCGTCTGAAGATCACTTTGATGCGGATGATGATGATGATGATGATGATGATGAAATGGAGCATAATATGAATGATTCGTCAAAGAAGAGAAAGAAAAAAGCTGCAAAGATCTTACGCTGGTTCCCTTTAAAGCCAAGATTGCAACGGCTATTTATGTCTTCCAAAACAGCTGGTCATATGAAATGGCATGCTAATGGTCGTACAGATGATGGGTTAATGAGGCATCCTGCTGACTCTCCTGCTTGGAAAACATTTGACTCTAAATATGGTGAGTTCTCATCCGAGCCTCGTAATGTCAGACTTGGCTTAGCAGCTGATGGATTCAACCCATTCGGACTTATGAGTATTAGTCATAGTACATGGCCTGTCATTTTGGTCCCTTACAATTTTCCCCCATGGATGTGCATGAAAAGGTCATCTTTCATGTTATCATTGCTGATTCCTGGTCCATCCTCGCCTGGGAATGATATAGATGTGTATTTACAACCCTTAGTTGAAGAACTGAAAGAATTATGGGATGTTGGAGTAGAAACGTATGATGTGTCTACTAAAACCATCTTTCAAATGCATGCAGCAGTGATGTGGACCATAAATGACTTTCCTGCATATGGTGATTTGTCGGGTTGGAATACCAAAGGTGCTCTTGCATGTCCTTTTTGTAACTATGATACTCACTCTTCTTGGTTATATAACGGAGGGAAATATTGTTTCATGGGTCATAGGCGATTCTTGGATAATAATCATAAATTCCGTAAAGATGCAGTATCATTTGATGGGAGTCGAGAAATGAGACCAGCTCCAGTTATACCATCAGGCCAAGATATCATTATGCAAACAGAACAAGTAGTTGACTTTTCTTTTGGGAAGAATAATAAGCAGAAAAGAAAAAGAGGAGAGTGTGCATGGAAGAAGAGAAGTATATTTTTTACCTTGCCTTATTGGGAGCATCACATGTTGCGGCACAATCTTGATGTGATGCATGTAGAAAAGAATGTGACAGATAATATAATGGGAACGTTGTTGAATGTGGCTAAAAAGACAAAGGATAACTTAAAGGCCCGCTTTGACTTACAAGATATGGGTATAAGAAGTGAACTTCATCCGGAAGAGTGTGGGAACGATAAGTGGAGTATGCCGCATGCTTGTTTTACAATGACTACAAGCGAAAAGTATAGTTTCCTAGAAGTTTTGGAAGGTGTAAGAGTGCCTGATGGCTATGCTTCAAATGTCTCACGTTGTGTGAAACTTAAAGAACGCAAGATTATAGGTTTGAAAAGCCACGATAATCACATCTTGATGCAACAACTTTTTCCAATAGCAATCCGCGGATGTTTGCCAAAGAAAGTAAGTTTGGTTTTGATTGAGTTGTCTTGTTTCTTTAGGGAAATATGTTCTAAAGTATTGAATGTGAAAGAACTCGAGGGTCTTGAGAAAAGGATTGCAGTAACGTTATGCGAATTGGAAAAGATATTTCCTCCCTCGTTTTTTACAGTTATGGTACATTTAGTCATGCATTTGGCTAACCGAAGCCAAGATTGGCGGCCCAGTTCAATATCGTTGGATGTATCCCATAGAGAGGTAAGACAAATTTAGTAACTTCGGTCTCTTTTTTTTGTTCGAATTCAATGTTCCATGGTTGATCTTCTTTTTTGGATTAGGTACCTATCACGACTTAAGTCTTATGTGCGTAATAGAGCTTATCCAGAAGGCTCTATTGCAGAAGGGTACATATCGGAAGAATGCTTAACATTTTGTTCACGATATTTGGAGTCTGTTGAAACTGTATTCAATCGACCCATTAGAAACAATGAGGAATTTACAGGTGCAATGTTGAGCATCACACTAGATCAGAAATCAATGACACAAGCACATCGTTATGTGCTATTCAATTGTGATGAAATTATCCCATTTCGCAAGTAAGTCAAATGCCAACTAGTATCACTGTATGTCAAACCAAGAACATACCCTTAGGCCTTAACACTAACATATTTTTCTACACAGCGTACACAAAGATCGAATAAAGGCTCAACTCCACCCACGTCGTGTCTCTGATGATCAAATTCATAAAATCCACATGGAAAAGTTTTGTGATTGGTTTAGGGAACATGTAAGTATATTACATAAATTATTTTTAGTTATAACATGATAAATAGTCTACTTATAATAAAAGTTTTTTGATTATATTAGGTGGTGTTAATGACTGATGCTGAAAATGAGAAACTTACTCATATAGTTAGATGCCTTGCTCGAGGTCCAAATAATGAAGCTAGACGGTTGAAGCGTTATGTTACAAACGGTTTGAAGTTTCGAACCAAAGATTCTGAGGAAGATAAGAAAACTCAAAATAGTGGAGTTAGTGTTATCAACTGAAGGTGGCATGACTTACTATGGTGCTTTAACCGATATTATTGAGTTGGATTATTTTGATAGTTTCAAATACATATTATTTAAATGTGAATGGGTTGACGTTCTTAGTGGGAAGGGATACAAGATAGATGAGTTTGGTTTTCCCCTTGTCAATTTTAAACACTTGATTCATGTTGGGGAGAAATTGATTGATGAACCGTATGTCTTAGCATCTGAAGCTTCACAAGTGTTCTATGTGGAAGATAAAAGACATAAAGATTGGGTTGTTGGCTGTTAAAACAAAAGCTAGGGACATCTTTGATGCTGGTATTGGTGTTTTATGTGATGATGAAGATGATGAATCAAATACTTATTGTGAGAATGTCCCTTACAATGTAATTGTTGATGATACACACGGTGATGCGAATGACCACCTTGATTGGGCTCGACCTGGTTTAGAAGGAATCATAGTCAATATATCTGATGAGTAGTAATCCAATGAACAATCAATACTTATGTAAACTCTTACATTGTTACTTCTGTTATAATATCCTTAGTTGAATATGTACTTGCATATGTATTGGCTAGACTTGATGTTGTCACATTATCATTTTTTTGCTTTAACTAGACTTGATATTGTTTATACATAAGCATATTGGTCTTGAATCAAAATGTTTGTTAGTTTGCTTGTGTGTATTATTATATTTGTTTGTATTTTAGTTCTTGTAAATAGAAATGGCAAGGAAACCTCTTCGTACACGTGTCGTTACATTAGGCTCTTCTTCACAACAAGCCCCAACTCACAAGCCCCAAACAAGCACATCATGAGTCATTAGATGTGGAGGAACAGCTAGCAGTCGATGCTGCAGTTTCAGGTACTTTATATGTGTTTAATCTTATTCAAAGGTTGATATTGTTAATATTGGTTGACATCATTTGATATTGTTTCCTTTACATTAAATAGGTGCACCTCTTAAACGTGCCACTCGGGGGCGTTCAAAGTACTTACATATTTGGAATCTTGCCCCGGGAACCAAAGTTGAATTGCCATTAAATCATGAAAATCAACCGGTCGGAAAAGAAGGAAGAACATTCACTGGGTTTTTAGGTACTATTGCGGGGAAACCGAATTTATGTCCAATCAGATATAACAGTTGGACTCACATCCCAAAACGTAATAAAGAAAAATGTTGGGAAATAGTTGAGGTATTTAATAATATTTTGCAATAATGATTATTTGTATTAAGTTAGACATATTTTTAATGTGCTAATACAATTTTTGATTGTAGCGGAGATTCATCATACCTGAAGACCCGAGGAACTTTCCTTGCAGTCAAGGAATGGACCTTGCAGAAACTTTCGAAGATGTGGAGAGATCGCAAATGGAGGATGAAAGGTCGTAAATTTAAGAAGAATGGAAACCCGACACACGTAGTGGCTGCAGCATCACCTCATGTAGATAAGGTTGATTTTGCAACCTTGGTTACTTATTGGTATTCAAAAGATGGCCAGGTATATATTAATAGGTGTTTCTTTACTCATATGGTATGCCTTAAAACTGCAAGATGACAAAGTATTTTTTTTGCTCACCATTGGTTACTTATTGGTGAACGTAGGACTTAAGTGACAAAAACAAGAAATCATGTAGCTTTCAGAAAGAAACACATACTGCTGGTTCCAAAAGCTATGCTTCGCATGTTGAAGAAATGGTAATAACTCACAATATTAAATTGTAAATGATTTAGATTGTTTATGGTATTACATGAACTGATATTGCTCATTAAATGAACCTAATGATCATAATGTAGAAAGAGGAACGTGGGGTTAACGTTCCAATAGAGCGTGCAGAGCTATATGAGAAATTCTATACCCATAAAGATGGGACTCCAGTCAATGATAATGCGGCTAAAAATATTGTAAGTATCATCTAGACTTTACATGTATCATCTCAAATCTATTAACAAATTGCTAGTCTCTAATATATTATTCTGTTAAATTATGAATATTAGCAAACAATGAATGAGCTGATGAGTGACCCTTCAACTCAATTGGATTGCACCTCTAGTTCTGGAAGTATTGCATGGGCACCAAATGATGTTTATAGTCAGGTGAAGGGTTCAGAGCACTCCGGTCGTGTCCGTGGATTGGGATTTGGACCAACCCCATCTGGTCGAAATACCAAGACAAAAATTATGGGACTTCGAATACGATCGGTGGAAGAAGACCCAAAGTACCAAGAAATGAAGAATGAATTGGATTCTTTAAAGGCACAAGTGGCAAATATGGCACAATTTCTTCAACAAAACGCACAACATTTTCCACAGGTATTAATTTTTAATGAGTTATAGAAATGTTTTTAAGTTATACATTAATTGTTTGGTTATGGAAGTGGGATTGGCATTCTACTTCAACTTATATGCTGCTAGTAATGAGTAATTAGGTGAAACCAAACCTGATTACTTGCTTTAAAATTGTTAAGATTTGTTTTTTTTGGGTTCTTCTGGATTGTTTGGTTTTCTGGGTATGGATTATTAATACCCATCTGGGAATAGTTTGAAATTCAAGTTTCAACTTGGTGTAAGTATAGGTTGATTTCTGGGTTTTGCCTGTTGTCTCTTTGGGCACTTGGTGACTTTGTTCAGGATCAAAAAAATGTTGTCAAGTCAATGTTTTTATGTAGTGGTTTAGATATTGAAGGCAAACCCATGTGGAATTATAATATTATAGGAACTTATAAACTCTCTTAATTTGTATGTAGGGCAATTTTGGTGTTCCGGATCAACAATCTCCAATTGGCCAAAGATCATCTGTTGCATCTCATCAATCAGAAAACTTGAGAGAATTCTAGTTTTGAGGATTAGTTTTGAGGATCAATTAAGGTAAGAGCTTATGATTTTAATCAAGGTTTAGAAGTGGGTATGATTGAGATTGTTTGATTGATGAAATTTAGTTAGGGTTTTGATATTGGGGATTTAATCTTTGATTTTTGTTAATGGAAGTTGCTGGGCTTTTATGTTTATGTGTGGGTTTGCTTATGGATTTGATATTCTTCTTGATTCATGAGTATATGTGTGACCATGGAAGCTGCTCTGTTTCTGTTTTCTGCAGTGAGCAGAA
Source organism: Fagus sylvatica (assembly GCA_907173295.1). Classification (NCBI taxonomy): domain Eukaryota; kingdom Viridiplantae; phylum Streptophyta; class Magnoliopsida; order Fagales; family Fagaceae; genus Fagus; species Fagus sylvatica. The sequence goes on from OU015761.1 coordinate 15,961,594, forward strand.
AGTTGTATGAAATTCTGGGATTTTTGTAAAAAGTAATTTGGGAAACGGTTTGTTGAAGATTGATTTATTATATGTCTAGTATAAGTGTTTAAAATCTCACTTGAAAATATGGTTATTTGAATACCTTTTGAGAATTTATAAGAAAATCCTACAAATCTGTCAAATGGACAGTGTCTGTGTTTGTAGTGATTAAATATTCGTAGTAATTTATATATGTGGAATCTGGATACAAAAGATGAATATAATGAAAGTTAACACACAGGGCTTGAGTTTAGAATCAAGAATTATAGTATTTGGATTGATATTGAAAGAGTTATTAATTTTCTTATGAGACACTAAATCTGTCAGGACAGATTCGTGTTTACCATATGACGAGAATTTTAATAAATTCTAGAAATGTTATCTTGATCTGAATTTTCTGTGGTAGCTTGTACATATATATGAGTTCATCCCTGTTAAATTTCAAGTTACTTTGATAACTTTAAGTGTTCCAAATAAAATTTATAAAATGACTGATCTGCAGAAATCTGCTTAATGTTAAGCTGAAAATACTGGAACTTTGGGGAATTAATTATTGAATTTGATTCATTGATTTGAGTTGTAATTTGGTGTGAGTATTTTTTGGCATGTATACTACTTGGGTGAATTTTATTATGCCTTGGTTTTGTTATTTGAAACCCAAATGAAAAGTATGAACTATGTAACCTTTGTTTGTTCTAATGTTTTCTGGTTTAATTTTTTTACTCTGATTATATTGAGTTAAAATTATTCTATAGACATGATTTAGTTCCTAAATTGATGTTAATTTAAATCCTCTGCATTTTCATGTTATGTAGCTTGTCATTTTCATCACTCACTTTTATCGGTAGTACAAAGGTATAATCCTCTACATTTTCATTGAAGATAAACTTATTATGGCTTTGTGCCATTACTGCCATATTTGTACTGAGTAAATCAGCAATGATGCAAGGAAAGTACTATGAATGTGCATGCTTTTATATATTATCATGATGAGCATATGTAAATATCTCTCTTCCTCTCTTATAGACACATACACATACACATATTTCAATTGATAGGTCAATTTCATTGTGTTGTTCTTTTTTACTATTATAGGAACTTATAAACTCTCTTAATTTGTATGTAGGGCAATGTTGGTGTTCCGGATCAACAATCTCCAATTGGCCAAAGATCATCTGTTGCATCTCATCAATCAGAAAACTTAGGAGAATTCTAGTTTTGAGGATTAGTTGTACTAATTAGTTTTTTGAAACATTTATGTTCAAGTGAAGTGTTGTACTGAAATTATCAAACAATTTGAAACTTTTAATATTGTAATATTGTCTTAGTTTGTCCATTGTTTTGAAGACTCTTTAGATAATACCTTATTTGTGTTATACATATATAATGATGGTATTATAGATATTTGTTCTGTTCTAGTTTGGAATTTTGTATCGTGTATGAGGAGAATCAAATCAGTGCAAAAAGCAAATTAAAAAAAAAAAAAAAAAAAAAAAAAGATCTATAGAGGCGGTTTTCAAACCGCCTCAATAGACAACTTTCAAAAATAGATTTTTTTTTTTTTTTAATATTTTATCTATAGAGGCGGTTATATAACCGCCTCAATAGATAAATCCAGGGCGATTTTTAAACCTATTAGAGGCGGTTTTCAAACCGCCTCTATAGACCATATTACTTATAAAGGTGGTTACATATGATCTCTAGAGGCGGTTTTGAAAACAGCCTCTATAGGTTTTTCTATAGAGGCGGTTTTTGAAAACCGCCTCTATAGAGAATTCATGTCTATTGAGGCAGTACTTATAAAGGCACTTTTGAAATTTTTAGAGGCGGTTTGAAAACTGCCTCTATGCATTCATGTTTATTGAGGCAGTTTGATAGTCTATTGAGGCGTTTTTGAGCTTTTCAAAGCCACCTCTATATGCAGATTTTTTTGTAGTGCGTTTGACATAAAAAAAAATAAAAATAAAAAGGTTATGACTTCTACTCAATATTGGAATTTTTTTTTTCTCGAAATAAAACTTCATTCAACAGGGAAAGTACAGAAAAAGCAAAATAAGGGAAAACTAATTCCTTCTTCCTCATGTTAACAAAGAAACGCATTGGAAAAGACTCAAAAGAGGAGACATGGAATGTTAATGGAAGGAACCTTTTCCGTAAAAAGACAAGTCATAATTATTTGATCTCAAATTTCAAAATTGACAGCTGGTGCATGCTGTGTGGTAACTTTTTAAGAGGTAAAAATCTTGAATCTGGAAATGCGTGAGATTTGGAAAAAAATAAAAAGTAGCCAGCGTAGGGTTTGATATCATAACACTTTTCAGTTTTCACTATCGTCTCCACTCAGACAAGAAAGAAAAAATAGGAAAACATTATTGTCTTCTTCTGTCAGGACCCAAATCCTTAATATGATTCGGAGTCGGATCAGCATGCTAATACCAAGCCTGTGCCTGATATTAACACGAACCAACTAAAAGGAGTATAAATTTTTCTTCTTTCTTTTCTTTTCTCTCTTCTCTCATCCTGATTCTTTAACTTCTATTTGGGTTGGGAACTCCCATAATAGAATAACGTACTCCTTTGCAAAATAATTGAATATACTAGTCCACTGAAAGGAAGTGATAGTAGTCAGAGCATCTATAACCATTTATACAAAATACATTAGTATGTGGGCATAATAACTCTAATACAGCGAAAGACTATTTAAATTTATATAGCACGTCTGCTTTATATACACAAAAACTCAAAACAAGATACCAATATACTTGCTCCCCTATGCTGAGACTCTTGGCTGCACTATTAAAATGTTCCTGCAATCTGAGCAATCCACTTTGCTCAATAAGGGAGGCGTGACATGAAAATTTAACAGTATGCATGAATGCATGATAAAGATAATCTTTGTGGATATGACTTGCGTATAAACAGTTCATGCTAAAATGATTTCATGAGTCTCTTGCACATATATGTTTCATACTGATGAACATAATATCTAATAACTTGTAAGGCATAATATAACTATTGAAATCTAAACATATAGCATGATTCTTTTATATGTAAACTAAACATGTTCCCTTAAACTGTTCTGAAGAGAAAACTTATCTCATACTATTGCATAAAATAGCAAAACTATATGGAACATGTAACTGAACTTTATCTTTAAGACTTTGCCCCTCGTGACCTTACTGGTGCCATGTCTACAGGGTATGAAACCCCTCGTGGCCTTCTTGCCAGTCTACAAAGATCCGAAGATCCCCTCGTGGCCTGGGTTGCCATATCTTCAGGGAATACAACCCCTCATGGCCTTACTTGTTGCTGGTCTATAGGAAATAAAACCCCTCGACGCCTGTTGCCATGTCTTTAGGGCATACGATCCCCTCGTGACCTTGGGTTGTCAATGTACAGGGCATCACACTCAAAACTGTTTTAGGTGTTCATAAAACATATCATGCTTGTTTATTTTTCAATCTCTCTCTTGCCTTACTAAGCCAAAATTCATAACATATCCACAACTTGCTTCTAAAATCTGTCTTAACTGTACCAACTCAAAACTGTTTCTAAATCAATGCACGTTTTCTTTATAAACAAGTATCAAACTGAGTTTACTGAAAGCATTGATAAAACATATATAGATATATTCTTAAAACATGGACTATTAAATTTTCATGGCACATTCCCTTACCTCAGTCCAAAAGCTGGATTCCAAGAGTCTCAAGCAGATCGCTTCACCTATCCTCCCTTGATTATCCTAAATCAAGAATAGGAGTTAAGTTAACTTTAACTTAACCTTAGTTTCAACTTAATGCCAACCTTAGCTCATAATAGACTAATCAACACTTATGACCATAATTTCTCTTTACTTAACTTAACAAATCTTTACTAAACCCTAAACAACAAGTTCAAAACATTCAATTCAATCAAAGTGGAAATTCTAAATCACCACACAACAATCTGCTATAGCAACAGTAGTTGCCTGGATTGAAACATTTCTTTTGCATACTAAAGAGTAGAAACAAGGCATACAAAATTCACTCATATAATATAAATACTAAATACTATGCACACAAGAAAATCCAACTTAAATCAATCAACCAATATCAAGAAACAATTCTCCAAAAATCCATGATTTACAAGTTGCAGTAACATATTCCCTGCTATACAGACCACTTCTAAGCCTCATATGACCAACCAAAAGGTGTCATAAACTCATGAAATTTTATAGGGGAATACCTATATATGTGTAGCATGTGCCCCTAAATTTTCAGCTCAATTTGAATTTTCTACAATTCATTAAAATTATCGAAGTCAGTACACTCAAATCTGTCAAACAGCCTACTTCAGCAAGGTGAATACAATTCCAAGCATCATTTTCACTTATCAAAACAAATCCTAATTTCCTGAAACTTTACAGAGACCACCAAAAATATATCTATCATATGACATAAAATCTTCCAGGCTAAATAATAAAATTAGAATTTACTAAAAATAATCTAAACTAGTATACCCAAATCTGTCAGCACAGTCTTGAAGGTGACTTTAAATCTGTACCCGCAATTCATTATTTACTAAAATCACATGAGGCTAATTCCATAAATAACATATACATCCTAGGATTCTATAAATATACTCTAATCACTCAAATTCCAAATATTGGATTTATTATGAAATTTCAAACCGATAAACACAGAATCTGTCAAATTGACAGATTTGTACAGTTTTATTGTAAAATAACAAATAATTATCAAAGCTCAATATTTTTCTATGAAATTTCATATACATAACCTAGAAATATGATAGATTACCCTAGAGAAAACCGTTTCCTCATATCTATTTCCAATAAGAACAGAATTTCCATAAAAGTTCACTGTTCACGCAGATCTGACAGAGCAGTAAAATTTTCTCAACAATTCACCTCAAATCCATCTCTAATGGCACATTCAAGCATAGATTAATACTCAAATCACAACATGAAATCCGTGAATTAAAATAGAATACCAAACCCACATAGCAACATAAAATCCCAGCAACTTCCATTAACAAATCTCAAATATTAAACCCCAAAATCCAAGTATTTGATAGTTAAAAATCCTTACCTAGCTTAGGGTTCTTGGAGGATGATTTTAGGCTCACTCTAGCATGAATTGTGGAAAGAGACTTGAGGAAACAAATGGGGTTTTTCCCCTTGAAAGATGCTGGACCCGTGGGTCTACCAAGAGGAGAAGAGAGCTTGAGTTCTTCTCTCTTTGTTTGCTATTAGAGAAAGTGAGAAAGTCAATGGTGGGGGCCGGCCATTTAAAGGGGAATGGGCTGATTATGGGGTTTTGGTTTAATGAATCATACATGTTATCTTGCATGTGATGCAATTAAAAGGTGGGGGCACATGGCAAATTTCCATTGGACCACCAATTTAAGTGTAATGACCAAAGTGCCCTACAAGTAAATTTAATTGCTTTAATACTAGTTTTGGAGTTTGGTTAATTAAATTATATGCCTCACGGAGTTTGGTTAATTAAATTATATGCCTCACTTATTATATTGTGTCTATATTTTTTTTTGATAAATAAGAATTTCATTGAAAAAAGAAAGGATCCATACAAGTACACAGGTAGTGAACCTGAATGAAAAAACAGCAGAAACAGCAAAGAAACAAAACCAAAAGCAACACTAACTAATGACTTGCTGAACACATATGAAGCATGTCAGGCAAAGAGCATGCCCCATCTAAATGAGAGGCCTTTGACCAGTTGAGGAGGGTGTGAAGGAAGTGGAGTTTAAGAGCTGGGATAGTTCTTTCCTTCTCCTTAAAAGTTCTGTCATTACGTTCCTGCCAAAGACACCACATGAGGCAGTGTGGGACCATTTTCCATATCTTGCCAGCCTTCGAATTGCCACGAATCTCTTTCCAACAGCTGAGAAGGTCCACCACATCCCGAGGCATTACCCAATTCTTACCAAAAATGACCAGAACCATAGACCACAACTCCCAAGCAACAGGGCAGTGCACAAGCAAGTGATTGACCGACTCACCACTCGACTTACACATGCAACACCAATCCAAAATGGTCACCCTTCTTTTTCTGAGATTCTCCGTAGTGAGAATTTTTCCCAAAGCAGCTGTCCAAACAAAAAAAGCCACCCTCGAAGGGACTTTTGCTTTCCACACACTTTTCCAAGGGAAAATGCCCGGAAGATGAGAGGAAATAAGAGTGTTGTAAAAAGAACGAACCTCAAACAGCCCCCGGCATGAAGGAGTCCAACAAAGAGAGTCCACAACACCCGGGCGAATTGTCTGAGAATAGAGGAGGGACATGAAAGACTCTACCATCTCCAATTCCCAATCCTGGACTGATCTTGTGAACTCGATATCCCAACTGGTAGTCGAACCTTGGAAGAGACAAATATCCGATACTCGAGACTCAGGATCTCTAGCTAGATTATAAAGGATTGGAAACTGATTTCGCAACGGGCTGTCCCCGCACCAAGTATCATACCAAAAACGAATCCGAGAGCCATCCCCTACTTTGTAGGAGATATGTTGAGAAAAAACATCCCAACCTGCCCTGATATGCTTCCACAAACTAACCCCATGAGGAGAACGAATAGTGTTGGAGCACCAAAAATTACCTTGTCCCCCATACTTGCTATCAATTACCTGCCTCCATAAGGATGCCGGCTCCCTTGAGTAACGCCAAAGCCATTTTCCTAACAACGCCTTATTAAAGGTGGCCATACTACGAATACCCAAACCACCATTATGAAGAGGAGTACAGACTTGTTGCCAGTTAACCAGATGAAATTTTAGCTCGTCCTCCAAACCACCCCACAAAAAGTCTCTTTGCAGTTTCTCAATTCTGTGAGCAATGCTCATTGGAATGGGGAACAAAGATAAATAGTATGTGGGAATACTAGAGAGGGTGCTCTTGATAAGGGTCACTCGGCCCCCTTTTGATAAGTAAAGCCTCTTCCATCCTGCTAAACGCTTCTCCATCCTTTCCACCACCTCAGCCCATATGGACTTCATTTTGAAGGAAGCCCCAAGAGGAAGTCCCAGATAAGTGAGGGGTAAAGAAGCCACACTACAACCCATAATACCTGCCAGCTCTGGGACATTAGGAACTGGACCCACAGGGACTAATTCAGACTTGCTCAAATTAATCTTCAAACCCGAAATGGCCTGGAACCATATGAAAACTCCCCGCAAATACCAAGCCTGCTTCCGAATCAGCCCCACAAAAAATCAACGTGTCATCCGCAAATAACGAATGAGAAATGCTCAGCTCAACCCCAGTTGAGTTACCCACTGAAAAACCAGAGATGTAACCTCCAGACACTGCCCTACTCAACATCCTACTCAGGGCCTCCATAACAATGATAAACAACAAAGGAGATAATGGGTCTCCTTGACGCAAGCCCCGAGATGAAGAGAAAAAACCATGAGCTCTACCATTAACTAGGACTGAAAAACGAGCTGTCGAGACACAGGTATAGATCCAATGGCGCCATCTCTCACTAAAGCCGCACCGCCTTAACATGTATAACAAGAAGTTCCAGTTCACATGATCGTAGGCCTTTTCGATGTCTAACTTGCATAACATACCTGGGGAACCTGACTTCATATGACTATCTAGGCTCTCATTAGCCACCAAAACAGAATCCAAAATTTGTCTCCCCCCTACAAAGGCATTCTGGGATGTCGAGATAAGCTTTGACAACACATCTGATAATCTGTTAGCCAAAACTTTCGCTATGATTTTGTACATCCCTGAGACCAAGCTAATAGGGCGAAAATCCTTACACTCCTGAGCCCCAGGCTTTTTCGGGATCAAAACCAAGAAAGTAACATTGAGGCTTTTCACAAAATCCTTTGATGCATGGAAATCATGAAAAACACTCATTACATCTTGCTTGATAATATCCCAGCAGCTCTGGAAAAAAAGTAGAGAAAATCCATCCGGGCCTGGAGCTTTTTCTCCTGACATATTCCTCACCACTCCCCAGACTTCATCCTCAGTAAATTGCCGGTCAAGAATGATTCTATCAGAATCCTCAATGGAAGAAAATTCCAGCCCATCTAACAAAGGTCTTCTAACCTCATCATCAGAAAACAAACCTCGATAGAAAGAGACCAAACCCTCCCCAATCTCAGCTTGGTCTGTAGTGACAGTCCCATTAACCACTAAATGATCAATAGAGTTGAATCTACGATTTGAATTAGCCACTCTGTGAAAAAATTTAGTGTTCTTGTCTCCTTCCCGAAGCCATGTAGCTCTAGAAGTTTGCCTCCATTTTATTTCCTCCAACAGAAGAACATTCTCAAATTCAGTCTTGAGATGATCCTTAGCCACACCTTCCTCTACCGTTAGAGGTCTAGTCTCCTCTAAAAAATCAAAATCTTGAATTTGAGCCTGAAGGTCATGCTTCCTCACATTAACATCCCCAAAAGTTTCCTTGTTCCATCTCCGCAAGTCAACCTTTAAGGATTTCAGCTTCTGAACAAGAATATAACTTGGAGAGCCAGAAAAAATATAAGAATTCCACCACTGATGAACCTTATCATGAAATCCTTCACTCTTGAGCCACATAGATTCAAACCTAAAAGGGCACTGTCTCCTTTGCAAAAAGCCACAACTCAACAGAATGGGAAAATGATCCGACATGAGCCTAGGCAAGCGCTTCTGAACAGTCCTGGAAAAATGGTCAACAAAAGAAGGAGAGCATAGAAATCTGTCTAACCTTGATTTGGAGCGGGCATTGGACCAAGTGAAATTACCTCCTTCTAGAGGCAGATCAATCAAGCCCATAGAAAAAATGAAATCAGAGAAATCCCTCATTGATGACGACAAATCTGACGCTCCCGCCCGTTCAGAAGGATAGCGAACTAAGTTGAAATCACCACCCACACACCAAGGAACCGCCCACACAGTAGCTATTCCTGCTAGCTCATCCCACATCATTCTCCTCTCCACAACCTTGTTAGGACCGTACACCCCAGAGAAAACCCAATCAAGACCAGAAGCTACCTCTCGGAATCTACACGAGATTGAGAAACATCCTATAGCTTCATCAACCCGCTCGACTACCCTTCTATCCCACATCAAAATGATACCACCTGAAGCCCCAATGGAATCTAGACTAGTCCAGTCAACATATTTGCAACGCCAAAGACTCCTCACCAAGCCCTGAGTTACTGACATAAGCTTGGTTTCCTGAAGGCAAACAACATCAGCCTTCCAATGATGAAGCAAATTACAAATTCTGGTCCTTTTGGCTCCATCATTCAGACCCCTAACATTCCAAGAAATTAGGTTTAAATTCATTGAGGACAACATCAAAGCCCTCCCACTTGCTGATGTTGTCCTTCTAGTACTACCCCCTTCATAGTTCACATTGGAAATTAAATTCCGTAACTCCCTGGGTACCCTAGACTTTTCCTTAACTGATGGCCCCCCAGGTTTCCCCATTCTAGATTCAGCTTCTATTTCACGTAGTAGGGCCAACACCCTGTCTTCAAAACCCACATACGAAGCACCCAGAACCACCCCCAATACCTGCATTTTCTCCGTGACCCATTCCGATTGGGACCCCGAAGCAACTGGCTCCCCCCCTTCGGCTGTAATAGTTTGTGATTTAGAAACCCCATTTGACTCCTCCGCCGGATATGCAATGGCTAACGGCACAAACCATTCTGCTCGATCTTCCCAATCCTCTACATCCCTTTCTATAGCGCTGTTAGATGGCTCCCAGGTCTCTAGAGCAGGCTTATGAGCTGAGTTATCAAGAGCCCATACCTCGGAGCTCTCTGTTTTTTCCGGCGCCTCCACACACAAATCGGATGAAGAAAGTGCATAAAATGGGTTCGGAGTGAGAGGCAGCGGAGGCATCTGTGGCACAAACAACCGTTGCCCTTGTCTTAATTGAAGAGCCGAGGTACCCACGTCGTTAGCGTGTTCATCGTCGGTGTTGACGGCGTCGTCGGTGTCTCGGGCCTTCATCGCTGAAGGACTCGGCTCAGAGTGGGAGCATTCGGCCTGTGTGGAAGTTTCGGGAGATAATAGTATTTGTGGGGTCTGATGGGTTATGTTATTGGGCTGGACTTTCGGCCTCCACTCCTGACGGGTTACGGGCCTTGATTGTGGCCCATTAGTCTGTTTAGTTAAATGAGTCCTTGTGGACTCATCTTTTTGTATCTCAGCCCGAGAAACAAACCACTCTCCCTCCGGCCCACATCCCAATTCCAAATTTAAAAGAAATTGCACACGTGAGTTGACTAAATCTTTGGGCATATCCACCGAAATTAAAGCTGCTTTTTTTCCGGGATCAGATGCGTGATTTTGAAAAACAAAATCTTGGTGCAAGATTTGCGGCTTGGCTTACCCTCACCCTTTCCTTACTTTCCTTACCTTACTCCATCACCGCCGTTTGCCTTTTGGCCACCTCTCCTACTGCGTTCGTTTGTGGAATTGTGCCCATCCTTGTTTCTCAGCGCTGACCCAGGGGCCTGATTGGTGATGCCCTTTGCAACTCCTTGCAACGAGAATTGTGCCAGAGATCCTTGTTGCTCGCTGTGAAAGGAGACAATGACTCCTTTACGAGAGCCGCTGTGAAACTCAGACACTCAAGGTACGCCCATAACTTGGTTTGATCGTACCCGAATAACATGTATTGCCTTTACCCGTCGCGTTGATGTCGGAAAAAATCCCGTCGCGTTGATGCCTGAAAAAATCCCCCACTGTGGCTTTACTAGCTGCCATGTCAATGGTAGTGCCCAACCAACCCATATCTTTCGGACCTAACCAAATTTTACCCAGGGTGGTTTTAAATTTCCTTTCCGTGATACAGTAGGGATGAGCTCTTCCCCCCCCCAAGGAGAATTGGAAATATTTATTATCTATGTGGATTGTGTTTGATTGTTTTATAGGTTCCGGGGTATGGTGGTGTTTATGGTGGTGTTTAAAATAGTATAGTATCTAACCAATTTAAATTAACTTATCATCCAATAGTAAAATCTATGACTATCAATTTAAATACAATTTATCATGTAAATTATTGAACCTATAGTCCTTTTGTGACTTAATACTAATATAATTAATTTATTATGCTAGGTGGTGCGGGGCATCACAATCTCCCCTCCTTATAAAATTTTCGTCCCCGAAAATTGAAATCATTTATTCTCACCTATGACTCAACTCCACAGTTGTATCCTTAGTTTATCTCGTAAAGGCCTCAACCAACACATAAGACGCATATACCTCAAGGGGTTTCTATTACTTCAACATGTCTTTAAACTCCTCAATACACTGTGTTTCTACCCTTCATAAACTTAGAGTAACATTTCTATCAGCCTAAAGGTACACACTACGCTTTCGTTACTCCTCTGATTTTCTTACTTGACAGATTTAACTCTAAATCTCACATTTTCTAAAGTGGTACAACTGATTTAAACCCTCACTTCAGGATTATATGTTACCTCCACTCTTTGATATATTCTCTATCATTAATGTAATATAAGTTATCTATAACCTCTAAAACAACTTGGTTTGTATAAGGATACTACTTTAATCGAAAGTCTTAATGTGCGAACACACCTTACATAGCATGGCAACTAGTGCAAGTGGCGTCAAACTTTTAGATTGAATACACTCTTGGCTTTGGTTGAATAAAAATCTAGGTCGTTGAATTGCTATCCATAGCTACCTCTAGGACACATACTTTTAGAAAGTTTATTCAGGCAAGTTCTAACTCCTCATGGGTTCTTTGTTTCTTACTCTTACTTACTTTAGAACAATACTCTGTCTAAACTCCTCAATGTGAGTTGACACATCATGCTTCTGTTGTGCATACTCTTGGTTCCTTACATAAAGGATAAACTCTAATGCCATCATTTTTCAACATGACACAATTAATTTAGGTTTTCATACAATGGAAATCAAGTGGTTTCCATTTCATAATAAGGGGTAACCTAACTCTTTATGGATTCATTTAAACTTTCAAGCTATGACTAGACTACTCTAAACCTTAGGGTTGAGTGTTACTTCTATTCCTTGATAGGTCATGAGCACTATGCTTAACTATTTTCCTTCCTCAAGATAGTAAAGAGAAGTTTCCTAGTCCCTCAGGTATTCAACGAATCACTACTCATAGTGTATATGCACTAAGGACTAATCCTTGACATATTCCTTGTCACCATCGACAACATTGATATTAGCTCAAACTTTTGGTTTGTTGAATACAATTGCCTTCTAAGTTTAATTCTTTCAACAACTTGTATTTGTCTTAAGGTTATTATCTTACTCTTGATAGGTTATCAACCTTAAAACTATATGTTTTTATCTCACTAGGAAGTAGATATTCCTTAATCATATATATTTGGTCATTTCTTGGATCCTATATATATTTGGTCATTTCTTGGATCTTACCTGTCTATCGTCATCGTACCAAGGTGCCACGACCACCAATAATAAGTTGTGACCATAGTATTGTCTTCTAACTTTCAAGAGTTATAATTTAGTTCGTGTGTTGAGGTTAGTTGAAGCAATCTAGCTTACAAGCCTCAAGGATTCCTCACTTGGTGAGTCATACCACCCTCGACCAACTTAAGGTAAAACACTGGGATCAGTTAAGACACTTCAATTCATCCAACCGAATAATTTGGTTGAAGTCCTAGAATGATAGAGAGAAAAAGTTCTGATTTGACTCATGGTCTAGTACAATACTCACACCTTTGTATTGTATACAATATCATCGTCATATACTAGCTTATAGCATGATCTTGCATGTACAATAATTGCCACAATGATAACCATGCTATAAGAATTATTTCAGACACTAACTATATACATATTCTCATACATCAATTCACAACCAAGTTGCCATATAGAAAACGAAAATTAACAAGGCATAGGTCAACATATATGTGTAGCAAACTTACTCTACATATCCTTTCTCATAGTCCAAAAGAGGACATTACACATCTTCATCTAAGGAAATCTCTTGAAAAATCATTTGACTAAATCTTCCTTTCTAGAAATGTCTTTAGGAAAATAATATCTAAACGTTTTAGTCTTCGGCATGTGAAAAACCCTTTTTATTTTTATTTTTTATAGGGTCTAAAATTTGTTCAACCACACGGGAGCTCAACGGGGTTAACAAATTATCTGACCAAAATAGGGTCATATACATATCATAGTTAAAACTTCATGTCGTACCACACTAAGGTTAGATGATCAAAATTTATCGGACCACACGCGGCCAACGGGGTTCGACAAATCCAATTCAAACTAACATTAGGGAGGTCAACAATAAATATTTTAGAAAATAAATATATATCTTTGTTAAAATACTTTACATTTTAACTTTTCAAAACCACAACAATTCTATCATTCAAAATCTAGTTTCTTTCCACAATTTCTTTAAATTTTTTAGAAATAACAAAACTATTAGCTTACATATCATAAAACATGATATTTCTCAAGTAATTACTATAAAATCTTATAATTACTAAGCTTGATATCCCATCTCACCAAATCTTATAATTACTAGTTAGGCATGTTAGAAAATAAAATCACTCATGTAGAAAATAATCACTCATCAAACAAATGATACATCATCATTAAGCAAACAAGTCCTACATCCCGACTACCCTTCTACCTTGCTATAGTTCTCAAGTTCAAGCCTAACTTCTAAAGATCACTTCCTATTGCTCTGATACCACGTTTGTCACGACCCAAATCCGTAATATGATTCGGAGTCGGACCGGCATGCTAATACCAAGCCTGTGCCTAATATTAACATGAACCAACTAAAAGGAGTATAATTTTTTCTTTCTTTCTTTTCTTTCTTCTCTCATCCTAATTCTTTAACTTCTATTTGGGTTGGGAACTCCCATAATATAATAATGTACTCATTTGCAAAATAATTGAATATACTAGTCCACCTAAAGGAAGTGATAGTAGTCAGAGCATTTATAACTGTTTATACAAAATACATCAATATGTGGACATAATAACTCTAATACAGCAGAAGACTATTTAAACATATACATCACTTCTGATTTATATACACAAAAGCTCAAAAGGTCTAAGACTAGTTCTAGATACAACAAAATTGCTCCTCCATGCTGAGACTCTTGGCTGCACTATAAAATGTTCCGCAATCTGAGCAATCCACTTTGCTCAGTAAGGGAGGCGTGACATGAAGATTTAACAGTATGCATGAATGCATGATAAACAGAATAATCTTTGTGGATATGACTTGCATATAAACAGTTCATGCTAAAATGATTTCATGAGTTTCTTGAACATATATGTTTCATACTGATGAACATAATATCTGATAACTTATAAGGCATAATATAACTATTGAAATCTGAACATATAGCATGATTCCTTTATATGTAAATAAAACATGTTCCCTTAAACTATTCTGAAGAGAAAACTTATCTCATACTCTTGCATAATATAGCAAAAACTATATGGAACATGTAACTGTACTTTATCTTTAAGACTTGGCCCCTTGTGACTTTACTTGTGCCATGTCTACAAGGAAACTATCCCCTCGTGGCCTTCCTGCTTGCCAGTCTACAGGGTATGATAACCCCTCGTGACCTTCCTGCTACCAGTCTACAGGGAATACAACCCCTCGTGGCCTTACTTGTTGCCGGTCTACAGGGAATAAAACCCCTCGAGGCCTTCCTGCTGTCACAAGGCCCTCACACTGAAAACCATTTTAGGTGTTCATAAAACATATCATGCTTGTTTATTTTTTATTTTTTTTCAATCTCTCTCTTGCCTTACTAAGTCCAAATTCATAGCATATCCACAGCTTGCTTCTAAAATCTGTCTTAACTGTACCAACTCAAAACTGTTTCTAAATCAATGCACGTTTTCTTTATAAACAAGTATCAAACTGAGTTTACTGAAAGCATTGATAAAACATATATAGATATATTCTTAAAACATGGACTATTAAATTTTCATGGCACATTCCCTTACCTCAATCCAAAAGCTAGATTCCAAGAGTCTTAGGTAGATCGCTTCATCTATCCTCCCTTGATTATCCTAAACCAAGTGTAGGAGTTTAGTTAACTTTAACTTAATCTTAGTTTCAACTTAATGCCAACCTTAGCTCATAATAGGCTAATCAACACTTATGACCATAATTCGCTTAATTTAACTTAACAAATCTTTACTAAACCCTTACTAAACCCCAAACAACATGTTGAAGGCATCCAAGGCTAACCAACCTCATAATTATAATACCAAATACAACATACTTCAAGCAATCACACATTGTTTCTAAGGCACTAATGCAGAAACCGTAGTTACATGGCTCATAACTTTACTTATAATACCAAACAGTGAAATCAATGCATAATAAAATTCACCTATGCAATAAACACGCAATTGGTCCTACACATAAAATATCAACTTAAATAAATCATCCAATTGCAAGAATAAATTCGTCAAAGTCTCATTCTTTCAGGAAATAAAGGTTCTGTCCCACTACAGGGCAGACCATTTGAACAGTGAATTTAACTATCCATTCACTATCCAATTTCCTTGATATTTCATTTACTTGTTCTAATATATGTCTAATACATTAATTAAAAATTACAGCTCTATTTGAGCTTTATATAAAATTATAAAATTCAACCAAGATAGAAAACTCAAATCTGTCAGCACAGTTTTGAAGGTAACTTTAAATCAGTACCCACAATTCATTATATACTAAAATGGCATGGGGCTAATTCCATCAATAACATATACATCCTAGGATTCCATAAAATTATCCCAATCACTTAAATTCAAAATATTGGATTTATTATGCAATTTCAAACCGACAAACACAGAATCTGTCAAATTGACAGTTTTGCACAGTTTTCTTGTAAAATCACAAATAATTATCAAAACTCAATATTTTTCTATGAAATTTCATATACATAACCTAGACATATGATAGATTACCCTAGAGAAAACCGTTTCCTCATATCTATTTCCAATAAGAACAGAATTTCCATGAAAGTTTACTGTTCACGCAGATCTGACAGAGCAGTAAAATTTCTCAACAATTCACCATAAAACCCTAAGTTTCTTACCTTTAAATGGATGGAAATGGAAGCCCTATCCAAGTGATAATATCTTTGAGGAATGATATGATACTTGAAGAAAAACAAACAAAAGCTCCCTTTGGAGCTGCTGGAACCCGTGGGTCTCAAAGGAAAGGGAGAAAGCTTGAGCTTTCTTTCTTTGCATGTGTGAAAGGGTGGGGTTTTGGAGCTTCTGCCTCTTCTATTTTCTAGGTGAGAATGTTAAAATGAAAGGGAACTAGAGGGGGTTCATTCTTGGGGCTGCTGGACCCGTGAGGGAGAGGGAGACGGGAGAGTCTTTTCTGTTTTCTTTTTCTTTGTTTTTCTTCTTCAATTGAGTGAGGATGAGAGAATAACAAGGGTGGGGTGGGTTTTGTTAAATGTATGGCTGGCTGGGTTAGTGGGAGTGGTTTTCTTTTTGTTTTTATTTTTATTTTCAGCAAGTTGACTAGACTTAAGTTTAGGTTGTCTCTTTAACTAAACTTAACTAAGTTGCTAATCATGATATTACACTACTTGATATTACACCATTTCTATATATATATATATACATATATATATATATATATATATATATATATACATATTACTATCATTTTAATGTCAATGTAATATAATATTATCACTTAATCAAACTATATGTTATATCCATTTTAATAATTTATCATATAAATTATTAAACCTATAGTCCTTTTGTAACTTAGTACTAATATAATTAATTTTAATGCTAGGTGGTGCGGGGCATCACATGAACAATTTTTATGGAAAGCAATAAATCACAAAAATGCAAAGACATGACAAAGCTTGGCCAAACTTAATATATTTTATGAAGTTAAGCCCTCTAATGTCCCCAGTGGAGTCGCTACTGTGAGAACCTCGCCCCTTTTCTCAAACTCGAAGCTAAAACCCCAAAATTTGTTTCAAGTGATTTTGGTTTTGGTTTGGAAATAGATAGGTAGCGTGTCTCAAATGTAGGGAAAAGTACATTAAAAAATAATCGACTCTCTAAATCGAAAGTCGTTGTGCCAATGTTGTATGTGGAGTCGCCACTTAATTTGATTAAGAGAAAAACTAAGAAAACTCAAAGATAAGAATAGTATAATCCACTTTTATTCCATTATAGAATTTGTACAATTGTCAAATGAAATTTGTATGTAAAAATGTTACAAATAAAATTCCCCTAGAATACAATCTAAGAAAATAACATTGTATGAATTTCCTAGTTACAATCTATGTAAAAAGAAAATCAAATGTTGTTGTAAGACACTATGTATGCAAACCAAAGTTTTGGTTCGGAGGCGTGGTTACAAAATGGGAAGGTGTTAGGCACCCCATTTTGCCCGATTTACATCAGTCCTCTTATATTAAAAATGGCCAAGCATGTTGTAATGTCAATGCATGTATGTGTATGTTGTGCAAACAAATTAATTTTAATTGTCCGTGTTGTTATTATGTTGGTTGCAATATGATGTTCATGTTATAGTTGTAAGCTTAAACACATAATCATAATGAACTTGTAAATATAAACACAAGAAATTAAAACATAATGTAAGAACAATAAATTAAAGCATAATGTAAGCAGACAAAATTAAAGCATAATGGTTAGAGAACTAACCGCATGCAAAAACAAAATTAAAATCAAGTATGTGCTTCACAACTTGTGTGGTTGTGAGCTTTGTGACTCAATGACTTTAAGGATGTGTATACAATTTGTGGGTTGTATGGGTAATCCTAAGAAGTGTTTGAGTATGTGGGTTGGTGGAAAAATAATTCCAAACCTAAGTGGTAAAGATAATGAAGGGTGAACAAAATCAAATTGATTTTATCAACCTTCAAAAGCTTTAAGACTTTTGGGAAGGAATTTTGGTTTAAGAAAACTTAAGTGCAAAGGTTTTCCAAATCTTGATTCCAAAGACAATGAAGGGTGAGATTTCTTAACCTTCAAGGGCTTTAGAACTTTGAAGAGGAGAGTTTTGCTTCAAGTGAATTTTCTGCACTAAATTCCTACTTCTCTCTACCAACTTTTCTCTACCTTGGAACCCCTTTGCCATGAAGACCATGGTTGTATTTATAGAGAAAGGGGGGTGTCAAAGGGTCAAAGGGGGGTGGAAGGGGCTGCTTTTTTGCCCCTCACTAGTTGCCTCACATGTATGCCATGCCTTGTCCCCCTTTGCTGAAAAAAAGTGTAGAAAGTGGTCTAAGGAGGCACTATGTTTTAAAATCCTAGTGCCGGCCAGCACTAGGATTAAATAAATGAGTGCCGGCTTAAAAATTGGAGTACCAGCCGGCACTGTTTTGAAAAATTAGAGTGTTGTCCAGCACTGCATTTTGGGTTATTTAAAACATTTTTTTTTTACTTTTTTCAACTTACCTCTTTTTGCCCTTCCAAAAGTATTTTTGGCATGCATGAGTGAGATATAATCCTATGTATGCATGCACATTTAAGCTAACGTGAACCCGAAACGTTAAAATTTCGATTAGCGATAACTTTTGGCATGCATGAGTGAGATATAATCCTATGTATGCATGCACATTTAAGCTAACGTGAACCCGAAACGTTAAAATTTCGATTAGCGATAACTTTCTCGTTTGTGGTCCGATTTGAGTGCATGATGCATCGTTTTAATTGTGTTGACCTAACAACTTATTTAAAATTATTTTGGTGTCAATCAGATGTCCCAAGAAAAATTGGGCCGAAACCCTAGAAATGCACGGATTTCCATGCCGAAAAACCCAGAGTCCAAATTGAGTGCAAGTCGTCTCGTTGTGATCGCGTTGACCTAAGAACTTGTGTGAATGCATTTTCATGTCAATCGGATACCCATAATAAATTGGGACTGAAAACCCTAAACGTGCATAGATATCCATGTCAGGGTCCATTTTTTGGATTTTTAGTCCTTAAAACCCCCATGCATGTTATGAATGGAATGTAGGTGGCAAAATAGGGTGTCTACAGCGACCCACGTGTTCTTCATCTCCAGCACCCCATCTGTGGATCAACCCGTGGTCCTCTAGATTTGATTCGCCCATTTTTTAATTGGGTTTGGACTAAAAACCCTAATTTGGAATTTTCTAGCCCATTCGAAACCCAATTTAGGCCATTCAAGCGCTGTTACGATCAGGACAACGAGGAGAATTATTTTGGAGGGTATCCAAATCCTCATTTTTTCTACAAAAAGTTCCAAAGGGGGGAAAGTTCTCAATCAAGTCAAGGATTTTGGCAAAATCCTTACCATTTTGATTCAAGTCGTGGTGATCAAGCATATCCTCATGGGAATCCCTACAAGTATCAAGGAAGACACTATTATCCATAAGCATATTTAGTGTGTTTATTTTTTCAGTTTGGTGTGTTTTATTTATTTAATTATAGTTTGGTGTGGTTTGATATAATTAAAAGTGTGGTGTGTTGTATTAAAGTATTTATTGTATTGTGATATTGTCTCCAAAATTGTGTAAACAATGGTTACTAAAAATTCCATTGATTCTTCAAGAATCCATGTACTTAATGGAATTAATTATGGAGCATGGAGATATCACATATCTTATCTTTTAACACATGATAAGACATTATATACTTTGTCTACAACAAAGCCTGATCAATGTAATGACCAAGAAACTGAAAAATTAAGGAAGAAGTGGGACGAGGATGATGCACTTGCAAAAGCTTCAATGCTGCACCACATGAAAGACAACATCATCCCTTTATTCGAAGAAAAGACAACAGCAAAAAATATGATGAATGCTTTGGAAATGAAATATGGGTGTCGTTCCGACACTCAAATACAATTGTTGCTGGATAAATTTAACAATATCAAGATGAATGAGGGTGACGTTGTTAGAGATCATGTGAACCAATTGGAACTTATTGCAAAAGCACTTACAGATGCTGGGCACACTCTTTCAGACAAAATGCAAGTCACTATTGTTCTAAATAGTCTTCCTCCATCATAGGATCATGTAGTCACATGCTTGACGCATACGGGCAAAGAACTTGCAATGACTACACTCCCTATAATGTTGATGCTCGAGGAAGATAGGATGAAGAGAAGGAAGAGAGATAATGCATCAAGTAGTTTGATGATGGTACAATCTTTACATACAACTCAATTCAAGACCAAGTACAAATTCAAGCACAAGCGATTTAAGAAGCAATGGACAAGGAAACCAAGACAAGAAAACAAGCCTCAAGATGCTTGTTATCAATGTGGTGAAAGAGGACATTACAAGATCAACTGTCCACTGAATAAAAGGTCCAAGAACAAAGGCAATGAGATTGTCATGACCATCACTGAAGCATTGGTCATAGAGTCTCCTTCAACATCTTGGTGGGTTGATTCTGCTGCCACAAGACACATTGCAAGGAATTGTGAACTGTTCGTTGATCTCAAGGAGAAGCAACTGGGCGAACACAGAGTGTACATGGGGAATAACACCTACAGTAATGTCCTTGGAGAACGTAGGTGCAAATTCTCCATTGGTGATTCTGTTATTGTATTGAATAATGTGTTATATGTGCCTAGCATTCGAAGAAACTTAATTTTTGTCCTTGTGTTGGACGAAAAAGGCTTTGAAGTTAAGATGAAGTCTGGTCGTGTGTTTATTAGTAAGAATGATATATCTGTATCTGGTGTGATAGTAGATGGTATATATTTACTCAAGTGTGATAATAATAAAGATTCCATTTCTGATTATTTGAAAGTGTCAAATGCTTTAAATAATACTTATTTATGGCATTTATGTTTGGGCCACATCTATAAAGTGAAAATGATGAGAATGAGTAAAAGTGGATTAATACCTCAAATAAATCTTGATGATTTTCATACATGTGAACCATGTATATAAGGAAAAATGACCACAAAACCGTTTTCAAAACATTGGAAATCATCAGATTTACTTGAAATTGTCCACTCTGACATTTGTGGTCCATTGAGAACCAAAACTCATCGAGGAATGGAATACTTTGTAACTTTCACAGATGATTATTCCAGATACGGATATATTTACTTACTAAAATACAAATCAGAAGCAGTTGAGAAATTTAAAGAGTTTAAATTAGAAGTCGAAAATCAATTGGGAAGATCAATCAAAAGCTTAAACAATGATAGGGGTGGTGAATATGAGGCTTTTGACCAATTCTGTAAAGAAATGGGAATTAGACACATATACACTATGCCCTATAAGCCACAGCAAAATGGAATTGCCGAAAGAAGAAACAGAACTCTCATGGACATGATGAGATCTATGATGGCTTATGCTGATCTTCAAATTGTTTTCTAGGGGGAAGCTCTATCAACTGCAGCATATATCTTAAACAGAGTCAAGACTAGTCCAAACCTTTGACACCAATTGAAATTTGGACTGGAAACCAACCAGACATGACTAATCTCAAAGTATGGGGTTGCAAAGCACATGTACTCATACCAAAGTCTTTACGAAACACGCTTACAGATAAAACTTGGGAGTGCAAGTTTATCGGATTTATGGAAAATGGGAGCGGATATAGGTTTTTCCACTCAGATAAAGGATTAATTGAAAGCAGAGATACTGTATTCATAGAAGATACCAAATTAATCACACCACTGGAGCAGATCAAGAAGTTACTTTGTTCAGAATCTGAGGAATCAGATTCTCATGCATCGGATTTTTCTGATAGAGATCTTGAGAATAGTGGGAGAAAAAGAGCAAGTCCTGAACCTGTAATGCCAAGTATAGATGCTGATGACAGTGGGAGAAAAAGGCAAAGCAACCATCTTCAATGTTAAAAGATTACTATCTAATGGAAAGCAAAGTTGTTACTATTGAAGATGATCCAGCAAATTTTGCGAAAGCAATGGAAAGTCATGATGCTGAATAATGGCTTAAGGCAATGCATGAGGAATTGGATTCAATATCCAAAAACGAAGTTTGGGACTTAACAGAATTGCCTGCAGGTAGAAAACTTGTTGGATGCAAGTGGCTACTAAGAAAGAAGTACAAAACTAATGGATCTTTGGATAAATACAAGGCAAGGTTAGTAGCTAAAGGATTTACTCAACAACCAGGTGTGGATTTTGTGGATATATATTCACCAGTGGCCAAATTTGCTTCAGTTCAGATAATCATGGTTGTTGCTGCAAGACTAGACCTTGAACTACATCAGCTAGACGTTAAGACTGTTTTTCTTAACGAGGACTTAAAAGAGGAAATTTACATGGATCAGCCAGCTGGATTTCAAATAAAGGGCCAAGAAGGAAAAGTTTGTAGACTGAAGAAATCATTGTATGGATTGAAGCAATCTTCAAGACAATGGTATTTGAAGTTCCATCAGGCGATATTGGATATTGTGTATGAGATGAGTCCTCTAGATCATTGCGTTTATGTTTGGAGGGATAAAGAAAAATTGGCATTACTGTCACTTTATGTGGATGATATATTGTTAGCCAGTAATTCTTCTAACATGATGAAAGAAATTAAGTTATGTCTAGGATCCAAGTTTGAAATGAAAGACATGAGCCCTGCAAACTATGTCTTAGGAATTAGAATCTCCAGAGATTGAGATTCAAAGTTAATATACTTGGATCAAGAGAATTATTTGGAAAAGGTACTCAAGAGGTTTAAAATGGAAGATTATAGACCAGTGAGCACACCTGTTTCCAAAGGAACGATTCTCAACAAAAGTATGTGCCCAACCAACAAGACAGAACTTGAAGAAATGATAGCTGTTCCTTATGCCTAAGCTGTGGGCAGTCTAATGTACGCAATGACGAACACAAGACCAGATATATGTTATGCGGTAGGATTGGTAAGCAGATATCAATCCAATCCAGGCAAGGCACATTGGCAAACAGTGAAGCAAATATTCAGGTATCTCCAAATGACTAAAAGTATGAAGTTATGCTTTGGATTAGATGAATTGGAGATAAAAGGATTCACTGATGCTGATTTTGCTGGAGGCACGAATGATAGAAAAACTACCAGCGGATATGTGTTCTTGTTTGGTGGAATAGCAGTTTCTTGACTAAGTAAGAAACAAGGTTGTGTTGCTAAGAATACAATGGAATAAAAAAAGTAAAATAAACTGGTGGATTCCCGTAAGGGTGTTTATCACTTGAGAAAGAGAATGCAACGTTAAGAATAAATTATAATGATCAACAGTTCTATTTATAATAGAACTGTCAACAATTGCAACTCTTATAATTTATCAACTTCCAATAACCGCTAATAACCACCAAATGGTTATTAGCAGTTATTTGGATTTCCCTATTCTCAAGGAAATAGCCAACCACCGAAAAGGCTAAGCTATAGTATATGAGTGTCCACACTTAT
This sequence comes from Fagus sylvatica, assembly GCA_907173295.1. NCBI lineage: Eukaryota > Viridiplantae > Streptophyta > Magnoliopsida > Fagales > Fagaceae > Fagus > Fagus sylvatica. Next base: position 15,984,998 of record OU015761.1, read on the forward strand.
TATGATGTGATCACTCTTATACCTTCATCTCCCACTTGATTACACTATAAAGTGAAATCGCATGAGCTAGTCAGTATATTAACCTTGTACCAATAATAAAACTCATACCAACTCTCATCTATATAAATGATACAGATCAACGTCAGAAGATGACTATACTCTTATGTGCACACTTTCCTTGTCATCCATTCTGACCGCACCTATTTTCGTACATTATCATACCGATATTGTACTCCAAGCAACTTCCAAATCACTATCTATCAAGTGACCGGCATCAATTTTTATGGATGGGAAAAATAGTCTATACCCATACCATCATTGACGACTTCAGCCGCATGTATTTAATAATACATCGATCTATGCTGAAATTTTCACAAGTACTTCCTAGGCTTTCCTCAAGTGACCTTATCAGTGTCTTTCACTAACCAAGCGTGGATAACACCTAGTTCACATGATGCATATAATGGAATTTACAACCATGTGATTTGTGACTTCCCATTCCCGTTAGTGATTCTCTTGCAATTATTCCTAACCAATATTCTACATTGTAAGAGTTGCATTTGATCATTCTCCTAGGTGTCCCCAGGTCCATCCGATCTTGCAAAACCATGTAACTCGACTGAATTACCTCTCAATCCTATACCTGTTACATGCACTCTGATTTGGTTCAGAGTCAATCCCTTGGTCATGGGATCGGCCATCATGTCAGCTGAGGGAACAAAATGGACTTTTATTTCCCCCTCTTCACTATATCTTGAATATAGTGATAGTTGACATCAATGTGTTTGCCTTTCGAACTATTTGCTCCGCTCTTAATCAATGAAATAGCGGACTTATTATCGCAAAACACATTTACCGGTCTATCTTGCATATCAAGTTTCAGACTATTCATGAAACGTTTGATCTAAACCGCATTGCTGACTGTTGTGCTGCACGCAATGTACTCAGCTTCCATTGTATCCTTAGCAACACAACCTTGTTTCTTACTTAGCCAAGAAACCGCTGTTCCACCAAACAAGAACACATATCCGCTGGTAGATTTTCTATCATCCGTATCTCCAGCAAAATCAGCATCAGTGAATCCTTTTTTCTCCAATTCATCTAATCCAAAGCATAACTTCATACTTTTAGTCATTTGGAGATACTTGAATATCTGCTTCACTGCTTGCCAATGTGCCTTGCCTGGATTAGATTGATATCTGCTTACCAATCCTACTGCATAACATATATCTGGTCTTGTGCTCGTCATTGCGTACATTAGACTGCCCACAACTTGGGCATAAGAAACAACTATCATTCCCAAGACATAGTTTGCAAGGCCCATGTCTTTCATTTCAAACATGGATCCTAGACAGAACTTAGTTTCTTTCATCATGTCAGGAGAATTACTAGCTAACAATATGTCATCTATATAAAGTGACAATAACGCCAATTTCTCTTTATCCCTCCAGACATAAACGCAATTATCTAGAGGACTCATCTCATAGCCAATATCCAATATCGCCTGATGGAACTTCAAATACTATTGTCTTGAAGATTGCTTTAATCCATACAATGATTTCTTCAACCTACAAACTTTTCCTTCTTGGCCCTTTATTTGAAATCCATCTGGTCGATCCATGTAAATCTCCTCTTTTAAGTCCCCGTTAAGAAAAGTAGTCTTAACATCTAGTTGATGTAGTTCAAGGTCTAGTCTTGCAGCAATAACCATGATTATCCGAACTGAAGCAAACTTGGCCATTGGTGAATATGTATCCAAAAAATCCACACTCGGTTGTTGAGCAAATCCTTTAGCCACTAACCTTGCCTTGTATTTATCTAAAGATCCATCAGCTTTGTACTTCTTTCTTAGTACCCACTGTCATCAGCATCTTTACTTTGCATTACAGGTTCAGGATTTGTTCTTTTTCTCCCACTATTCTCAAGATCTTTATCAGAAAAATCATCTAATGCATGAGAATCTGATTCCTCAGATTCTGAATGAAGTAACTTCTTGGTCTGCTCCAGTGGTGTGATTAATTTGGTATCTTTTACGAATACGGCATCTTTGCTTGCAATTAATCCTTTATTCGAGTGGAAAAATCTATATCCGCTCCCATTTTCCACATATCCGATAAACTTGCACTCCCAAGTTTTATCTGTAAGCTTGTTTCGTAAGGGCTTTGGTATAAGTACATGTGTTTTGCAACCCCATACTTTGAGTCATGTCTGGTTGGTGTCCAGTCCAAATTTCAAAAGGTGTCAAAGGTTTGGACTTTGTCTTGACTCTGTTCAAGATATATACTACAGTTGATAGAGCTTTCCCCCAGAAAACAATTTGAAGATCAGCATAAGCCATCATAGATCTCATCATGTCCATGATAGTTCTATTTCTTCTTTCAGCAATTTCATTTTGCTGTGGCTTATAGGGCATAGTGTATATGTGTATAATTCTCATTTCTTTACAGAACTAGTTAAAAGCCTCATATTCACCACCCTTATCATTGTTTAAGCTTTTGATTGATCTTCCTAATTGATTTTTGACTTCTAATTTAAACTCTTTAAATTTCTCAACTGCTTCTGATTTGTATTTTAGTAAGTAAATATATCCGTATCTGGAATAATCATCTGTGAAAGTAACAAAGTATTCCATTTCTCGATGAGTTTTGGTGCTCAATGGACCACAAATGTCAAAGTGGACAACTTCAAGTAAATCTGATGATTTCCAACGTTTTGAAAACGGTTTTGCAGTCATTTTTCCTTTTATACATGGTTCACATGTATGAAAATCATCAAGATTTATTTGAGGTATTAATCCACTTTTACTCATTCTCATCATTTTTTGTTTATTGATGTGGCCCAAATGTAAATGCCATAAATAAGTATTATTTATAGCATTTGACACATTCAAATAATCAGAAATGGAATCTTTATTATTATCACACTTGAGTAAATACATACCATCTACTTTCACACCAGATACAGATATATCACCCTTACTAATAAACACACGACCAGACTTCATCTTAACTTCAAAGCTTATTTCGTCCAACACAAGGACAGAAACCAGATTTAGGCCATTCAAATGCCGTTACGATTAGGACAACGAGGAGAATTATTCTGGAGGATATCCAAATCCACATTTTTGCTACAAAAGGTTCCAAAAGGAGGAAAGTTCTCAATCAAGTCAAGAATTTTGGCAAAATCCTTACCATTCTAATTCAAGTCGTAGTGATCAAACATATCCTCGTGGGAATCCCTACAAGTATCAGGGAAGGCATTATTATCCATAAGTATATTTAGTGTATTTATTTTTCAGTTTGGTATGTTTTATTTATTTAATTATAGTTTGATGTGGTTTGTTATAATTAAAAGTGTGGTGTGTTGTATTAAAGTATTTATTGTATTGTGATATTGTCTTTAAAATTGTGTAAACAATGGTTACTAAATATTCCATTGATTCTTCCAGAATCCCTATACTTAATGGAATTAATTATAGAGCATGGAGACGTCACATATCTTATCTTTTAATACATGATAAGACATTATATACTTTGTCTACAATAAAGCCTGGTCAAAGGGATGACCAAGAAACTGAAAAATTAAGGAAGAAGTGGGAAGAGGATGATGCACTTGCAAAAGATTCAATCCTGCACCACATGAAAGACAACATCATCCTTTTATTTGAAGAAAGGCCAACAGCAAAAGATATGATGGATGCTTTGGAAACAAAATATGGGTGTCATTTCGACACTCAAATACAATTGTTGCTGGATAAATTCAACAATATCAAAATGAATGAGGATGATGTTGTTAGAGATCATGTGAACCAATTGGAACTCATTGCAAAAGAACTTGCAGATGCTGAGCACACTCTTTCAGACAAAATACAAGTCATTGTTGTTCTAAACAGTCTTCCTCCATCATGGGATCATGTAGTCACATCCTTAACGCATTTGGGCAAAGAACTTGCAATGACTACACTTTTTGTATTGTCGATGCTCGAGGAAGATAGGATGAAGAGAAGGAAGAGAGATAATACATCAAGTAGTTTGATGATGGCACAATCTTCACATACAACTTAATTCAAGCCCAAGTACAAATTCAAGCACAAGCGATTTAAGAAGCAATGGACAAGGAAACCAAGACAAGAAAACAAGCCTAGAGATGCTTGTTATCAATGTGGTGAAAGAGGACATTACAAGATCAACTGTCCACTGAACAAAAGGCCCAAGAACAAAGGCAAGGAGATTACCATCACCATCACTGAAGCATTGGTCATAGAATCTCCTTCAACATCTTGGTGGGTTGATTCTGCTGCTACAAGACACATTGCAAGGAATCGTGAACTGTTTGTTGATCTCAAGGAGAAGCAACTAGGCGAACATAAAGTGTACATGGGGAATAACACATATGGTGATGTCCTTGGAGAAGGTAAGTGCAAATTCTCCATTGGTGATTTTGTCATTATGTTGAATAATGTGTTATATGTGCCTAGCGTTCGTAGAAACTTAATTTCTGTCCCTGTGTTGGACGAAAAAAGGCTTTGAAGTTAAGATGAAGTTTGGTCGTGTGTTTATTAGTAAGGGTGATATATCTATATTTGGTGTGAAAGTAGATGGTATGTATTTACTCAAGTGTGATAATAATAAAGATTCCATTTTTGATTATTTGAATGTGTCAAATGCTTTAAATAATACTTATTTATGGCATTTACGTTTGGGCCAAATCAATAAACAGAAAATGATGAGAATGAGTAAAAGTGGATTAATACCTCAAATAAATCTTAAGGATTTTCATACATGTGAACCATGTATAAAAGGAAAAATGACTGCAAAACCATTTTCAAAACATTGGAAATCATCAAATTTACTTGAAATTGTCCACTCTGACATTTGTGGTCCATTGAGAACCAAAACTCATCGAGGAATGGAATACTTTGTTACTTTCACAGATGATTATTCCAGATACGGATATATTTACTTACTAAAATACAAATCAGAAGTAGTTGAGAAATTTAAAGTGTTTAAATTAGAAGTCAAAAATCAACTAGGAAGATCAATCAAAAGCTTAAACAATGATAGGGGTGGTGAATATGAGGCTTTTGACCAGTTCTGTAAAGAAATGGGAATTAGACACATATACACTATGCCCTATAAGCCACAGCAAAATGGAATTGCAGAAAGAAGAAACAGAACTCTCATGGACATGATGAGATCTACGATGGCTTATGCTAATCTTCAAATTGTTTTCTAGGGGGAAGCTCTATCAACTGCAGCATATATCTTGAACAGAGTCAAGACAAAGTCCAAACCATTGACACCTTTAACACCTTTTGAAATTTGGACTGGACACCAACCAGACAGACTAATCTCAAAGTGTGGGGTTGCAAAGCACATATACTCATACCAAAGTATTTACACAACAAGCTTATAGATAAAACTTGGGAGTGCAAGTTTATCGAATATGTGGAAAATGGGAGCGGATATAGATTCTTTCACTCGAATAAAGGATTAATTGAAAGCAGAGATGCTGTATTCATAGAAGATACCAAATTAATCACATCGTTGGAGTAGATCAAGAAGTTACTTCATGCACATGCATCAGATTTTTCTGATAATGATCTTGGGAGTAGTGGGAGAAAAAGAACAAGTCCTGAACCTGTAATGCCATGTATAAATGCTGATGACAGTGGGAGAAAAAGGCAAAGGCAACCATCTTTAATGTTAAAAGATTACTATTTAATGGAAAGCAAAGTTGTTGCTATTGAAGATGATCTTGCAAATTTTGCAAAAGTAATGGAAAGTCATGATACAAAACAATGGCTTAAGGCAATGCATGAGGAATCGAATTCAATATCCAAAAATGAAGTTTGGGACTTAACAAAATTGCCTATAGGTAGAAAACCTGTTGGATGTAAGTGGGTACTAAGAAAGAAGTACAAAGCTGATGGATCTTTAGATAAATACAAGGCAAGGTTAGTGGCTAAAAGATTTGCTCAACAACCAGGTGTGGATTTTGTGGATACATCACTAGTAGCCAAGTTTGCTTTAGTTCGGATAATCATGGTTGTTGCTGCAAGACTAGACCTTGAACTACATCAGCTGGACGTTAAGACTGCTTTTCTTAACGGGGACTTAAAAGAGGAGATTTATATGGATCAGCCAGATGGACTTCAAATAAAGAGCCAAGAAGGAAAAGTTTGTAGGCTGAAGAAATCATTGTATGGATTAAAGCAATCTCAAGACAATGGAATTTGAAGTTCCATCAGGTGATATTGGATATTGGCTATGAGATGAGTCCTCTAGATCATTGTGTTTATGTCTGGAGGGATAAAGAGAAATTGGCGTTATTGTCACTTTATGTGGATGACATATTGTTAACCAGTAATTCTCCTAACATGATGAAAGAAACTAAGTTCTATCTAGGATCCAAGTTTGAAATGAAAGACATGGGCCCTACAAACTATGTCTTGGGAATTAAAATCTCTAAAGATAGAGATTCAAAGTTAATATACTTAGATCAAGAGAATTATTTGGAAAAGGTACTCAAGAGGTTAAAATGGAAGATTTTAGACTAGTGTGCACACCTGTTTCCAAAGGAACGATTCTCAACAAAAGTATGTGCCCAACCAACAAGACAGAACTTGAAGAAATGATAGCTGTTCTTTATGCCTAAGCTGTGGGCAGTCTAATATACGCAATGAAGAGCACAAGACCAGATATATGTTATGCGGTAGGATTGGTAAGAAGATATCAATCCAATCCAGGCAAGGCACATTGGCAAGCAGTAAAGCAAATATTCAGGTATCTCCAAATGACTAAAAGTATGAAGTTATGTTTTGGATTAGTTAAATTGGAGATAAAAGGATTCACTGATGCTGATTTTGCTGGAGAAACGAATGATAGAAAATCTACTAGCGGATATGTGTTCTTGTTTGGTGGAACAGCGGTTTCTTGGCTAAGTAAGAAACAATGTTGTATTGCTAAATATACAATGGAAGCTGAGTACATTGTATGCAGCATAGCAGTCAGCAATGCAGTCTGGATCAAACATTTTGTGAATAGTCTGAAACTTGATATGCAAGATAGACCGATAAATGTGTTTTGTGATAATAAGTCCGTTATTTCATTGATTAAGAGCGGAGCAAATAGTTCGAAAAGCAAACACACTGACATCAATTACCACTATATTCAAGATATAGTGGAAAGGGGGGAAATAAAAGTCCATTTTGTTCCCTCAACTGACATGATGGCCGATCCCATGACTAAGGGATTGACTCTGAACCAATTCAAAGTGCATGTAACAGGTATGGGACTGAGAGGTAATTCAGTCGAGTTACATGGTTCTGCAAGATCGGATGAACCTAGGGACGCCTAGGAGAATGATCAAATGCAGCTTTTGCAATGTAGAATATTAGTCAGGAATAATTGCAAGAGAATCACTAACAGGAATGGGAAGTCATAAATCACATGGTTGTAAAGTCCATTTAATATGCATCATGTGAATTGGGTGATATTCACGCTTGGTTAGTGAAAGATGCTAATAAGATCACTTGAGGAAAGCTTAGGGAGTACTTGTGAAAATTTCAGCGCAAGTCAATGTATTATTAAATACATGCGGCTGAAGTCGTCAATGATGGTATGGGTATGGACTGTTTTTCCCATCAATAAGGATTGATGCCGGTCACTTGAAAGATAGTGATTTAAAAGTCACCTAGAGTATCATATCGGTTTGATAATGTACGAAGATAGGTGCGATCAGAATAGATGACAAGGAAAGTGTGTACACAAGAGTATAGTCATCTTCTGACGCCGATCCGTATGGTTTATACAAATGAGAGTTGGTATGGGTTTTATTATTGGTACCAAGTTAACATACCGACTAGCTCATGCAATTTCACTTTATAGTGTGATCAAGTGGGAGATAAAGGTATAAGAGCGATCACAACATAATAAGTGTGGACCCTCATATACTATAGCCTAGCCTTTTTGGTGGTTGGCTATTCCCTTAAGAATAGAGAAATCCAAATAACTGCTAATAACCGTTTGGCAATTCTATTATAAATAGAACTGTTGATTATTATAATTTTACTTAACGTTGCATTCTCTTTCTCAAGTGATAAACACCCTTACGGGAATCCACCAGTTTATTTTACTTTGTTTATTCCATCATTTTCCACATGTGCGCTTGGTCCACTTAGTGAGGCCAAAATAAAAGTTCAGGTCTATGCCCCATTTTTTAATCTTAAATTGTGTCGGTTTTGAGGGGTTGGACCTGATTTTGAAGTGCTTTGATCACACAGTGCAAGCCTTGCATATTTTGGCTATTTTTGCATTTTTAAACCGTAACATACACTAAACGCAAAATGTATGCATGCTAACAAACACTTCTTCAACATGCCAATTTTTATCATATGAGTGTAGTTCTTATAGTTTAGTTATGTTTACTTGTTGCCATTTATTTTATGGCTAGTTAGAGTAGTGTAATTTACTTCATGGACCCTTGTATTATGTTCTTCGATTAATGCAATTAAGGTCTTTTTTTTTTCTTCTTCCTATTTCTAGGTTGTGGTTTATTTTATTTGCATTAGTTTTATTATTTTTGTCATGTTTTTGTTGGGAATATAAAGCAAGTGATTCTACAAATAAAATAACAAACAAAGAATTAAATGGTTACTGTTATAAACAATAAAATTCACAGTGAATGCATAAATAAATTGATCAAGGCTAGTATCTGACGCTACGTCCTTATGACAAATTTCACCACTCACAATGGTGATTTGAGTCTTTTGGACGTCTTAATTGATCAAGGCTAGTATTTGACACTATGTCCTTATGACAAATTTCGCCACTCACAATGGTGATTTGAGTCTTTTGGACGTCTGTCTCCGAGAAGACAATACAAATCTTTGATCTATACAAATAAGCAACTGTTGTAAAATAAAAGAGATAGCAAGAGAAATGAAAAAGAGAAACTCTTTTGAGAACTTTCTTATTAGGAGGTCATCCACACCAGAGAAAAATTTCTAGAATTCCCTATCTCACTGATCTCTTTACTTCTTCTCTATATCAAAAACTGAAGCATTACACTTCTATATATATATACACTTGGAAGCATGATTATAATGATTCACACTTTAATCATGATTCATACTTTAGTCATGATTCTCACTTAAGCCATGACATTCATACTTTAGCCACATTTCTCACTTAAGCCATGACATTCATACTTTAGCCATGATTGTGATGCCCCACATCCCTAAACATTATAAATTAATTATATTAATATTAAGTCACAAAAGGACTATAGGTTTAATAATTTACATGGTAAATTATTAAAATGGATATAACATATAGTTTGATTAAGTGATAATATTATATTACATTGACATTAAAATGATAGTAATATGTATATATATATATATAAATGGTGTAATATCAAGTAGTGTAAATATCATGATTAGCAACTTAGTTAAGTTTAGTTAAAGACAACTTAAACTTAAGTCTAGTTAAAAAAAATAAAATAAAATAAAATAAAATAGTCAGCCCATTGACCCCTTGACCGGTTCTATAAAATCAATTTACCCCCACCCCTCATCTTCATTTCCCTCATTCTCTAGCAAAGACAAAACAAAATAAGAAAAAGAGAGAGAAAGCTCTCTTCTCCCTCTTGCACCCCACGGGTCCAGCAGCTAGGGGGAGGAAACCAATCTTTGTTTCCTCTCATCTTCCTCCACAATACAAGTTAGAGAAAGAGTCTAGCCCTCCTCCTTCAAGAAATCATAAGCTAGGTAAGGATTTTTAACTTATCAAATACTGGATTTTGGGGAAATTCTTAGGGTTTTTATTCTTTGAGGTTATGGGTTTGTAGAAATATGATTTTGGGTTAGGGAAAATGAATTTTTATGGACATGCATGTGGGATTTGAAGTGGTAGTTGCTGAAAATTTTATTGAAATTTACTGCTCTGTCAGGTCTGCGTGAACTGTGTAGTAAAATTTCGTGGAAATTCTGTTATTTGAACAGTTTTCGTGGGAATTCTGGAATTTCTGAGAAGAGCAATGAGGAAACGGTTTTCTCTAGGCTAATCTATCATATGTCTAGTTTATGTATATGAAATTTCATAGAAAAATATTGAGTTTTGATAATTATTTGTTATTTTACAAGAAAACTGTGCAAATCTGTCCATTTGACAGATTCTGTGTTTGTCGGTTTGAAATTGCATAATAAATCCAATATTTGGAATTTAAGTGATTGGAGTAGGTTTCTGGAACCCTAGGATGTATATGTTATTGATGGAATTAGCCTCATGTGATTTTAGTAAATAATGAATTGCAGGGTACTGATTCAAAGTCACTTTAAAAACTGAACTGACAAATTTGAGTTCATTAAAGTATCCAGAATTTTAATAAATTCTAGATATACTGTTTTGAGTTGAAATTTTGAGGATAGATGTTAAATATAGGGTGTTACCTCACAGTAAGATTTCAGGATATTTTGATGTCTCTAAGTTTGTCAAATGAATTTTATAAGATGCTGTTCCTGCAGAAAAATCTGTTAAGATGGGTTGAAAACATTGAGACTTTGAAGAATTTATTCTTGCAATTGGACAAGTGAATTGAGCTGAAATTTGGTATGCATGATAAATAATGTGTTTACTAAATGGGTGAATTTTTATATGTCCTAATTATACCATCTAGTATAGAAAAGAAATATTTTGAGTCCTGCAATACGGTTTCTGTTTTAGGCAGTAAATAGAACTAGTTTTGATGTTTTGCCACTATTGCTTCGTTTGCTTGTTTGGTTGCCTTTGGGTTGCGATATAGAGACTCCTAGGAACCTAAATAGGGTAAGGATGTGAGAAGGATTAGAAAACCTATAGAATTGATAGTTAAGGGAAGCCATGAGTGCTTTTGTGAGTTAGAATGTCTGCTAATCATTGGATTTTAATATCCTTTGGTCTAGGGACTGAACAAGGAAAGTAGAGAACTCCACTGCAAGCTTTGAGACTGCTGTGCTGCTGCTGGATCGAGGTAAGGGAATGTGCCATGAAAATTTAATAGTCCATGTTTTAAGAATATATTTATATATGTTTTATCAATGCTTTCAATAAACTTAGTTTGATATTTGTTTATAGAGAAAATGTGCATTGATTTAGAAACTGTTTTGAATTAGTACAGTTAAGACAGATTTTAGAAATAAGTTGTGGATATGCTATGATTTTGGCTTAGTAAGGCAAGAGAGAGATTGAAAAATAAACAAGCATGATATGTTTTAAGAACATCAAAAACAGTTTTGAGTGTGATGCCCTGTAGACTGACAACCCAAGGCCACGAGGGGATCGTATGCCCTAAAGACATGGCAAGAAGGCCTCGAGGGGTTTTATTCCCTGTAGACCGGCAACAAGTAAGGCCACGAGGGGTTGTATTCCCTGAAGATATGGCAACCCAGGCCACGAGGGGATCTTCGGATCTTTGTAGACTGGCAAGAAGGCCACGAGGGGTTTCATACCCTGTAGACATGGCACCAGTAAGGTCACGAGGGGCATAGTCTTAAAGATAAAGTACAGTTACATGTTCCATATAGTTTTGCTATATTATGCAAGAGTATGAGATAAGTTTTCTCTTCAGAACAGTTTAAGGGAACATGTTTAGTTTACATATAAAAGAATCATGCTATATGTTTAGATTTCAATAAATATATTATGCCTTACAAGTTATCAGATATTATGTTCATCAGTATGAAACATATATGTGCAAGAAACTCATGAAATCATTTTAGCATGAACTGTTTATACGCAAGTCATATCCACAAAGATATTTCTGTTTATCATGCATTCATGCATACTGTTAAATCTTCATGTCACAATTCCCTTCCTGAGCAAAGTGGATTGCTCAGATTGCAGGAACATCCTATGGTGCAGCCAAGAGTCTCAGCATGGAGGAGCAAGTTTGTGGTATCTAGAACAAGTCTTTAGATGTTTTGAGTTTTTATATAAATAAAGCAGAAGTGATGTATAGGTTTAAATAGTCTTCCGCTGTATTAGAGTTTTTATGTCCACATATTGATGTATTTTGTATAAACAGTTATAGATGCTCTGATTACTATCACTTCCTTTAGGTGGACTATTATATTCAGTTATTTTGTAAAGGAGTATGTTATTATATTATGGGAGTTTCCAACCCAAGAAGAAGTTAAAGAATCAAGATGAGAGAAGAGAGGAAATAAGAAAAAAATTCATACTCGTTTTAGTTGGTTCGTGTTAATATCAGGCACAGGCTTGGTATTAGCATGCCGGTCCAACTCCGAATCATATTACGGATTTGGGTCGTAACAATGATTCTCACTTAAGCCATAACTCACACATTATCATATGGTTCACACATTAGTCATGACTCATACATTAGCACATTGTTTACACATTAGCGCATTGGCAACATCAATAATTCACAACACTCCCCCTTGGATGACCACTCACAAAGAATATGCCTCGTTAAAACCTTGTCAAGGAAAAACTTAGTAGGATAAAAACCAGTGGTAAAGGAAAAAGAGTACAGTATTCTTGTGAACCTTTAAGTGCCTTTGGATTGCCTCATTAAAACCTTGCAAAGGAAAACCCAGTAGGAAAAAAACCTTAGCGAAGGAAAAAGAGTACAATCAGCACATATATCCTTCAGAGTACTTACTCCCCCTCATAAGTACATAGATCTTCAATTGTCAATGAAAAGATCCTTATGTCGATGCATACCAATATTATGAACAATCTTCTAGAATGTCTGAGTTGTCACTTGATCGTATCTACTTGACATCAATATCATAGCTCTTCTGGAGCTTATGTGCATAAAAGAATTTTTGGTGAGATGAGTTTGCTTCATGAATTGCTACATCTTTGTTCGCTTGATAAATTTTATGCAATAGCAGTGTTGTCACAAGTGAATAGTATTCTGTTTCTAATCGTCCTTTGGTTTGGATCAAAAAGATATCATGCGTCTGTATTTCCCATTAACTGTGGATTTGATTTATAAATTCAAGTGCAATTTGCAAAATACATCAAAGTATCAATTGCACAAATATATGGTACTTCAAGACCAAGAATTTCTTCATACTCTTCTTGAGGGCGAAAATGGTCCTTCTTAACATCAAGTGACCAATCAACCATTGGAGTAAGTTTTATTCATATGGAGGTGCTTCAGAACTTCCTCTGTGTATCTTGATTGGTGAACAAGAATTCCATTTGGAAAGTGTTCAACTTGCAAGTCAAGACAAAATTATATATTACCAAGGTCTTTAATCTCGAATTCATTATTTATATGATTAGCGGTTTTTGTGAATTCTTCAGGAGTTTCCACAATATATACTGCAATAGTAGCAAATCAGGATTCTCATTCTTTAACGCATGGACAAGTATGGATTCTTCTTAAATCCTTCTTAAAAATATTTGCTAAGACAATTGTACCGCATGCACCCAGATTGCTTTTAACCTTATCAGAATTTTTGTTACTTAGTATAGTATATTCTTCAGGGATTATATGCTTCAAGCATTCCATATTTTTTAAGGATTTTTAAATTATATGCTTCAAGAATCTTTGTTACTTGATAGGAAATATCTTTCAGGGATTATATGCTTTAGGCATTTTAAATCCTTTAGGGATGTTCAATAATTCATATAGATATACGCATATCCAATCTACCAAGTTAATCAAAATTCTGAATGAAATTGTATCCATTACAGGAGCATATATTTCTTTATAATTATATTAGATTTCTATAGGAAACCTTATTGCATAAGTCATACTTTGTACTTCATAGTACAAATACCCACATGAATTTAAACAGGCATTACACCATTTGGTGTATGGATTATAGGTCCAAATATTTCATATTTTACTCATGAGTTTAGGTCAATTTGAATTCCATATTGGCCAATAATTTCTACGTTGATACTTTTCAACGGTTTGTGGTTCAAATTCACCATTATTACTTCGGGTAATGTTAAGAGCAAATATATTGTTGACAACAAATTTATTTCTATCCCATATTTCTCCTGTATGTAAATAATATATCGAGATCTCGTAATTTCAGGTACCTTTTCTCTTCAGGAGATTCCACTTCAAGGGATAACTCTTCAAGAGTTTCCTCTTCTGGAGGTTTATTTTCAGGAGATATTGTGCACAATTTTGGATAGATCAATTACTTTGTTGCCTGTTTCATGGGTATAACCTCTTATTGCTTTTCTTGTGTTTTCCTCTTCTGGGAAATCTTATCTTTAGCATTGACAAGTCTTTCACGCTCCAAGCGTGTCTTAGATACACTTACTGCTATATCAATTAATTTACCTTCAGGGAATTCAATCCCTACTAGGGTATTAGCAGCTAGAAAATGGGATTTCAAATTTTCATATTGTCAGTGAACACTGTAATAATTTGTTTGCAATACCTTACAAACAAATAATTCTTTGAACTTATAGTTCACATTGATTTGTGTAAGGATCAAGATAAGATAGTTTTGTTATGCTTCTGGCAACAAATTTTCTCCCCCTAATGGTGGAAAGACTATGATTGTATACAATGAAATTCATATCAAAATTTAATCAACCAAATATCATAAATTCAAAACATATAAACACATAATCAAGATACAATCATCCCTACTATCAGAACAAGGATATAAGATCAATTTAAGATATGATGTTCCTTGCTGTGTTCTTAGTGTACTGATTAGGTAAGCAATCCGGAAAGAATATGGGTGAAACACCCACATGCGAGTTGCTCTCTCTGTTCTGTCATAGAATGTCACTGAAAGATCAGGAGTGTATGTGAGAAAAATTTTCAGTGACATAGAAGAAGAGAAAAATACTTTGTCTTAGAAGCATGATAAAAAATAATCTTGCTTCTATTGTTCATGCTTTATAAATCAAGAGGTGAGGCTCCATTTTTCTCTTGAATAAGCGATAATAAACTTGAATCTGAAGAAAGGTTGAGCTTTGAATGCAAGAAGGATATTCATTTGAGAGGTGTGAGTTACAATGGAGAAAAGAGGAGAATTTATAATGGGTGGATTTAGGAGTGAAAAGATACGTGTGGTGAGAAAAATTCCACGCTCACACGTCTGGCTTGTCCAGCCGCCCACGCCAGACATACTTTTTAGAAAAATTTAATTGACATTTTTAGAAGGTTGAAAAATAAGTCACATGTTTGCCTTATCCATCTACCCATGTCAGAAGGGATTTCTTAATAATTCAACCGGCATATCTAAAGGTTGAAATCGAGTCAAATTCGTTTGGATTTTTTTTTTCTTTTCTTTTTGTTTTGTTTTTATGCAAAATCTGAAAATTTATTTAACTAATTCTAGTTTTTGAAGAACTTCATCACTTTTCACTTTCAGACACTTTATCTTAGTCTCTCCTTAGATTTACTAAGATAGCTTCCTCTTCTTCTCAAAACAACTATGATGCAATTAATCTAAATACTGTGCCTAACGTAGCGCCAGAGGTCTAGCATCCATACTTCTTATCCCCAAACGGCCCTGTCATGGTAACTACTTTTGTTATGCTAAGTGGTACAATTGCAGCTGCAGTAGCTGTGGGTCTCTTCACTCCAGAGGATGGAAGAGTATTGGCTGAAAGGACAGATCCTCAAACCATTAATGACTCAATGGCACTCACAATTCAGTGTGTTGCCTCTGTTTCTAACATAGGACGATGTCTGCATGTTAGAAATCATGAAGTTTGAGCGCTGCGCTTCCAAGTCACCATTTTGTAGTGGTTGCTCAAAGACAACAAGAAGAAAGTAGGGGAGCTTAAAGAGGAAAATAAAGGACTGAAGAAACTCGTGAATTCTTATGCTAATGATTTAGTAGCACAGTCCACAGAACAGAGTAAGACCAAAACCAAGCTTCAAAAGCAGTACGAGAGGCTACTGGTTGAGGTGAAAGAATTGGCTTTTCGCCCAATTCCCTAAAAAAATGTAGTGACCTCTTTTTCTAATAAAATCATGTTTGTTAACGATAAGCTTATTTCACCTTTCATGCATGAACATACACACATACATACATATAACTGGGCATACAATCTAGTGTTTAAATGGATAAACATAAAATCTTTCCTAAGAGAATTAATTTAATCAGATTACTTTACTCATACCGAGTTCTCTATGAAATGTATAAGAATGATTCTCTTGGAGAAGTTTCATAACTATGTCAGCTTATTGCTATACTTAACAAACTCAAGTACAACATGCCCATCTTTTGCACATGATCTTTAAGAAGATGGTATTAAATCTCAATATATGCAATTTAATGAGATTCTTTAAACATAAAAAAATGTAATAATATGATCAAGAAGAATATGTTAACTGGTATGGATATTCAACCAACAATCAAATTATTAATTATCCATTTGTATCCTAGAAGAAATCAAATGAGTGATATCCATTTTATTTAGGATATCAAAATAACTCATGTGATCTTCTGGATCAACAAAATTTATTGTTAATAATTTTACTTCAGGTGGTAAGGTGTAATATTTCTTTTTGAGAGAATATTTAAATACATCCTTCTTGATTTTGTTCATACCACTTCAATGTCCACGACCCTTATTTTCTTTAATTATCAAATGAGGTTTCATTCACTTCAAGGAATGATATATAACTGGTTGGATAGAACTTGTGGATTTTTAGCAAAATCTTATTATTTTTTTTAACCAATAGAAGGCAATATATTAGTTCAGAGTTCTTCTTGAACTTACGTTCTTGATATTGCTACTTCAGGAGAACTTTTGAGACATGATAATATATGATTTTCCCTTTTTCAACATGTCTTCTTCAGAGATTTTCCCTCATATAATTTAATTGTGAGCTAATTTAGAAAGTGTAGAATTTTACTCAATTACACCTTTTAAAATTTTGCAACTTCAGGTGCATCAAGTGTAAAATTGTATTCACTTGCACTTTTATAATTTTGCAACTTCAAGCGTATCCATATCTATAATGAGTTCTTGTAAGGTGCAACTTCTGGTGCATCCATATCTATAAGGAGTTCTTGTAAGGTGCAGTTTCTGGTGCATCCATACCTCTCTCTTAAATCATTTCATAAAATTAGGAGATCCATTATTATAAGGTACTCAGTCCTTTTAATCCATCATATAGATGATGATGAATAAAAATCATTACTTTTACACGATCCTGCTGGGATGCATGGTTGTCATCTTAATAGGCTTAAGATAAAGATATGTGTCACAAATAATTAATAAATATGTATACAAAATTAATAAAATATCTCACATAAGTATAATGGGACTGCATAATTTATAATTGACCATATTTGATAATATCATTAGATATAATATTTTTACTGTAAAACCCATAGGATTTTATAATCCATAAACATAAAATTTATAGACTATAGATCAATATAATAACATATAAGTAAGATAATAAAATTATCAATTCTTAAGAATAAAACTTACAATGGGTTGGAGACAAAGTGAGAACAATTCCTTTCTTAAGATTTGGTTAGAGCTTCGTGCTGATAACGTGTTGTAAAATAAAAGAGATAGCGAGAGAAATGGAGAAGAGAAACTTTTTTGAGAACTTTCTTATTAGGTGGTCATCCACACCAGAGAAAAATTTCTAGAATTTCCTATCTCACTGATCTCTCTACTTCTTCTCTATATCAAAAACTGAAGCATTACACTTCTATATATATATATATATATATATATATATATATATATACACTTGGAAGCATGATTATAATGATTCACACTTTAATCATGATTCATACTTTAGCCATGATTCTCACTTAAGCCATGACTCATACATTAGCACATGGTTCACACATTAGTCATGACTCACACATTAGCACATTGTTTACACATTAGTCATGACTCACACATTAGCACATTGGCAACATCAATAATTCACAAAACCAACAATATTTGTAGAGTTTATCTACCAGCTCACTAGTGTACTATCTTGACCATTAGCCCAGTATATTTAACTCAAACTATCAAAATAGCAAGCTTCAAAGCATGAAAAATAGAGAAAAGGAGAGTTGCAGAAACCCTTGTAAAGGGATTAGAAAGAGAAGAAAGATAGAGATTGAATAAAATGCTTGCTTAGATTAATATTACTGCTAACGGAATGGTTTATATACAAACAGCCTTAAAGCTTCATTGAGAAGCTAAACCCGTAACTAACTCCACTATCTAATCTACCAATAAGAAAAAAACATGTGTACTAAAAGACTAACTAATTACATGTTAGCTAAACTACAGGCAGTATAGTACACAGTGAAAACATAAGTAACTTGAAGACTACAAGTCGTGTAGCAGCTTCTTCTTCCAATGATCAAACCAGAAACATCAACAATACAATGAACAATTCCATTCTTCTAAAACCTTCAATACTCCCCCTCAAGATGGAGCATAGATATTATGAGCTCCTATCTTGCCAACAAGAAATTGGAATTGTTGAGAACCTAAAGCTTTTGTCATGAGGTCTACTAACTGATTCTGGGATTTAACATGAAGTGTTCTGACCACACCACTTTGAATCTTCTCTCGAATTAAGTGGCAATCGAGTTCAATGTGTTTAGTCCTTTCATGATACATAGGATTGGCTGCAACATGCAAGGCTGCTTAACTGTCACTGAACAACAATGCTTCTTGGGAACAGTCAACTTGTAAGTCTTTAAGTAAAGGAATCAACCACATTAACTCGCAAACAGAGGCTACCATAACTCTGTATTCCGCCTCAGCATATGATCTTGATACTGTGTGTTGTTTCTTGGATTTCCAAGAAATTAGAGAGTCACCAAGGAAAGTGCAATAACCTGTGACTGATCTTCTAGTGTCAGGACAGCTAGCCCAGTCAGAATCTGAGAACCCTTTGAGTTAATGATCACTGAAACTTGGAAAGAACAAGCCTTGTCCAGGGGTTCCTTTGATGTATCTAACAACTCTGTGTGCAGCACTAAGATGTAGGTTTGTTGGCTTAGACATAAACTGACTGAGTTTCTGCACACTATAGCTAATGTCTGGCCTAGTCATAGTTAAGTAAAGAAGTCTTCCAACAAGTCTTCTATAAGTTGTAGGATCTAGAAGAAGAGTGCCATCTGATGCACTTAGCTTCAAATTTTGTTCCATGGGGGTAGTGACTGGTTTTGATCCCAGCATCCCACTATCAGACAAAATGTCTAAAGCATACTTCCTTTGACATAAGGAAATACTTTGAGAAGATCTTGCCACTTCCAACCCAAGAAAGAACTTCAAATTTCCAAGATCTTTTAACTTGAATTCAGCATCTAAAGAATCTTTGAGAACCTTGACAGATTGAGGATCATTGCTTGCCAAGAGAATGTCATCTACATATACAAGCAAAGCAATAAAAGATGTCCCTTGTGTTCTGGTGAATAGAGAATAATCAGAATGAGATTGAATGAAGCCTTGTTTTACTATGGTTGAAGAAAATTTAGCAAACCACTGTCGAGAAGCCTGTTTCAAACCATAGAGGGATTTTTGTAACTTGCAAACTTGTTGTCTATTTTTAGAAGAACAACTCTCCCCCTTGTTGGCAAAACCAAGAGGTAAAACCATAAAGACTTCCTCATTGAGCTCACCATGAAGAACGGCATTGTTGACATCCAATTGAGTAAAAGACCAACCTTTAACAGCTGCAATGGCTAAGAGTACCCTGATTGTAGTGAATTTAGCCACTTGAGAAAAGGTTTATGAGTAGTCAAGACCTTCTTGTTGAGTGTAACCCTTAGCAACAAGTCTAGCCTTGTATCTTTCAAGAGTCCCATCTAATTTGAGCTTAATTTTGTAAACCCATTTGCACCTAATAGCTTGTTTACCAACTGGAAGATCAATTAAAACCCAAGTATTATTGGCTTCAAGAGCTTGAAGCTCAGCTTGCATAGCCTCTCTCCATTCAGGAAGTTGGTTGGCTTGTGCAAAAGAGGAGGGTTCTGACAAAGTGGTAATGGCTAGAGAAAAGTGTTTATGGGAGGGAGATAGATGATTATAAGACAAAGTAGATGAAAGGGCATAAGGCATACCTGACCCAATGGAATCAATTGTGGAAGATGACAGTGTTGGTGGATCAGAGATAGCCAATTTGCAATGATAATCTTGCAGATAACTTAAAGCCTTTGAAATTCGAGTAGAATGTCTCAAAGGAACAAAATCTGGTGAAGCACATGGAGAAGAAGAAGAAATGTCCAAGGAAGAAGGACTAAAAGAAGATTCTGGAAGTGGAGAAAAAGGAAGATTACTAGACAAGGCAGGAGAAGATTGGGAAGTAGTATATGAAGGGAAGGTATTATCTGGTATAAAAGGGGGAACAATACTATCAGTGGAAAAATGATCAAAAGAAGCAGATGGTGTCATAAGAAAAGAGGTGGAATCAATGGAAGGATTTAAGGATTTAAAAGGGAAGATGTGTTCATGAAAAATAACATCCCTAGAAATAAAATATTGATGAGTGGAAAGATCAAGAAGTTTATAACCTTTGACACTAGAAGGATAGACTAACAAGACACAAGCTTTGGCTCTAGGATCAAATTTGGTTCTATGGTTACTGAGAGTAGAAGCAAAACACAAACAACCAAAAGTTCTAAGATGTGTATACTGAGGAACTTTATGAAGAAGGACTTAATAAGGAGTCTTATTGGATAAAAGTGGGACAAGTAACCTATTAATAAGGTAGACAGCAGTTTGGACACAATTTCCCCAGTATTTAATTGGTAGATTGGATTGAAAGTGAAGAGCTCAAGCTACATTTAGGATATGTTGATGCTTTCTCTCAACAACAGAATTTTATTGTGGAGTTTCAACACATGAATGTTGTTGAGACATACCTAATGAAGCATAAAAGGAAGTCATATGGAACTCTTGACCATTTTCATTTCTAACAATTTTAATTTGATGTCCAAACTGAGTTTTAATCATTGTGATAAAAGACTCCAATAAAGATCTTGCCTCAGATTTGAGTTTCATCAAATACAACCAAGTGGTTCTAATGCAATCATCAATAAGAGTCAGAAAATATACCCCTCAATGGTAGGAACATGATATGGCCCCTAAATGTCAGTATGCACAAGATCAAAAGGAAAAGAAGAGAGATTATTATTATTTGAAAATGGGAGCCTTTTCTGTTTGGCCAAAGGGCAGACTGTACAAACAAAATCTGTACTATTATAATGAGAAATAGTAGGCATTACATGAGAAAGAAAAGACATTCTAGATCTAGATGGGTGACCTAGTCTACAATGCCATACATGAAAAGAATCAGTATTGGATTGAATAGAACTAAGACTGTACAAAACTTTATTATGGGCTGCACAAGAGATTGGAGTAGATGTCATAGAACTGGAATCAATAGACTGCTGCAGAAGACAGAGGCCATTCTGTTCTCTACCCAAACCAATCATCTTCCATTGTTGAAGGTCCTGAATAAAACAATGTTTGGACAGAAAATAAATGCAACAATGGGCAGATGAAGTAAGTTTGGAGACTGAAATCAAATTAAAATCAAATGATGGAACACATAGTACATCAGTAAGAAGGAGTGATGCAGTAAGTTTAACAGAACCAATGTGGTGACCATAACAAATTGACCATTCGGGAGATTGACGCTAACATTATGCACAAGCTGCATATTAGTGAAAAATTTGGTGATAGTGACCATATGGTCAGTGGCTCCAGTATCAATAACCCACTCACTAGAAGATATGACTGGTTTAACAACAATTTTAGCAGAAAACATAGAATGATTCAGTTTGGTTTGCTAAAGTTGAAAGGCACATAGGTATACCTGCCATGTTATTTGGAGGATGTGAGGAAGGTTGTGTCACTGTGACTAAAGTTGTTGCCTCATGGGAAGAAGAGTTGTCAGATGGAGATAAACTTTGCCGTGCTTGAGTACTCAACATATTGAGAATCTGCTGACATTGCATGGCCATGCTTGAAAGATTCTGAGAATTGTCAAAAGTCTCTACTGATGCAAAAGTAGGACCGGATACTTGATTAACTGCTGCCACGCTTTTGCTTTTCTTTTGAAAACCGGGTGGATATCCATGTAGCTTATAGCACTTCTCCATGGTATGTCCTTTAAAACCACAGTGAGAGCAGGTGGGTTTGTTATTGTCTCTTTTATAATACTATGATTGCTTATTGTTGTCAAATCGGATAATAAAGCATTAGGTCCAGTATTAACATATGGAAAGGATTGATTCACTCCATTATCCACCCTAGAGACTAAGGCAGTACTTTCAACAGTTGGTAATCCAATGGGTAAAGGTAGGATTCCAAGTCCCTTTTGCTTCTCGTGGTTCTATACTAAAGAAAATACCTTATTTATACCAGGCAATGGCTCCATTAAAAGAATTTGGCCCCTCACAACAGCAAATGAATCATTCAAACCAATGAGAAAACTATGAACACAATCATAATGTTGATATTCCAACAAAATTTAAGCCACAAATGCACTTAGCACCCACATGTGCAACTAGGTATAGGCCTATAGTTTAGAAGCTCATCCCAAAGTCCCTTAAGAGTAGTGTAGTAGTCACTTACTGTCAAATTCTCTTGCTTGAAAGCTGCAATGGCCTGCTTAAGATGATGCACCCTAGTCCCATTGCCTTGACTATACCTTTGTTGTAAGTCATCCCAGACTTCTTTGGCTGTGTAAAGATATAGTACAATGGAATAGATTTGTCTAGATAGACAATTTGTGATCCATGAAAGAACTAAGTCATTGCATCTTTGCCAATCTGAGAACAGAGGATTGGATTCATCACTAGGCTGTAAAATTGTTCCATTGACAAAACATAGCTTATTCTTGGCTAAAAGAGCAGTGGTCATGGATCTCCTCCAAGATTAATAGTTATCACTAGTGAGAGGATCAGGGACTATGCGAATTCCAGGGTGATCTCCATTGTTGAGATAATAGGGGCTTCGTGAATTTTCTATAGGGACAATAGCATTCTGGCTTGTAGAAGAAGAAGATGGAATTCCTTCAATAAAGGTCATATTGAAGGAAGTGAACAAGAAAAAGAGAAATCAGAGAAGTTAGAGAAGAAAATGAAGAGCAAAAACTTCCATCAATGGTGCATTAAGCTTTGATACCATATTAAAATAGCAAGCTCCAAAGCATGAAAAACAGAGAAAAGGAAAGTTGCAGAAACCCTTGCAGAGGGATTAGAAAGAGAAGAAAGATAGAGATTGAATAAAATGCTTGCTTAGATTAAAATTACTGCTAACAGAATAGTTTATATACAAATCTATTATCTATTATATAAACTAAAAGCTGGAGCTGAGAGAGTTTTTTTTTCCTTCTCCAAAGCCCACCACGTCAGATTTGCTGTTTCTACACGCTTCCATCTCCCCCTTCTCTCTATTTAATTCTCTCACACTCACATGTTCTCACATAGATGTCTCATATTTAATTCTCGGTCTCAACAAATTCTCCAACGGTTGTTCCTCTTTGTCTGCCTCTCTGTCTCCCTCTCACCTCTTCAACTCCCTCACCTCCTCATCTCCCCAATTAATTGCGACCCCAATCTTCACATCCCACCTTTCATGTTCTCTTGCTATATATTCTGTTCTCTTGCTATATATTCTACGCTTATTGTCTCTTCTCTTTCCAAGAAAATCCTCGGTCTGATTTGGAGAAATAGGCAATGGTGTGCTGGGCGATATGGAATGTAAGAAACCGGTTCCTTTTTTAGCAGTACCAAACTCATCCATCCAGGATTCTTAACGCAGCCACGACCCTGCTTATTGATCAACAACAACCTACACTGTGGCAATCGAACCAACTTACATCCACCGAATGAAGTCTCCTAAAATGACACGTTCATCCTAGGAACATTTTCTTTACTGTTGAATGGGTAATGGAAGTTAAGCTTATCCTTTGCTGTTTGTTTTATATTACATTTATACCTGTAATTGTTTGGTTTTCATTCAACACAATTCTATCTTTCAACTAAAAAAAAAAAAAAAAAAAGTGGGACTAAATTTTTTTTTTAATTTATTCATTTTCGTGGTGGGTTTGTGCATTGGGATTAAAATTTGGGAGTTTTCTTTGCAAATTTGAAATTTATGTGGGTATATAGATATTTGAAGAATTTAACCGGTTTGCAACGGGAAAAAAAAGGCCTGGAGTAAATGTGGAATAAATGTTGATTGACATTAAGATATTTTATTTTTCCCTGTTTGAATGATTTTACATTAAATGGAGAATTTAAATCTGAATAGAGCATTCCTAATTAGGCGTAGGACATTTAAATATTTGAAGAAAATATGAATTAAATGATTGTGATTCTAATTATGACATAGAGATTTTACATTTAGATATTTTGAAAAAATTAATTTGACATAGAGTTTGCAATTTAGAGCATTTAGAATTTGAAAAAATTAACCGGTTTGCAAGGAGGAAAACTAGGAGTGGAGTACTAAATGTGGAATAAATGTTGATTGACATTTAGATATTTTATTTTTTTCCCTGTAAAAATGATTTACATTAAATGGAGAGTTAAATATGGATAAAGCATTCCTAATTAGAGGTACGGCATTTAAATATTTGAAGAATTAAAATATGAATGGAGTATTCTAATTAGACATAGAACATGTAATATTTAAATGATTTAACCGGTTTGCAAAGAGGAAAAATAGGCGAGGAGTAAATGAGGAATAATGTTGGTTGATATTTAGATATTGTATTTTTTCGTTTAGAATGATTACATTAAATGGAGAATTTAAATCTGAATGGAGCATTCCTAATTAGTAGTTGGACATTTATATATTTGAAGAAAATATTATGAATAAATATGAAAGATATTCATTTAAAATATGAATATAATCTTAATTTCATTTTAATGCATGAAAAATAATAACGACTTTAAAACTTCCAAATTAAATGTATAGAATATAGTAATGTAAGAAATAATTTAATGCTCTATATAATTTTGGCTATTTTTATTTCTCGGTTAAAATATTTTTTATGTTGCTTTTTTTATGTTTTTTCTTTTTTTTTTTTTAATGGGAAACATTTACATGTATGATATCATTCCTAAATACAGGAAATGTGAATATTTGACATTTAGATATTTTATTTATCCGAAATCATATTACATGTAAATGATATCATTCCTAAATACAGGAATATGTGAATATTTGACATTTAGATATTTTATTTATCCGATATCATATTTAGAAAATGATTTATATTTTTTTCATAAAGTAAATATTGACCAAAGTAGAATAATATACGAAATGTTGTATCCTCTGGAATTCTTAGGTTACTCTACCATATAGTATTCTTTAAATCCTCATATTCCCTTTAAAATAAAAGGCTAAGATTACGTCACTTCTTTAATCGACTAACATAAATTTAAAATAATATTTTTCAAAACAAAATAATATATTTGAAGGAAAAATATATCCCCACAATGATAGTGTTTTGCTAAAAAACTTATTACGTAGACGTAGCAACTAAAAAACCCTTTCAACTACTACATTAAAATACATTAAATTCAATAGAATTGATAAACACGTTGATATAACTACTACCAAAAATACAATTCATGATGTTGAAAATTTGAAGAAAATACTATATTGAAGTGCTTATTTTTTCCATTATACACAATAACTCTTGATATTCTAATGTTTATCTATATCGGTATGTTAAGGCAATATTGCTCATTAATTGGCAGTAAAATGTGGTAGCAAACCTCATAGGTAACAATAATGCTATTAATTAATATTAGAGCAAAAAAAATGTACTTTGACAGAACAGTTTAAAACCTCTCAACTACCACGTTAAAATTAATTAAACTCAAAACAATTAAAATAACGCACTAACATGACTATACTAGTATAAACTAATAGGTGAAGCTTAGAGATTTTTTTTTGTCTCCTCCCAAACTTGCCACGTCAGATTTGCTCTTCCCACATCATTCCCAATCTGATAGCCTACTTTCCTTCTTATTTTGTTGGGCTTTTGTGATCCGGCCCACTTCCTTTTTTATTTTGTTGTTCTTTTATTATTGTAACGTTTTTACCCTAAGTTTTCTCTCTCATCCCACCTTTTCTCTTCTCTCTGCCTCACCTCCGCCTCCACATCTTCAGGCATTAAACTCCCCCCATCTTCCCGTGTGATTTTTTGACTTCCCCATTAAATCCAACTCGCCGTTTCGCCCCCCCTCCAACCCTCTCTCTTTCGACTCTTCCTCTCCCCATCGTTAATTCCCTCTCTTGCCGGCCCTCATTAAAATCGTATTAAAATCGAGGTTTTCTATTTAAACCCACCTTCTCTCTTCGATTTTCTCATGCTCGAAGCCTTCCCCATCTCTCAATTTAGGTTCGTCGGTGGGTTTGGACATAATCTTGGCTATGGGTCGTGGGTCTCGGTCAACAGTGATTATCAGTGGTTTGCGGCACAAACATGTGAGCAAATATCGTTTATGTTTGATATCTTCAAATCAATTGAGGTTATTTTCAATTGTCTTTTATTTTTTGTCTACTCATTTTGTTTGATAAGACTAAGACTTCTGTCATGCGGTTTGAAACCTTTCAGATTATTTTAATAATAGCATTGGAATCAAGTCAATAAATTTATATGTTTTTCCACTTCTTCCTCTTCATTTGTTTTGCCTTTTATTTCCTGAAAAGCCCACATGCCTCCTCTGTTTCCTGGCTTCTATATTACAGTAGAGGGTTCTATTCCTTTGATGGATTTGTGATGGGGTTTTGGGTTTTTTTTATTTTTTTTTTTATTAAAAACCTTTTCAGTGTGTGCACGTTTTGTGGTATGGGTCGTCATTTTGTGATAGCTTCGGCTTTTTAGGCCAATGGATTGAGCTCTTCTGATATTGCTTGCAAGATGTTTGTCAATGGATTGAGCTCTTCTGATATTGCTTGCAAGGTGTTTGTCAAAATTCTTGACCATTCCACAACAACCCAAGGTGAGTCTTTTTTATTTTTATTTTCCTGCGAATATATAACTATTCGCCTGTTTGTTTGGTGGCTAGATCTTGACAACGACCGTGACACAAACTGGGGATGCTTGCTAGCTGAATAAAAAATTATGTGTCCATTGCAAGCTCGGCTTGAAGTCTAGAAAAGATTGGTACACAAACTCTAGAAAACCACCTTCTTTTCTCTCTCCCTCCAATTACGCATTATTATTTTGGTGTAGATGAAACTACCAAAACTTTTTGTTACACGCATGCAATATGTTTGATAAAATAGCTGAGTGCTTTGTTATTCTTTTATAATTTGATTTTGTTCTTTTGGTGGTTGTAAAATTGGGTTATATGTCCGGAGAATAGAGTCAGTGCCTTTTTTCCGAACTTTTAGAGTGAGTAGTTATTTATTCTCAAATACCCATGGCTTATTTACTTACCCCAATTTCACTGATATCTATTCCTTTGATAGGTGAATAGAAATGTGGTTTGTTTTCATGTTCATATTTATTTTCGGCTGTCTGCTTTGTAAGCTTCCAAGTAAGCCAAATAAGAGACAACTGAACATGATTTATATACTAAGATGAACCTTCAGCCCAACTATAGACAAAAAAAAAAAAAAAACTTTGAAGTTGATCATGTAAGACCACAAACTATGCTTTATGATAAAAGATTTTCCTCATTTTAATGGAATTTTGCTTTCTAATAATATCTTTAGCTTTCATTTGACAATTCTTCATTCTTGCTTCAATATTCTTCAATATCTCACTAACAGAAAGAATAGATAGTTAAGAAAGGACAATTCTTGGTCAAGTTAGTATGAAAATAAATTACACATAAGGGGTTGTTTGTCTTACTAAATATTTTTATATTACCTGAACCCAAAAAATTCTGTTGGACAAAGAGGACATTTGCAGAACTTTGAGCAAAGACAAAGAAGTTTGGTCCAGGAACTTGAAGGCTCTCAAGGTATGGGGGAGGCTATGAAATGAGGAGTATATGTTTTAATGTAAGAGAAAAGACCAACTTTGATCTTAGTGTCAGAAGTGAGGTTGAATAGGTCTTTTGAGAGCAATAGATTTTGCAATAAAGATCTTTAGAAATTCCATGATTAATCATGTGGAAGAAATGTAATTTTTTCTGTACCCTTCTGCTAGGGAGGACAAGAAATATGGTTGTAATTTCTGACAAATATCTAAGATAGGATGCCTATAGAAGTTTGGGGTTCAGACCTCTCTCTTTCCATTCCCTCTTTAGAGTATCATATGGATAGAAACCTGGATCCATTGGGGTGATTGCTTGCATATACATTTGAAACCAATCTCCTTCATGATAATACATTCAATAAATCATGTTGTATGTAGCTTTGTAAGAGAAAATTATATTAAATAATTGCAAGCATTAAGTTAATTGAGTAACTATAAATCTAATTATAGTAAAAAGGGTGTGTTGCCACTTTAAGATAACTATTGAGCTATTTGATAAAATGCGCTTGAGCCACACCTTTTGTTCTGATTCTGGAATTGTAGTACATGCTTTTTATACAATTGTCATTTTGAAGGCAAGATGTTCATGTCATGTAAATCATTTTCATGCATAGTTAAAGTGCAACCAAACTTGCATTCATCCTTTTTTTCCTTAACAAATCTTGGTAAAATTCTTAATTTATTGAATACTCCCTTCTTTTTTTCTTTTTTTTAAATAATTCTTTTATTCCCAGGGACAAATGTTTATGGAAAAATGTAGCAGCATGAATGTAGTAGGAAGTACTTGGTACTAATTCTGAGGAACATCTTGCTCTGTCCTATCTGATTGTCAACTACTTGCAGGCATTTTTTTACGTTTTCTTTATGAACTCAAAATCGTAGGATGAATTTAATTTGGAGCATTCATTTAGTTGTAAATTATTTTTAAAAAGAAATACATGAAAGATAAATAACATAGCTAAAAATACATGAAAATACAAAGAATGTAGATCTTTAATTCATATGTACCATTTTAATTCATCTATGAAAGTATGCTTTTAAAACATAGATACCATAGCCTAATTTCTCCACATTGTAACAGTAGTGCTGCTCTCAACAACTTAAGCAAGAAACCAAATGGGACATTGCCCTTCTCTGTGAGCAGTAAATGCACTATTGTCTCTTCAGAATCTGTATCAAGTTGTACATTGTCTTTTTTGAGTGAGTTTACATAACCGATTTGTAAAATATATTCTAGAAGTACTTATCAAAAAATATATATATACTATGAAGTAATTGTTGTGGTTTGCTTAATTACCTTGCCTTACATCCCATGCTAGACTTCAGAAAAAGAGATTATTGATGTATCTTCTTTAATCATAGTGGTGGTAATTTTTAGATGTGAGTTCTTGGTTGAAATTATGATGAGCAATTGGATTAGAATATTCTGCATGCTTCTTACCAATTTAAGTTGAAAAACACAATTTATTTACCAACAATTCAGGCTTTAGTCATATTTGAGTTCTGCACTATTTTAATAGAATAAACCATTTATTAAAAACTTCAAAATATTATTATACTAAAAAACATTTGGATCTTGAACACTCTTTTTTAATGGTTTCATAGCAGTAAATGGTTTCCATAGGTCATTAGATAGCTCAAGTTGCTTTCTTTTTAATTCAATTTGTTTTTGACTTATCAATCTTAGTTGATTTGTTTCAATTGCATTGGCACAACAACGAGGCAAACAACATAAATTTAGCTTCCTATCGCTACTTTGCACTTGGAGCCATATGGTTTGAGAATTCTAAGCAAGGGTACCCCTAATTAGATTTTCATTTTGCTCAAATCTTTTCATGGATGCTTTTAATTGTGATGTAGTATACAGGTCAACAGAAGCCAAACAATTAAATCACTTGCACCCATATTGTGTGGGGCATATTGTGTGGGGGGCAAAAATCAAATTTGGTATTCAAGGTGATCTTTTTGTGGAATGTACTAAATGGGTTTAGTGTTTCAAAAAAAATATTGGGCAGCAGACTAATAATAATAATACTAAACTACATACTATTACTATTACTAAAATAATCAGGTATTCTTTGCTACTTTATGATACAATTTACATTAGTGTATGTGTTCTATTATATTTAACAAGCTATTTTCATTGTAATGTATTTTAATAAAATTAGATTGAAAGTTCTTTATTTGACTCTATTATTTATACATCAATGTAATGTCATTTGGATTTTTTTTTTTTTAATGTACAGCTGCAAAAACTACAATCGTCTTACAAAAAAAGAATTTGTACTTAAAAGTATCAAATTAGACGGACTCATGCAACACCCAGTATTCTTAAGAAATGATGAACTCATACTACTTCACGACTGTTTCTTGGCTGGTAATACACAAGCAAAGTTTGTTATTGGAGCTTTCAATTACTTCTTACTAGGAAAAAACTACAATGGGGAAACAAATGCTACATGAAGCAAACAAAGAAGGAGAAACAAACGCACAATATGGATTAGCAATTGCATTAATATGCGAATTTAACGACAATGGAAAACAACTACTCTTATCAATACTTAACCAACCAAATGGAAAGCATCTAATACAAAATTGTCGAAGGATCCTTCGTCATACTACTTTAGGAACAAAAAAATTCCGTCTATCCAACAAACAAGAATGCAATAAGGAGGGAGTTGGTCATTGGGACCGTGATTTTCCATACCCTTATGGAAATGATGAATTATATGTCAAATGCAAGATGTGTTCAATCGACTTGGAAATTTATAAATTAGCAAATAAATTATGGTAGGATTTAATGTAACCTTATGTTATGTCTTGAATTAGAATGCTTTATAATGTGTCTGAATAATTCACTCTTTATAGCCCATTGCTTTTTCATTGGAGTTGTAATTTTTATTAACTACGTAAAATATAGATATGAATCGTCACTTTAACAAATACATTATTAAGGCGGACTATTGATTTTTCCATATGAAAAAAAATCCACGCATCGCGCGGGTCCCACGACTAGTAGCCTTAAGGCTTCATTGAGAAGCTAAACTCGTAACTAACTCCACTATCTAATCTACCAATAAGAAAAGAACACATGTACTAAAAGACTAACTAATTACATGTTAGCTAAACTACAGGTAGTATAGTACACAGTGAAAACATAACTTGAAGACTACAAGTCGTGCAGTAGCATCTTCTTCCAATGATCAAATACCAGAAACATTAACAATACAATGAACAATTCCATTCTTCGAAAACCTTCCATACAAACTTTTTTTTTTTATAATTAGAACCCTTGGATCTGATGGGTGAAATCAGGACCGCTGATTGTGTTTTAATTAGAAAAGGGAACCGGTTGGCAACCTTATATCCCTCAACTTCTCTTTGTCTCTCACGCTCGACTTCTCTCTGTCTCTCACGCCTGTTGCAGACCCCTAGCAGAGCCGAGGCCCAAGGTTCCTCCTCTTTTCTTCTTCTTCTTCTTCTTCTTCATATCTCTCTCGCCTGTTGCAGAGCCCTAGCCGAGCCGAGGCCCCAGGTCCCGCCAATAGTAAAAGGAAGGATGCTCCTGCCAAGGATTTTTGGCCCTTGGATTAGTTAAGGTTTTGGTAGCCGTTTGATCAAATTGAAGGGGAATTAATCTAATTAACCGGTTGTGTCTCTCTCTTTTTTAACCTTCTCTTTCTTGTGTATCCTCTTCTCTCTCATTAACCTGTATCCTCTTCTTGCAGCGCCTTTGTTGACCAAGAAGCACCACTCGACCAGATTGGCGAGAGAGATACGCAATTTTGGCACTCCAGAGTGAGAATGAGACAGCCCTCAAGCCGATTGTAAGAAATCTTGCATTTCCCTTTCTTTTTCTTTTTTTCTTTTTTTAATTTTTCTTCACCTCCGTTTGAAACCCTAAAACTAATGCTTGGGGTTTGTTGGTAAGTGATGAGGGTTTGATCTGTGTTGGTTTTGTTGCTTGATTAGTGATGGTAATTGAGTATGTAGAATTGGGGTTATGTGGGTTTGGTCACTTCTTGTATTTGTAGAATAGGGTTTGGGTTTGGGTGTTTTGATTAGGGTTTTTTTTTATAATAAATATATTTATTTATAGGGACTAGGCTAGCTTCATTTGCTAATACATTAAATGGGTTGCTTATGGATTCTGTGTTCTTGATGATTATTAGATATATTGTTGACATCTCTCGATTTGTTAAATTATGGCAAAAGGTTTGTGTCAGGTTTTATTGTGCCATAATTTCATTTCATAATTTCTTATTACATGGATCCTGCGCTTTTTGATTTTATGATTTAATTGCTTTCATCCTCATGGGTTCTTCCACTGATACATGTCTTGGTACTCTGATTTATAAATTTAACTTACAGTTAGCTTCAATAAAATGTGACAAGATTCACAGATGTATTGCTTTGTAACGCTTTTTTGAATTTTTTTTATTTTTTCCCCTTTTCCTGACATACACCAGGATCATCATGATATTATGTTTCTGCTTTAATTGATTATCTGAATAGAAAGCTTCTTTTGTATAATTACTGTTTAGAATTGCACTGAGTGTTGGCTTGTGATTTTGATCCTGCATCCCCATTGTCTTTTATGTTTTAACCCATGTGCCATATTTACAGGTTTTTCCTACAGGATTTATATCTTATGCAGGGCAAGTGCTCAATTTCCTACTCTTGTCCTGGATGTATGCTTAATAATGTTTCGAGTATGTGGTGAATTTAATCTTCTGTTCAATATCTTGTACTCACAATTGGCTAGATAATTACTAATTAAGCTTTTGAACTCTTTAGATACAAATGTATTTTTTCTGAACTGGCTTTAGATAAAAGGCTGGACTACTTTATAACTGGGAATTTTTTGCGGGTTTTGGTAAATTAATTTTCCTTCAACTCAATTGCCTAGTTTGATTTGCTTTAGTATACGTATACTATTAGTTTCACATGGAAAAATATCTTGCTCAGGTACACCTATCTTATCTTTAGTTGTTTGCTTTATGGTTTCTCATATGGAAAAAACTCAATGATTTCTGATCTTAGTAGCAAACCCTGAGAGTTCTTAGTCATGCAGCTTAATGGTTAGGAGTTGAAGCTGACTTGATAAATTATATGCACTATATATGTAATGTTCTATATATGTTCTTTTGGTATTGAATGCCATATGTTCTATAAATGGCCAATGAAAATTTGTAATGTTCTATATATGTTCTTTTGGTATTGCAGGCCATATGTTTGATGAAAATCCGTTTAGTCTTGATATGTGATCTTTCCATATGATTTTTTTTTTCTTCTCATAATTGATAAATCTTAGTAGTAAAATACTATGATTGTTTATGTTAGATTCACCCAACTGCTTAAATAAGAAAGAAATCAAGACAATTCATGTTCAACTTTCAGGTAACCACAGAACAAAAATAGAACCTGGTGTCACTGTTGTGTGGGGTTTATGTGGTCTTATGTTTTGGCTCAACACACACATAACAAAGAGAGTTCTTATCTAGTACTCCTGAGAGAGAGAGAGAGAGAGAGAGAGAGACCCAGAATGAAGGAAGGGTTCTTATTCGGTACTCTCGTGACCTTTTCTTTTTAATTTTTGCTTTGATTGTTTGCATTTGAAAATCTCTTTGTGTGTTGGATTTCCTGGTTTTGTGTTGAGATTTGGTGTTGAGGGTCTTGTCTTGTCTTGTGGGTATTTTGTTTTGATTTGATTTGCACTGCATGTGTTTGTGTTTTTGTGTGTGTGTGTGTATCATTAATCTCTTTGCTTTGCTATCAATTGGACTCCAAGCTTTTTTTTATTACTATTATTATTATGGGTATGAATTTTTATAAATTGCATATTAGAAAAGAGAAGAAAGGTATGTAGATGCATAGGCCAAAAGGGACATGAAAGGGTGTTATGAATCTTCATTTGGTTTGGAGAAGTAAGGAATTAAATGTGTGGTGTCAGGAATTTCGGATTAGCAATAGAGGGCAGTTAGTCTCTCTTTGAACCCAATACAGTTGGGCTATGTGTTATAAAATTTATTATCGTTTGGGTCTACCTACATAGATGAAGAAATTTACTTCAGGGTGTGCAAATTGCTCTAGTAAGGTTTCAGCTGGTCAGTATTTAATTCTACTACAATGGAGCTTCTTTTTCATTCTCTCCATTTCATGGACTAAAAAATCTGTAATTTTTTGTTTGTGATTTGCTTCTATACTGTGAAACAACCTAGCTTACCTGGTTCCGGCCAGTAAATTTCTCTAATTGGGGGACTAGATACCTCAGAAAAAAAAGGGGTTTCTAAAAGGTTAGCCTTCAAGCTTTTCAATTTTTTTTTTCTTTGATTGCAATTCTGTGAAGCTTAAGGTCACACTAAGTTTGACTTTCAAGGCTTCAGTCACAGTTAAGGGTATGTTTTTTCTTTGAGCTATAATGCTGAGTATTTAATCTTGTGCTGCTTATTTATGACTTGGGTTTTAGAGTTTTTGTTGTGAAGTTATTGTTTTTTCTTGTTGTAGTTTGAGTTCAGTGTTTTAGTATTGGTGTTTTTGGTTTTTGTTTGAAGCTTTTGGAAGCTCTAAAGTGAATTTTAAGTTAAACTTTTGATTTGGGTATCTTGAAATCTCAAAGTTAACGTTAGTTGTTGTGAAAATGAGCTGGGTTTTAGATATGGAGATCTTGAGGTTTTACTTCATCATAGTGGATTCCAAGTATGAATTTGTTTGATGGGTCTTGTTCAGTGGAAGAGGTAAATAGCTTGCTGCCCTGTTTTGTTTTGCACTCCAATTGCTTGATAAATTGTCTCCTATGAAGCAATTTTGTAATCTTTGATGAAGAAGATCATGCCTGGTGTGTGGATTGGAAAAGGTAAATAATTATCTTCTTCTTTGTTTTTGTTTTTTCCTCGCTTTTGGTGAATTTATCTATGATTTTCATGATGGTTGAACCTTATGCATCCTTTGTTTTTTTTTGGGGGGGTGGAAATTGTAAATTTATGATATTGTATAGTTTGTTATATACTTAAATTTGTTATTGCTTTGGATTTGACAACTATGTTATGTATGTATTTATTTTCATTTTGGTCATGATTGATATGCATATGATCTAAAATGGCACTTGGAATTTTTAGTTTTTATTTTAAATGGATCTCTTTTATGAGTGCAGCATCATATATAATAGCTTCTCTTTTTGTTGGGAATATCTTAGTGAAATCAGTTTGATGCATTTTGTATTTTAATTCCATATTTGGTTGACAATTATGTGTTCTTGCTAATCCAAACAATATCCAAGCTTTTCATCTTAGAAGATTTGACTAGTGTTGATTTATTGTTGCAGCCACTTATTAAATGCTAGAATGACCATCTAGAAGTTCTTGTTGTACTTTGGAGGGTTGTGCCACATTGTTTGATGTTAGTGTCTTTGGCAGGAGCGGAATGTGGTTTCTACAAGATTTTGGAAATTTGTTGTAAATTTACTTGTTAGTGTTTTTGGTGTTTACCAATAGTCTTACTCAATTTATTTTTAGTTTGAATTAGTATATTGATCACTATGTGACTCATTTTTTCTTCTAGTTATTTTACTCGAAATGAAATAGTAAAGTTAGCAATTATTGTCTCATGCAATGGGTTGGAAGTTTGGAAGGCCTTTAACGAGAAGCAATGAATGCAATTGTGTACAAATGTTAGTTTCTGGTGTTATGTAAATAAATTGTGTAATTTATGGCAATTGACTAAAATGTTGCTATGGTTAGAGATATTCAAAAGGCTCTGGAAATCTTTTGCTTGTTATTTTTTCGTGTAGACCATTTTTTTCATCATCTCTATTTATATTTTCTTTGATTGAAAAAAAAAAAAAAAAAAAAAAAAAAAAAAAAAAAAAAATCAGGTGATAGCAATGGGGAAAAATATATATTTTTTTAATAGGGTAAATGGAAAAAAGAAAATGAAAATCTAGTTATTGGTTTTTTGGCAAATTGCTAACTATTGGGTCCACGTCAATTACCCTAACATCAAACAGTTTTCTTTTTTTGTTCGATTTTATTGGTAATGTGAAAATTTGTCATTAGTAAAGTCCATTAGGATTGCATTTTTATTAGTCAAAACATTCTAGTTTTTTAGTACCATCTTTAACTCAATTTACTCATTTTTTAATGTCCTTTTCTAAATAAATTGAAAGAAAGGAAACTAAAAAAAATCTTTTGTTTGACGTTAAATTAATAAGACTTTTTTTTTTATTTTTTTTTCCATAATTTCTCACACTATTTTATTTGGCACAATAGACACATATATACATCCTCGCAAGTCTCTTGTCAATAGGTGTGAAGCTA
This sequence comes from Fagus sylvatica, assembly GCA_907173295.1. Taxonomy (NCBI): domain Eukaryota; kingdom Viridiplantae; phylum Streptophyta; class Magnoliopsida; order Fagales; family Fagaceae; genus Fagus; species Fagus sylvatica. The sequence goes on from OU015761.1 coordinate 16,021,246, forward strand.
AACAATAAGGGAGCTTGGTTCATCTTCGGAAGCGCTTGATGGCATACTTGGTTTTGGACAAGCAAATTCATCCATGATTTCACAACTTGCTTTAGCAAGAAAGGTGAAAAATATTTGCACATTGCTTGAATAATGTCAATAAAGGTGGAATCTTTGCCATTGGGGAAGTGGTGTAGCCAAAAGTGATTTTTGCTTGAATAATGTCCTGAGTGTGCCTAATAAATATAGGCATGATGTTTAATTTTATATGATAATAAATGATTACGTTATATAAAAAAAAATATGCGCAATATTACATCATTACTTTATGGATTTCATGATTGTAGAGAAATTAAGATCAGTCGAAAAATTGGTAAAAAAGAATTGCGATCAATCGTAAATGATGTAACCAAAATTACAATCGATCCCATTTTTCTTCATTAAAAATGCGATCGATCGCCACTTTTCCAGAAATTGAATAGTAATAGCCTTTAAGTTGGACCGATCGCACAATTCCTTTGAAAATTTGGACCGATCAATCGAAGGTCCCCTAAAATTGTATAGAGAATACAGCGATTGATCGCAAAAATTCCTTTGAAATTTTTAGGACTGATCGCAAGTTTTTCCAGAAATTGTACAGGGAATAAACCGATCGATCGCAAAAATTCCTTTGAAATTTCTCGATC
>OU015761.1:16022010-16066419 GCA_907173295.1 Fagus sylvatica
TTTTTGGGCCTTGTCACAAGGATAATGTGGCTGTAGTCACTAAAGACTGTTTAGTATATGTATTATATCTATATTTATATCCGAATCTGAATCTGAATCTATATCTGTATCTGAATCTGAATCTGAATCTGTATTTGAATCTATATTTGTATCTGTATTTATTTCTGAATATGTTTAACTTGCTATTTGCAAATAAAATAATATATTTTATTTTGTGAACCAAACCAAATGCTTTATCAAAACAATCATTTGAGAATTTTGTAGTACCTATGTATATACGTTTTTAACAAATGTATGTTTGATCTGGCTGGATAAAGATATTTGGTTATTTACTGGGCCTCCCAGCTCACCCCTCGTTTATTTTCCCATTTCAGATTCTGAGGATTAGCTAGCTCGGACGTTGCGGGGGAGTTGTGTGAGAAGGACTTCTAGGCATGGATAATAGTAGTATTTCTTATTTGTTGTTTAAGGACTTTATGTGATAGACTTTTTGCTTATTAGACTTTGGAATAGCAATGCATGGGTTTAAATTCATATGAACTTACTGGTTATTATGTTAATTTGGAGATTTTATATCAAGGATATTATTTTTAGAATCTGTTTGTAAGGCTTGGCACACTTGTAAGGTACGCCTTATGGGTGTGCGGTGATTGTCACGTGTCGAGCTCATGCTTTGGGTTTGAAAGTATAGTTGAAATTGTTGGTTGATCTTCATGATTCTTACACTTTGAGGTTATGGGTTTGTAGAAATATGATTTTGGGTTAAGGAAAATGAATTTTTATGGTGAATTGTTGAGAAATTTTACTGCTCTGTCAGATCTGCGTGAACAGTGAAATTTCATGGAAATTCTGTTCTTATTGGAAATAGATATGAGGAAACGGTTTTCTCTAGGGTAATCTATCATATGTCTAGGTTATGTATATGAAATTTCATAGAAAAATATTGAGTTTTGATAATTATTTGTTATTTTACAAGAAAACTGTACAAATTTGTCCATTTGACAGATTCTGTGTTTGTCGGTTTGAAATTGCTTAATAAATCCAATATTTGGAATTTAAGTGATTGGAGTATGTTTCTGGAACCCTAGGATGTATATGTTATTGATGGAATTAGCCCCATGCCATTTTAGTATATAATGAATTGTGGGTACTGATTTAAAGTCACTTTAAAAACTGAACTGACAGATTTGAGTTCATTAAAGTACCAGAATTTTAATAAATTCTAGATATACTATTTTGAGCTGAAATTTTGATGATAGGTATTAAATATATGGTGTTACCTCACAGTAAGATTTCAGGATATTTTGATGTTTCTAAGTTTGTCAAATGAATTTTATAAGATACTGTTCCTGCAGAAAATCTGTTAAAGATGAGTTGAAAACACTGAAAGTTAGAAGAATTTATTCTCATGTTATTTTGAGTAGATTGGGTTGAAATTTGGTTTGAGTATTTCTTAGTGTGTTTAAGACTGGGATGAATTTTTGTATGCCTTGGTTTTATTGTTTGGTAGCTGAAATAATAGCAGGAGCCTTAGTGTCTTTTGTTTCTAATAAATTCATAACTCTATGAATTAATGTGCGAATGTGAGGTGTACCAAGCTAATGTATGCTTTCTAAAGAAGCTATGTTTTGATGTTTGATTTATATGGATGCCTTGAATATGATTTTGAGGCTTAATAAGGGTTTGGTAAAGATTAGTTAAGATAAGTTAAGAGAAATTATGGTCATAAGTGTTGATTAGTCTATTATGAGTTAAGGTTGGCATTAAGTTGAAACTAAGATTAAGTTAAAGTTAACTTAGCTCCTATACTTGATTTAGGATAATCAAGGGAGGATAGGTGAAGCGATCTGCTTGAGACTCTTGGAATCCAATTGTTGGACTGAGGTAAGGGAATGTGCCATGGAAATTTAATAGTCCATGTTTTTAGAAATATATCTATATATGTCTTATCAATGCTTTCAGTAAACTCAATTTGACACTTGTTTATAAAGAAAATGTGCATTGATTTAGAAATAGTTTTGAGTTGAGACAGTTAAAACAGATTTTAGAAACAAGTTGTGGATATGCTATGAATTTTGGCTTAGTAAGGCAAGAGAGAGATTGAAAAATAAACAAGCATAAAATGTTTTATAAACACCTCAAAATGGTTTTCAGTGTGAGGGCCTTGTGACAGCAGGAAGGCCTCGAGGGGTTTTATTCCCTGTAGACCGGCAACAAGTAAGGCCACGAGGGGTTGTATTTCCTGTAGACTGGTAGCAGGAAGGTCACGAGGGGATAGCTTTCCTGTAGATATGGCACAAGTAAAGTCACAAGGTGCCAAGTCTTAAAGATAAAGTACAGTTACATGTTCCATATAGTTTTGCTATATTATGCAATAGTATGAGATAAGTTTCTCTTTAGAACAGTTTAAGGGAACATGTTTTATTTACATATAAAGGAATCATGCTATATATTCAGATTTCAATAGTTATATTATGCCTTACAAGTTATCAGATATTATGTTCATTAGTATGAAACATATATGTTCAAGAAACTCATGAAATCATTTTAGCATGAATTATTTATATGCAAGTCATATCCACAAAGATTATACTGTTTATCATACATTCATGCTACTATTAAATCTTCATGTCACGCCTCCCTTACTGAGCAAAGTGGATTGCTCAGATTGCAGGAACATTTTATAGTGCAGGCAAGAGTCTCAACATGGAGGAGTAAGTATATGGGTATCTAGAACTAGTCTTAGATGATTTTGAGTTTTTGCGTATATAAAGCAGAAGTGATGTATATGTTTAAATAGTCTTCCGCTGTATTAGAGTTATTATGTTCACATACTGATGTATTTTGTATAAACAGTTATAGATGCTCTGACTACTATCACTTCCTTTAAATGGACTATTATATTCAATTATTTTGAAAGGAGTACGTTATTATATTATGAGAGTTCCCAACCCAAGAAGTTAAAGAATCAGGATGAGAGAAGAGAGAAAATAAGAAAATTTTTCATACTCCCTTTAGTTGGTTCGTGTTAATATCAGGCACAGGCTTGGTATTAGCATGCCGGTCCGACTCTGAATCATATTACAAATTTGGGTCGTGACAACTTATGTCCACTTACACTAAAAACTATAATAAATTACTAATTGTCTTAAAAGCTTAAGCTGTTAAAAAATGATAAATTGAATAATTTAGCCAATATTATAATGTAAAGGTTCTTAGTTTAGTGATCAGAATCTATGATCAACATGTCAAATATATGTAAAGCCAAGTCAAATTGGGGGTTTGAAATTTTTGAGGAATTAAATTGTCATTTGGGTTGTAACAATAAGTTGACTTGACTTTATTAATATATGTGTCATTCCTTCATTGGATTGAAATACCAAATCACGGTGGTGAGCTGGTATTTCGGAAATAGGAAATACTTTCTCGTGGGGAGGGGGGGTTTGTTTGGTGGAGTGATCTGTATCGGAGATGAGTAGGCAGATAAACTTTGTAGGGAATCGGTTGGCAGTTGGCACTGGAGAGGTTTGAGTGGCTGTTGTGTTCGCCAAAGTACGTGATGAAGTTGGCTCAACAGCTACTGAAGATGGGCTTGCTAGTCGGGCTTTGTTGGACCTGGTTTGAGGGAGTGCAATATTGTGTGGCCTAATAGTGGAGGCCAGGGGCTATATCAAGCACTAGAGGAGTGCCAAGAATAGAACTAATGGATTGGGCTGCGGGAGCAGTAAAAGTTGGCCCACCGAACGAAAATTGAGACTCAAGGAAAATTACATTAAGAGAGATGTATATATATTGACGAATGATTACAAATAACAATGTCTTTGATAACGAATATACAAATGTAGTGATAGAGTTTGAATATACAACAATCATAATGACTGAATATGAATCAATAACAATGAGTACTCCTTAATATTAGTTGATCTTTATCTCAGATGAGGCTCAGCTTTGGAAAAGTGATAGCTGACTTGGAAATATGAAATCAAGCTGCAAAAGATTCAGATTCAAACAAGCTCATGTCTAGTTCGTTTCCAATTCCAACGAAGAGGTAGGCAACACAAAACACAAGCCCATTTCCCATATAACTAAAACAAGCCCAACCAACCATTTATTTCTGCTATACTCGACTTGGGATTCGGTCCAATCTCCTTCTCTTTCAGTATTCATTAAACACGCAAACCCGCTTCAACTTTATGTGAAGCCCAGTCCAGATATTCAGCCCAAGAATTCATCGATTTAGGACCAAATACAATTTTCACCAACCAAAATATCCCACTAGGCCTCTCCCTCGAGCAGTCAAAAGGTTTTGTGCAAAGAAGCCCTTATTTGTTTAGGACAGATACCATGCCAATCACATTCATAGATAGAGTTCAACAGAAGATTACCAAGGAACTGAACGCTGAGGAGGTGAGCCAAGTCATGTCCCCAAGGGCTCAATGGTCATCCATGAATGGAACTGTCATAAAGAGAAAGAAAAAAAGAAAGACTTGGAAAAAGTGAAGTCAAGGTTATGCGGTGAGTGAAGACTTGGAAAAAGTTTCAAGAATGACTTTTCTTCTTTTATCCTTTCTTTGGTCTGGTGCAATGTACCAAACTTTTCTACACAATGTGACAAGGAACTCACTCATCAAGTTGAGTTTGATTGATGGTTTGAATTACAATTAGAATGCGAAAAAAAAAAAATAAAAACTTTGCGTTGTCATTTTTCCTATTTAGTAAACATAACGTTCCAATAAATAGATTTTTATTGAATATGAAAGACAAATCTTTTTAAATAATGTTTTTGGGGGTATATAATTCAAGATAGAGAGTGATCAACGTGGTGGGAATTTGAATAGAGGTGTAGACCATTCAGAGATAGAGGTGGTGTCTATGACCCAAAATTTTATCCAGTAGTTGGTGGCTTGGCTTGCTGTGTGGTTTGGAATTTATGATGGAGACATTTGATTAGGTTTGTGGGGACGTTGTATTCAATTTGGGCTGGTAGATTAGGTGAGTATGAAGAAGAGTACAAGTTTGGATTGGCGACATGAAGCTTGGTAGTGGTGGTTAGGCGGTGTACGTTTAGGTGGATTTTGGTAATTGTGTGGTTTTAGGTGGTGATTGGGGGTTGATTTGGAGTTGGGTTGTTCTATGGTGATGGCTTTGGTTTGGGGAGGGGAGGCAGAGGTGGTTGGAGACGAGAGTGGTGGCGGTGGCTGGAGAGGGAAAAAGGACAAAGAGAAAAAGGCCAAATAAAAAAGAAAAGAAAAAATAAATGCTTTCTTTTACAAAATTAAAAAAGAAAAAGAAGTAAAAAATTATTATTTTCTTGACATATATGATCAAAACGAAGTAATTTTAAATATTAAAATGATGTTGCTTTTAACTTAGATGACACTTAACAATCATGTCATTAATGGACATGGATGGAAGGGTGAGATTCAAAACACTATCAAACAGTAGGGATTAAAATCCAAAATTTAAAAAATATAAAAGGTAAAATCAAAATGACCAAAAACTCAGAGAGTGCAATTTACAATTTAATCTTTAAAAAAAAATTATAAAAGCTAATTGCCAAAAATTATAAGATGGGTCTGACCCCTTGACCCCTTGACTCTCAACCCTAGCTAATTATTGGTGCTTGAGTTATCATTTAAAAAAAAAAAGTTATTGATTGCATAAAATTTTAAAATAAATTATTATTTTTATGAAGAAAAAAAAGATTTTCGAGTGACAATAAAAAATAATCTCATTCAACAAAAATCAAATGCTATTAAAAAAAAAAAAAAAAAGGAAAATTTAGCTTTGCCTTTATTAATGAGCAAGTGAGTCTAGTCTGATAAGCTTACAAACATTGGAATAAATATAGTTTATCTTACTTTTTGAGTTCCATTTTATACTTTACGAGCTGCATTATATCACGTGTTAAATTGTGTTTGATTTCTTTCAATTTTAAATCTTAATTATTTTATAAGGAATTAAAAAAACACGTGGCAAGTTGTAATTGATGTAGTATAAAGTAAAATACAAAAAATGAGATAACGGATTTATAGTCCAAAAATTGAGGTATTTCTTCTTACAAAACTTGGTAGGAGTTTACCCTTTTGGCGAATCGGGCTATGTGCTACCTCGTTGTCAGTTTGTTTGGCATGTTGCCACATTTACATTTCCTAAGACCTTTGGGCTGTGGCATATGCTTTCGTATCCTCTATGAGATGTCCGATGGATGATAGGTCCGTCTGGATCCTCCTTTTGGAGTGCTTCAATAATCCTACTCCCAAAAGACTATATTCAATCATAATTTATTAGGCCATCATGTATTAGATTATAATTCAAAATCTATTTAAACTTTTATAGTAATCTTATCAAACGGGCTTAATCAACTTCTGAATGCTCAAAAAAGAATAGTGTACTCTATAATTCTGCCTCTCACTATCCAATATGTTGAAGAAAGGCAAAGGAAAAGAAGGCAAAAAGACAGAAAACAAGTTGCAAGCTCTGGTAGCTATTGTCCTAATCTCATAGTCCCATCACCATGTGGCATTTGCCTACTAATAATTCAAAAGGTTCATCACACATTGTGCGGCCAGAATTTTCAAAGAGCAAAAGAACAATAATTAATTTTATCAAAAAAAAAAAAAACAATAATTAATTGGAAAGCGGACGATCGTTCATTGGTCACCCATATTTTGAATAGATAATGTCATGGGACAAGTCTTCCATGCTTAAATTGGGAGTATACTTGTTCACACGTATAATATGAATCTCACGGATAATATATTTTTAAGTTATATATGCGATTATGCACCCCATATTTTTTCATATGCTCTTTGTTGATTTTGATAAAATTTGTATGTTTTGTAATAAATGTTGTGTCCGTATTGATAAATGTGTGTTTTTTGTTGTAAAAATAAAATGTGTGAATTCTGGTAGAACTTGTGATAAAGTTAACTTTACTACAAAACTACACACATTTTACAACACCTTGATAGACATTTATCAAAACACACACAACATTTTATTAGAACACCCACAAATATTACAAATTTTGACACGTTTGACGGGACAATCCCGCAACGGGACCTAAAAATTTCCCGACATGATATACATGTAAAATTTAAGTCAAATTAATGTATTAATTTGTCAATATAGTATTTGGTGAAAATAATCTTGGAATGACATGTTCTATATTCAATCATAATTCATTAGGCCATAATGTATTATAGTATAATGCAAAATCTATTTATAGTAATCTTATCAAACACAGGCTTAATCAAGTTCCAAGTGCTCCAAAAAGAAAAATAGTGTAAAATTTAATAATTCAATAATTGGTAGCTATTGAAGAAAGACTTAATCAACTCAATAAGTCCGCCTCCCACCATCCAATGTGTGGAAGAAAGGCCAAGGAAAAGAAGATAAAAAAGAAAAAAGAGAAAAGAAAAAAAAAAGTTACATGTTACTTCTTTTTGCTGATTAAACTTTAAGCCAAATTACTTTGTATATTGCCGGCCCTCATGTGTTTCAATATCAGTTGTGGTTATTGCATGTCCTTATGCTCGTGGCTTGGCAACGCCAACTGCTGTCATGGTTGCAACAAGGGTTGGGGCTAATAATGGTGTGCTGATATGTCACGCCCCGAACCCAAAGCTTGAGCTCGGCACGTGACAACGGCTGCACACTCAACAAGACTTATCTACCTATGTGTGCAAGGCCTCAATAAAGTTCAAAACCTTTGACTAATCCTTCACAATTTGGAAATTGACAGTTCATAAACAAATAGTCTCCAAGGAGTTAACAACTAAAGGAATCTAAAAAAATTTACAACTAATATAAATTCCTCAAATATAAAACAAATCTTCTAATAACCACGTAACGACTTGTCTGACATTTTAGAGTCAAATCCTAATTCCTTCACACGCACCACCTTAATGAGAGCTCCAAGATTTGCTACTCCTCAAAATCTGAAATGAGGAAAAGAGGGGGTGAGCTGGGAGGCTCAGTAAATAACCATAGTTTAAAAAGAATAGATCAAACATTTATTCAAATAAAATATATAAATTTTTATAGGATAAATCTCATACACCTAAGAAAATATAACACAGTACAGCGGAAAATTACATATAACTTACAATGAGTTCAAAACATCAAAAGTCTCAATTTACTTAAAACAATGTAGTCAATTGGATTTCATATGTTTAAGAAAGACATTATGACTATAATCACGCTATATTCCCCATGACTAGGCCCAGAACCACACATAGGCTGGTGGTAAGTCCCAGAAGAAACTAGTTTCTATGCCACTGTATAACCCCCATTAGCTGGGTCCAAAGCATAGTCAATTGTTCAGAGTTTAGAGACTTTTCAGATCCAATTTCATTTCAATCAATGTCAAAAGATCATATTCAATAAAATCATAGTTCAAACAAATGTTTGTTTCTTTTCACAAAATTCAAAAATGCTTGATCCCAGTTGAAGAAACTGAATTTTCCAAATAACCATTTAATTCAAATACATTTATAATATTTCAAAAAGAAGAAACTCTAATTCTTTTCCTTTAATTCAATGTATCTAAAATAATTAAATAATAATCTGTAATGAAATACAAATGAATATTTCATAAATAAAATAAGGAAGCTTTAGCAAAATATAACTAGTTCAGAAAAAGTTACTTACCTCAAATAAACTTACAAAGATTTCAATATTTCCCTAAAGTTACTTCTCAAGTAAACCTTTCTTCTTCTAAGATCCACAATTCCACCTAAAACAATTTACACAATGACCCAACTGCATCAATTTATATAAATTACACTATTTACTTAGCAATCGATTGGTTAACCAAATTCTTATAATGGTACCCGGCCATTTGTGAAGCCCTCTAATATACTAACCTTCCCTAACCTTGACACCTCAACTTCCATATAATTTATCACTCAATTGTAATCAAGACTGTTTAGCATAGTTATTAGAAAGTTTACCTAGACATATTATTCAACTAGGTGCTAAAATACCCAAACATTATATTTATGCTATTTTCACTTTGAACCAAGACATACTAGTGATAGACGTTATCTTAGAAAGGTATGAAAAAGGCATTTTCTGTCACAACCCAAATCCGTAATATGATTCGGAGTCAAACCGGCATGCTAATACCAAACCTGTGCCTGATATTAACACGAACCAACTAAAAGGAGTATAAAATTTTTTTCTTTCTTTTCTTTTCTTATCCTAATTCTTTAACTTTTTCTTGGGTTGGGAATTCCCAATACTATAAACATACTCTTTTACAAAGGAATGAATATACTAGTCCACCTAAAGGAAGTGATAGTAGTTAGAACATCTATAACTGTTTATACAAAATACATAAGTATGTAGACATAATAATTCTAATACAGCGGAAGGCTATTTAAACATATACATCACTTCTGCTTTATATACATAACAACTCAAAACGTCTAAAACTAATTCTAGATACAACAAAATTGCTCTTCCTTGCTAAGATTCTTGGCTGCACTATAAAATGTTCCTGCAATCTGAGCAATCCACTTTGCTTAGTAAGGGAGGCGTGACATGAAGATTTAACAGTATGCATGAATGCATGATAAACAGAATAATCTTTGTGGATATGACTTGCATATAAACAATTCATGCTAAAATGATTTCATGAGTTTCTTGAACATATATGTTTCATACCGATAAACATAATATCTGATAACTTGTAAGGCATAATATAACTATTGAAATCTGAACATATAGCATGATTCCTTTATATGTAAATAAAACACGTTCCCTTGAATTGTTCTGAAGAGAAACTTATCTTATACTATTGCATATTATAGCAAAATTATATGGAACATGTAATTGTACTTTATCTTTAAGACTTTGTCCCTCGTGACCTTACTGGTGCCATGTATTTAGGGAAACTATCCCCTCGTGGCCTGGGTTGCCATATCTTTAGGGAATACAATCCCTCGTGGCCTTACTTGTTGCCGATCTACAGGGAATAAAACCCCTCGTGGCCTGCTACCATGTCTTTAGGGCATACGATCCCCTTGTGGCCTTGGGTTGTCAGTCTACAGGGCATCACACTCAAAACTGTTTTAGGTGTTTGTAAAACATATCATGCTTGTTTATTTTTCAATCTCTCTCTTGCCTTACTAAGCCAAAATTCATAGCATATCCACAACTTACTTCTAAAATCTGTCTTAACTGTCCCAACTCAAAACTGTTTCTAAATCAATGCACGTTTTCTTTATAAACAAGTATCAAACTGAGTTTACTGAAAGCATTGATAAAACATATATAGATATATTCTTAAAACATGGACTATTAAATTTTCATGGCACATTCCCTTATCTCAATCCAAAAGCTGGATTCCAAGAATCTCAAGCAGATCGCTTCACCTATCCTCCCTTGATTATCCTAAATCAAGTATAGGAGTTAATCTTAGTTTTAACTTGATGCCAACCTCAGCTCATAATAGGCTAATCAACACTTGTGACCTTAATTCGCTTAATTTAACTTAACAAACCTTTACTAGCCCTTATTAAACCCCTAACAACATGTTGAAGGCATCCATATAAATCAAACATCAAAACATAGCTTCTTTAGAAAGCATACATTAGCTTGGTACACTTCACATTCGCACATTAATTCATAGAGTCATGAATTTATTAGAAACAAAAGACACTAAGGCTTCTGCTATTATTTCAGCTACCAAACAATAAAATCAAGGCATACAAAAATGCATCCCAGTCTCAAACACACAAATAAATACTCAAACCAAATTTCAACCCAATCTACACAAAATAACATGAGAATAAATTCTTCTAACTTTCAGTGTTTTCAACTCATCTTCAACAGATTTTCTGCAGGAATAGTATCTTATAAAATTCATTTGACAAACTTAGAAATATCAAAATATCCTGAAATCTTACTGTGATATAACACCATATATTTAACATCTATCATCAAAATTTCAGCTCAAAATAGTATATCTAGAATTTATTAAAATTCTGGTACTTTAATGAACTCAAATCTGTCAGCACAGTCTTGAAGGTGAATTTAAATCTGTACCCACAATTCATTATTTACTAAAATCACATAAAGCTAATTCCATCAAGAACATATACATCCTAGGGTTCCAGAAACATACTTCAATCACTTAAATTCCAAATATTGGATTTATTAAGCAATTTCAAACCAACAAACACAGAATCTGTCAAATTGACAGATTTGCACAGTTTTCTTGTAAAATAACAAATAATTACCAAAACTTAATATTTTTCTATGAAATTTCATATACATAACCTAGGCATATGATAGATTATCCTAAAAAAAAACCGTTTCCTCATTCCTATTTTAGAAAACTCCCAGAATTTTCGTGCAACTTACTGTTCACTACAGGAAACAGAGACAGTTTGCATTTTCCTCTAGAAACTTAAAACCTATCAACCATTAGCCAACAATCCTCTATAAAAATTCATTTTCCTTAACCCAAAATCATATTTCTACAAACTCATAACCTCAAAGTGTAAGAATCTTGAAGATCAACCAAGTAGTACACACTTCAAGGAGTACTCATATGAAATTTCAACTCAATTCAATAAATAAAAGCTTGGGACAAATTCTGCAAAAATATCTATTTTTAGATTAAAATGGAAGCAGGTCAACCCTTTGTAAAATTCGTTTCACCCATATAGAGTCATCCGATTAGCCTGAAAATTTATAAGGATGTACTTTTATATGTGTATAATGTACCACAGAAATTTCAGCTCAAAAAGAGTTCTACACAATTTATTAAAAATCCCGCAATGTGGCTGACTCAAATCTGACAGATTTGGAGTTAAGAAAGGGAAATGACTACTTGGTTCAAGGAAACACAATTCAAATTAAAGCCATGGATATTAACTTCCTAAAAATAGGAACTTCAGCCCTTATAGAAAAATCCTCTTTTAAGTTTTGGTTTAGAAACATCACCCAAGAAATTTCCCATTAAATTAGTCAATACCCATAACATTCAAATCAATAAACTCTTTTAAAATTCCATAATCCATCTTTCCCACACCCTCTTCAAACCAAATGTTAATAAATTGCAAAACAAATAACAAGAAGAAGATGTGTATTTTCGGACTCCAAGGCAAACTACAAAATTAGACCCACTCAAGTCTCAAATGACCCCACAAACTTCATAAAACAATCACCCAATCCCAAACCCATAACATCAAGAACAACTCTTAAACAAACCTTGTATAGATATCTTAAGAAATTAGAGAATGGGTCAAAGATTTTCACCTTAGATTATGTAAATATGGCCGGCGTGAGAGAAAGAGGAGCTTTGCCAGCGGGTTGTGGAAGACCGCTGGTCCGGTGGTATGATTTGGTGGTGGTGGTGTGTGGGTGTGTGTATGGGTGTAGAGAGAGAACCGGGTGAGAAGGAAAGAAGGGAGAGGGGTGGTTTAAAAAGAAAGAAGAAATAAATTGTGTGGTGGGGGATGGTTTATAGCAAAATATCTAGTAGGGAAATTTACAAAAATACCCCCAACTTAACAATTAAATTTCCGGGTGTTACATTTTCTATCATCCAGGAAACCTTTCTTACACAATTCAGGATTTGCAGTAAACCAAAATCGATAAAATTAAAGTCACGTATCACCAATTACCAAGAATGACTATTAAGTATCTTGTAGTTTAGAACTCACATCTTATTTCTACACTTAAACAAAATCATCTATTCCTCACCTTAACTGATGGCAACGATAATCTCAACGCATTCTCACCTCTTCCAAAAATTTCAACTTGTGTCAAATGACAACAACTTCATCCATTTTGAGGTCCTAAGCAAACTGTAAATCAATGTTAAATAAATCAATTAAGAAAAGGGATATCTATACATTATAGATTTGGTGTAGTCAAACCGTGAGTTTAGGCACATAAAAATTGGAAGTAAGAATAATACCCATGCAAGATTGCATTTGCTTCATAATGGCTGGATATCAATTGAGAAAAACCTTAATTTGATAGAAAATTGGGATTTCTAGGCATACCTCAAAAATTTGCTAGCCTCCTCTCTTTAAAATCCTTAAGCCACCTTCTCATTATAATTATTTGAGTTAGAAACAAGTAATAGGTTTTATGACAGCTAGGGTTTCTAATCTAGAGTATATATATTACTAACTCCCACTCTCAAAATTACTAAGTTAACCCTAAAAATAAACTCCCTTTTTTTTCTTTTTTCTTTTTTTGGGAACCGGGTATTACATGATAAAAGGAGGAGATGCTCTAGAAAGGGCTCAAAAGATATTTGATAAATCGGGCACCCTAACCTAAGGAAAAGCCACAGTTACAACAGCAAAAGTTTTTATAGGAATAGATCATGAAGAATTTCTTAGATTGGTGGCCTTTGCAGGGGTGACTTCCAATTTCCTATTAGTTTTCCATATTGGTGATGGTGGTTACCGTGCAAGAGAGGCAGAGAGCGATGAAGAAGGAGAAGAGAGAGATTGGGTTTAATTTAAGGGGTGATTTCAATTTGTGTGTGGTTTATTTTCTGGGTTGGGTTGTTTTTAAATGGATATGTCATGTCATATCCTAATTGTAAATGAAAAAAAAAAAAAAAATGTTCTCAATTAATAATTGACAACCTCATCAATCTGTTAACCACATATATACCAAGTTAATGGAGACTAACAGAAAGACTAATGATGCACGATTTTGAAACGTTAAACATTTCTGTCCACTTTAAACGTTTGGGACCAAACGTGCAACTTAGGTAAACGTTAAAGACCAATATTGTATTTAACCCATATATATTATTACATCTTTATTATTTTATTTTATTTAAATCATTCAAATAAACCAAATAAAAGGATTTTGGTTAGAGAGACTTTTCCGTATACCATGACAAAAGTTGTGGAACTAGCGAATGACAAGTCATAATTATTTGATTCAAATTTCAAAATTGACAGCTGGCTGGATGCTGTTTTTTTTTTTTTTTTTTTTTTTTTTGAGATATGATAGAAATTCTAATCTAAACTCACACACACGTATATTTTGAAGATCCCGAGGATCGAACCCACACCCTCATAGAGGGGGGCTTTTTGGGGAGGGGATTACCACTGGGCCGAATACCCAAGTGGCTGGCTGGATGCTGTGTGATTTAACATTTTAAGAGGTAAAAATCTTGAATATGATATCATAACACTTTTGGCTATTGTCTACACACGTCACACGGACAAGAAAGAAAAAAGAAACAGAAACACTCTTCATCCATTGCTACTATTGTTTTCTCGTTACTCTTAAGGTGCGCACGCTGTATACTTGTATTCAGTTATACTTTGAATAAATTTTTGTTTCGCTTTTCAGTTAGTCATTGTCTATAATTTTGATTTCTACATTATTTGAAAGAATGGTTACTTCTTCTTTTATAATTCCTTTATTCTGATTAATCCTCTGTTGCATGCAGCTCGATCTTGTTGCTCTTTTATTTCTACGGTTGCCTTTTCAAGTATATTTATTTGCTCATAAAACAAAGGGAAAGAAAAGAGAAAAGTTAAAAAAAAAAAAAAAAAAATAGTTTCACTTTTAACTCTCATTTGCCAAACTAAACGTCAATGTTATGTGGTCCAAGCAATTACGGAAGAAAACTCAGTTCATTGATATTCGAAAGATAGGTACGTTATCCAATTTCATGGCTTTCATTTGTTATTGATTTTGAATTTTCTAAAGAATTTAAGCATTTAAATTTGTATAATATTCTAAGAACTCAAAAAAGAAAAAGAAAAAGAAAACTGTTTGTTGCCAAACTAGAATTTCCAAGAAATGGTCACCAATTTGTTTGAAAGAAACAAATAACTATGCTAGATAAAGGTCTAGTGCCTTAAAGCAAACTTAGAACCACAATCTGACTTCGACCTAAAAGACTGATTGGCTCGGTAACTGCCTTTGCCCATAGGACTTTAAAAAAAATGCAAGTAAAAAAAAAAAAGAATGAAAATAGCAATAAACAAGATTATCTAATTAAGCTAATGCAAGTAAATAAGAGAGTAACAACTAATTAAACTAATTAATTAAGCTAAGGTAGATTAAACTAATTCTAAGTAGACTAAGGTAACTAATTAATTATTTAAACCAACTAGTTATGGTAACTAATTAATTAATTAAACTAATCTAGGTAGGCTAAGGCAACTAATTAATTAATTAAACTAACTACTTAAGCTAGTTCTAGAGTAACTAATGCTAATCGAGGTAACTACACCTAAGCTAAAGTAAACATACCGCAATCGAGCTAACTAAAGTGTCAAATAAAGTAACATTAACATAAACAATACAGTCTTATGTAATCAAGACATTAATTGAAAGAATACTTACAAGCATGTAAAGAAAACACTAGAAGCTACAATCGAAAGCTCTCTAAGTAACTAATCTAACAAGTGCTATTTGGGTTTGTTTGGAGGGGTGTGTGTGTGTTTGAAATGCACTTGGGTTCACTATTTATAAGCCAACTCAAACAATTACATTCCAAGCCTTGATCTTCTCTTCAAATCTCATGGAAATAGCTCCTGTTACTTGTTAACTGCTTCGATCGTGGTCTTTCTGTTAGAAAATCCAGGAATATGCATCATGCGTGCCTTTCACTTGCCAGATGTCATCTGTGTAGCTATGAAAATCAAACATGTGTTGCTCCTTGACCGATCCGCATGCTTCCTTATGATTGGCCCCTATTCTGGCCACTTACTTTGTCTACGTGTCACCATTTGATTGACTTGTAGCCTATTCACTACTCAGATCCACGCGTTGTTTTTTCATTGGTTTACGTGTCTCCTTCTGTTTGGCTTATGTATTGACCATTGTTTAGTCCACGTGTCACCATTTAATTGGAACCCTTGCCAAATCATACGCCAGAACATTATTTTGAATTTTTTACTAACATATGCCCCTCGCACGCGATTCAGTAAAGATCCTTTACCAATCGTGTGAATTCAAGGCTCCAAGGTACACTTCGCCTTTTGACGGTTATGCCAGGTTTTATGCAGCTCTTAAATGAATGAAAGACAACACATAGTCATTTCACTACTCAGTAGTCACTTCATCATTCCGACTTTCAAAATCCTACCAACTCTCAAACATCTTTTCTCTTAAACTCCTATTTGTCTTCAAACGTTTTTCTTTCTCCAGTTCTGCTGTAAACCCTTGTTTTCACCCTCAATTGTTCATTTCAACTACTAAAATGGCGAAGTCTTCTTCTAACATTGACCCTTGCAGTCATGCTACTCAAATAATCAAGGCATTTCCTGCTTCTCAATGTATCACGGGTATCCTTATCCCTCATGAGAATACACAAACCTCTTCCTCTTCTACCTCCACATCGCCTCGATGTGGTTTGGGTCCTTCTTTCTCATCCTTTCCTGAGGATCTCTCTCCAATCTTTCCTTATCATTCTTATTTTACTTCCACTTATCAAAAAGACAAATGAAATGGGGAGAATGGGACACATTTGCCACTTCTGTTACGTAGTACAAGGCATCTGACAGTTGGTCTGCCTGGGTAGCCAGAATGTTTCTCCAAGCTTGATAAGTGGAGACGTTGGGGATTAGTGAAGCAATTCGTGCTTCTAAATATGAAATCCCCATTAATCCTAGCCTATTAATATCTCTCTTGTGTTTTTGGTCCCTAGTAACCAATACTTTTTCTTTCCGTAAGGGGTACATGACCCCGACAGTGGCTGATGCCTTCGCCCTGACGTGTTTACGTCCTATGGGTGCGTTTGCTCACCCCTTAATGACCATCGGTATAGGCCCTAGCGATGACATCCTCAATGCCGTGTCCCTCAACTATAATGACTTCATTAAAGAGATGAAGGGTTTTGGCGCCTCACCTGTTACTTACAAGGAAGAATGCTACTTCTACTTGTTCTAGATATGCAAGTTCCTGGCTTGCACCTCCTCCAAACGGGTTATCAACTACTACCTGCCCATTGCTCAATGCTTGGCAAATGGTACTTCTGTCGATCTGAGCTCATTCTTGCTAAGAGAGCTCTATCGATCTTTGTTCCTGCTCAGCACCGAGCCTAAGCAATCACATGGTGGGCCCGTTTGGCTCATCCAAATGTGGGCTTACTCTTACTTTCCCTCGATTGCTCCTGAGCTTCATCCCATCATTGAGCCGTGGTCTTATGGAGAAGCCTGGATGCACGCCAGGTACCCTAAGGAAGTCCCCTCCTATCCTACCGACTTCAAGCTCTTTAGTGACTCGTCTAGGAGAAGGTCACCTGAGAACTTTATGCCTTTCAAGGCAAAGAGGTACGGTTATAAGGATTTCTAACAATTCTCAAGCCAAGGCTTCTTCAGAGGGGACGCAGCGTGGGGCGCTTGTCTCCAATCGAGGGACTTGGTGGTCATCAAGTCCACCAATGTTGGTGTCAAGGCGTACTACCCCTCGCTAGTGGCAAGGCAATTTGGACTTGTCCAATTGTTACCTGTTCCCCCAATCTGGACCAAGAACACAGATTGGACTTCTCAGGTCTCGATCTCTAATGACGAGACCAAACAAGTGTTTTGGCTAGGGAATGGGTTACAAGTTTTTCCTTCACGTCGTTCCTTGTTCAATTAGTGTCCTCCTCCTCATTCCACAGCTAGTAGGAGACTTACATGGCCCACTTTAATAACGAGGATGATTTGATCAAGACCATTCAGGGTTGCTGCCCTACATTCTTACTGTACCAGCTTGTAGGTATTTTTCTCACACTTCTTCTATTTGAGTTGTTTGCTTGTATAGTTTTAATCATAACACCAATTTCATTTGCTTCTTTCAAGTGCTGGTTTCGAGCACATTGCAAGTTATGTGACTCCCCAACCTCTTCAGCAAATCTCTCCTTCTAGGAAGAAAATTGGTGGTGACTCCTCTTCTCAAAAGTTTGCCACTGCTGAAGTAAGTTCTGATCCTCTCATCAGTCTTATTGATATAGTCACTGATAGAGTTACTGCATATAATGCCGAACTTCCTGAAATGGCATTTGATTTAAGAAACCAGCTAATGAAGTTTTGTCAGGCCAATTTGCTTCAGAATGCAGCTCTCAAGAAGGCAAAAGAAGACCTTAAGCTTCAGGCTCCTATTCTCAGACTACCAGCTTCCTCAGAGCAAGGAACTCGTACTTCAACCAAGCGCAAAATTCCTGAGGTTGAAGAAGTCAACCTTGATATCTCTACCAAAGGTGCTAAATCCTCTAGCAAAAAGCGCATTGCTAAGAAGGCCAGGGTTGTCGAGGTCATACTTGACTCCTCGATTATTGAGGTAGAACCTTTGGATGAGGAACTTGATGATACTACCGCCATGTCCAATTTGATGAGGAGTATAAATGAATAGAAACAAGTTCTAGGTGGTGTCATTGAGGCTCAAGAAGCTTTTGAGGCTGAGGGTCGACGCATGGCCTGAGAGTTAAAAGAGGCTAAGCAACTTGCTGCTGCCCTCAATGCCAAAACTAAAGCTGAGGATGCTGAAAGAAAGCGTCTGGAAGCTAAGGTGGAGAAGATGAGGCAAGCTGAGAAAGCTGAGAAAGAGAGAATTGCTGAGATTGAAAAGAGGTTGGAATTAAAAAAGAAATAGAAGGCTGAAGCTGAAAGGAAACAGTAGGAGCTTGAAAAGAAGAAAAAAGAGGAAGAGGAAAAGAAGAAAAAGAAAGAGGAAAGAGAGAAGGAGAAGAAAGAAGAGGCAGAGGCTGCCAGGAGAAAGGCAGAACAAGTTGTACCAAGGAAGGCAGAGCTGACAAAGCAAGCTGTAGGAGCAGCTATGATGTCAGTGCAGAAGGTTGCACAGCCGACTATCGAGGTTAGGACCTCAATCAGGGCTGTAACCTCTCCTATCGAGGCTACTACACTCTTCTTTAGTATGAATTTTACCTTTGTTTTTGTTTCCTTATGTCTTTATTTGTATCTTGGCTTATACTTCCATTTTCAGGCTCAAAATATGCCAGACGGTCTTGGGGACATTGAAAAACTTCTTGAAGATGTCTCCTTGACCCTTCAACAGTACCAGACTCCCACCAAGACCTCTTCTACTCTTACTCCCTTGGAACCTACAAAGGACCAGCTCCAAGTAGCAATTGACCAGTTGAAGGAGCTCTTGCAAAAACCTGTTGGTTTATGGTTCTTTTGGATGCTAGCCTGGTGGACCAGTTCCAACAAGTGGCTTGATTTTTCACTACCCACTCTTTTGCCTTAAGTGAGAGTGGCAGGGCTCTCTTCGGCTTGTTCGTACAAAACCTGGATTTCACCATTTCTAACCTCCAGGCAACCCATGAGAAGAGGAATCGAGCCATTAGTTAAGAAGCAGACCATAAGTAAAGAGTCTCCAAGCTGCAAGCTCACCAACTCGACCTTCAAACCAAGGCATCAGAACTGAAGTCCATTAATCAAAAAGTGAAGTCACTCGAGGCTGAGCTTCAACTTTGGAAATCCAAACGCACCCAGAAGTGTTTGGAGCTTCAAACTGTTCATGCTAAGAGCCAAGGACTAGTTCGAGGGCTAGAAGTAATAATGATATTTTTTTTTTTTTTGTTCTCTTTTTAGGTAAGGGTAAAACTTAGGTATAGTTCCTTAGGTCAAGTACATTAAATTTCTAGGTGAATTCAAATAAATTGATTGAATTTAAATATTCTTGGAAAAGATAACATTGTTTATGTTAACATTAGAAAGAGAGAGACACAAACAGACAGAGAATAATCTATGTATTGAATATTCTAAAATAAACATATACGGCTAAAAGAATATATATAGGCCTAAACTAGAGACAATATAGTAAATACATAGGAAACCCTAGACTAGTATACTAACAATGTTATATACATATGTTAACATCCCCCCTCAAACTCAAGGTGGTCTGCCAGAAGCCATCTTGAGTTTGGAAACAAGATCACAAAAATGACCAGGAGGAAAAGTCTTCGTAAAGATGTCAGCAGTCTGATTAGAAGAGCTAACTAGAAGAAGACGCAAGATGCCAACAGATAGATGATGACGCACAAGATGACAATCAATCTCAATATGCTTGGTGCGCTCATGGAAAACATCATTATGCGCAATCTGAATAGCACTACAGTTGTCACAATGTATGATAGTCGATGAAGAATATATAAGACCCATATCTTCCAACAGTTAGTGAAGAGCAAGAAGTTCAGAGGTAGTATGAGCCAGAGCACAGTACTCTACCTCAGTGCTAGAGTGAGACACAATATGCTGTTTCTTATTGCGCTAGGAAATAAGAGAGTCCCCCAAAAAGAAACAAAAACTAGTAGTAGAGCGGTGGTTAGTAGGATCCCCAGCCCAATCAGCATCAGAATAAGTACAGAGGTCAAGGGTGGAGTAAGCAGAGAAGTGAAGACCATGAAACATAGTACCCCTTGATATAGCGGAGAATGTGAACCACTACAACATAGTGTGTAGAGTGGGGAGCAACCAAGAATTGACTCACCAATTGGACAGCATGAGCACTATCAGGGCGAGTTACAGTTAGATAGACTAAGCTGCCAGCAAGCTGATGATAGAAAGTATCATCACTGAGAAGTGTGTCATCCAAGGGAGTAAGGTGAGCATTCATCTCAAGGAATGTAGAAACAACTTTAGTGTTAGTCAGGCCAGCACAAGATAACAAGTCAGAGGGATACTTTGCTTGAGAGAGATAATAACCAATGGAATTAGAAGAGACCTCAAGATCAAGAAAGTAGCTCAGATGACCAAGATCCTTCATCTCAAAGTGCTGGTGGAGGAATTGCTTAAAATCAGAAATGTTAGAGTGATCATCCCCAGTAATGATCATGTCATCAACATAGAGTAGAAGAAGAATCATACCCTTATCAGAGTGGCGAATAAACAATGTTGTATCATGGGGACTGGATGAGAAGTCAAACTGATCCATAATACTGTTAAACTTGGCAAACCAGGCTCGAGGAGCTTGCTTAAGACCATAAAGAGCACGACGAATAAAGCAAACCTTGTCAAAACAGTCTGAATAACCTGGAGGTGCCTGCATATAGACTTTTCAGTAAGATCACCATTTAAAAAAACATTCTTTACATCCATCTGAAAGAGAGGCCACTGATGAACTACAACAATAGCAAGAAGACTGTGAACAGAGGTAATATGAGCAACAAGGGCAAAAGTCTCCTCATAGTCAATCTCATATTCTTGAGCATATCCCTTGGCAACAAGATGAGCCTTATACCGTTCAATAATGCCATCAGATTTGGTCTTGATCTTGTAGACCCATTTACAACCAATAACAAATTTACCAAGAGGTAAATCAACCAAATCCCAAGTGTGAGTTTTCTCCACAGGCTGAAGTTCCTCTATCATTGCTTGCTGCCAAAGAGGATTAGTACAGGCGTCACGATAGGTGTGAGGCTTATGAAAGGAAAGCACAGCTGAAAAATAAGAATAATCATGCAAATGAGCAGGAGGTGCTCTTACTTGGTCAAATCAATGAAGGGGGAGGGGAGGAGTCTGATCAATGACATGATCCACGGGCGGTGCAAGTTCTTAGGGAGAAATCGGAGAGTCAGTAGGAGGAGTAGCAAGAGGAAAGTCAAGAGTTTGATCAAGGACATGATCCACAGTTGGTGGAGGGGCTATAGGAGTAGCAGGAAGAAGGTCAGAAGTCTAATCAAGGATAGGATCCACAGCTAGTGGAGGGGTTAGAAGAAAAACCGAAGAATCAACAAGAGAGATAGGAAGAATTGGATAAGGGTCTGGAGAGGTATCATGAGAAAACAAAGGCAGTAAGGGATTAGTAAAAAAAGAAGGGGTGGAACAAGCCTTAAACTTAGAGAGGGAATTGAATGTGGTGTGTTCCCAGAAAACAACATGACAAGAGATGCGAAGACGCTGAGAGATAGGATCCCAACAACGATAGCCTTTATGTTCAATCCTATACCCAAGAAAACAACACAGACGAGATCGAGGTTTTACACAGATGGCTGAAGTAAAACAAAGCATGCACAACCAAAGACACGAAGAGAAGAATATGAAGCTAGAGTACCATAGAGACGTTCAAAGAGAGTCACATTTTGGAGAGCTGAGGATGTAAGACAGTTGATGGTGTAGATAGCGGTGAGGGCAGCTTCCCCCAAAAAACGTTCAGGACATGAGGTAGAAATGAGGAAAGCCCTAACAGAGTCAAGTATGTGGCGGTGTTTGCATTCAGCCCTACCATTTTGCTGAGATGTTCCAGCATAGGAACGCTGAATAATGGTGTCTTGTGTGTGAATGAAATCAAGGAATTGAGAGTCTCTGTATTCCATGGCATTATCAGTGCAGAAGATTTTAATGGCTTTTGAAAACTGTGTGGAGATCATTTTGGCAAAAGTGTAATAGATTTGAGTTAATTCAAAGCGATTGTGCATAAGGTAGACCCATGTATATCGAGAGAAATCATCAACAAATATGACAAAATATTTAGATCCACCTATAGTAGCAGTGGGGCTAGGTCCCCAAATATCATAGTGAATCAAGTCAAAAGAGGCATGAGAAAAAGAGTCACTATTATTAAAAGATAAAGTTGGTTGTTTGGCCAATTGACAGGATACACAATCAACTGAATCATGTTTGACTTGACCCAAGAAACCACTAGAAATTAAAGAGCGAAATTTTTGAATTGACACATGACCTAAACGTAAATGCTAAAGACTCAAAGGAAAAACATAAGTAGTATAAGCAACATGAGACGGAGGGAGTGTCGGTGTGGAAGGTAGGTGAAATGAAGTGAGCTCGAACATCCGTCCTACTCTACAGCCTGTCCCAAGAACCTAATTCGTCCGAGGACCCTGTACACGACAACCAAAAGAATCAAACCACTAGTCAAAACCATAGTTTGTGTTTCATTTATTAATGCAAACATGTGTTTGAATTCAATTGAGGAACCTAATGTACTTGACATAAGGAATAAGTTTACCATTTGGGTAATTGCTTCCCTCTAATAACACCATTGCATGATACCAAATAAATTATCAAGCATGATATATCTTTGAATGCCCTTAATATTCCCTACTATATAAACTTGTGTTCAAACCCTGAATTTTCTCACTACTTATATATAGAGTTCTGAGCTGTTAAAAACTGTCAGAAATTTATCTCAAATATTACCAAAAGAAATGAAGTTACATCTCAATAGTATCTCATTGGAATATTCCGATGACTTCAAGAAATTGGTTGATGAAGGAATTTACGTGGGGATAGCCATCGATAATGTGAGGCTACTAGGGCCGTATTCTAATTACATTGGATACTCCACAAGAGACAATGGAAAAAATATTTTAAAGTGGGACCAACTGGAGGTTAAATATCCACGAAATGACTAGGAATTATGGCTTTGAATTTTCGAAATCATCAAAACAAAGAGATTGGAACAGCTTACATGACTTTAACTTTACCTTTTCCTCCTAGTATTAAAATAGACAAAAAAAAACTTCTAGGAAAATATGTCATCAAAGTGCCGAAAGTAAGGATCTTTAAGTTCTCAGTTTTATTTTATTTTGACTTTTAATAAGTGAATTCATCCCGTTCTAGGCTCCAACGTAAATGTAACTTTTAGGAACTAATAGAACAAAATAGTTAATAGTTAAATAAAATTTCGCCATAACTCAAAAGTTTAGTTCTCCTTATTCATCAGGGTGCTTGGTCTAGTAAAGGGGATCCATTTGGATATTAATAAAATCACATATTCTACTTATTTCCCTTAAATTCAGTTTAAGTTTATTGTTACGATGTTGCTTCTTTTCTACTACATTATTAATATCAATCATTCTCGTACTAAGGACATTATAGAGATGTTTTTTCTTGAAGGCTCAGTTAAGTGATGCTCTTATGATCTTTTATTTATTTATAATTTCGGCAAAAGTATTGTTTCCATCCCTAAACTTTGCCTGAAATTCGTTTTTCATCCTTGAACTGTTTTTTTAAAAGAACGAAATTCATGTATAAAAACGAACTTCATTCAAGGTTTAAGGACGAAAATAATGATTTAACCTATAATTTAATAGTATAACAATGGGAGAGAGGGAGATTTTAACCCTAGTTTTTATGGAAAGGAGACAATCAATCGAGGGTGGGTCTTCGTTATGTTTAGTGGGGCCAATTAGACCCCATTGAAATTATTATTATTATTATTTTTTACTTAGGTAACATTTTGAGATTTTAGAAATTGAGCCCACTGAAGAAAAAAAAATATTAAAAAAATTAAAGGTGGGACAATATTATTAAGATTATCATCAAATCTTTTTAAACTCGCTTTATAAAAGAAGAAAAGAAAAGAGAGAGCCAAAGTAACACAATAAATTAACACAAATAACTTCAATAAAAAATACTTCAAAATAAAGACAACAAAAACTAGCTCAAATAACATACACAAATTACTACTGGCTTATTTTTTTGGCCATTAAAAAATAAAATAAAAACCCTAAATTTTACTTTACGTTACCAGTTGAAATAGAGAGAGATGCATAGGTAATGAGGTTATCATGAAACGTTTTTAGAATATGAAAACTCGTCGTCAGCAATTGTAAAAATTTGTCTTTGATTGACTTTTGTTGAAGGAATAAAATTAATATCTTCAAGTTTTATTTTTACATGTAATTTGACAATTAATTGGATGACCCCACTGAATGAATTTTCTGGCTACGTCAATATAGTCAATGTCGCTAATAACCAATGGTCCTCAGTCTAATGAATGAGTAACATGTTTTTTAATTAGTTGACTCAAAAGGATATTCGGGTTGTAAAAGATGAGTTAAGGGTATGGATAAAATACTAAAATGCTAACATTACATTGTTGGGGTTGTTTTTGGCTTTCAACCTGGGTTCATGAGAAAGGTAGTCAAGTCTGGAATTCCTTTGTTATGAGGTGCTCTAAGAAAGCTACCATTTTGTTCCATTGTTGCATCTTCAAGCTGCAACCAAAAAATATTTGCCAACACAATGCAAAGCAAGAAAAGCATAATAATCCATAAAAATGTTTAATAGAAAAGAGAAATTTGAGTGAGTAATAGGGAGAAGAGATGTAGCCAAGTTGGTACAAGCCAAAGTGTCAAATATGGATTTGCTAAGGAGAAATAATGGAGTTTATCTTTTTTGAGCTTTTTATGAAAATAGGCATTATAGCTTTTTGATTTTTGAATCCCACCTTAGGTTACTGGATGCCAGTCCCTTTGTAGGTGTGACTTATGTTGTAAATTTATTATTTTATTGTGATATAGAAGTAAGGGTTGAAGACTTGTGCACTTGTCACACATTGATGGCGCTTTGTGACGCACTTGGCACTTGGGCACGTGGCATGTGCGTGTGTGGCGCATGTGATTAAGGTTGGACAGTCATCTTTTAATTTATTTAAATTAAGTGAGATGCACTGGATCATAACCCATATAAGTTATTTCTGTGTACAGTAATAACTGTTTATGGCAGTTATTAATTATTTTGAACAGTTATACTGTTCTAGAACAGTGCCAATTAGTGACTATAAATTAAGGAACCTAATTAACTGTCAAATACAAAGTTTCGTTTTGAATACTCTTTAAGGAAATTAGAGAAATTTACTTTTCTGTAATTGGTGACTTTGTTGTATCCTAGAGATGAATTGCCTTAATCCTGTAACAAAACTCTTTTAGAGTAGAGGCAATTATCACCTTAAAAGAAAGTGATATCTCGTCTCAAAGTCACAGTGTTTATTATGATCTTATAAATTTCTTTAACAATATTTACTTTTGGAAATGTTCATGAATGCCAGGATAGAGCACTTGGTTAAGTGCAATTTTTTTATTGTGAGTTTATTCGCTGAAATTGGATGGAGTCATGTGTGTGGTATTTCCGTTTCTGACACAAAGAGTTTGGTTTAAGCTGAAACCACTATTGACTTTATCAAAAATTTGAGATGCATACACTAATTGAAGGTTTAAATTGAAAGATATCTTCTTGTATGCATGATGATATCAGTATTTAACTAAACACTTCATATCACTAAGTGAGAGATTGTTGTAGATTTATTGTTTTATAGTGATATAGAAGTGGAGTTGAAGACTTGTGCACTTGTCGCACATTGGAAACATACAAAGCTTTGAAGGTGTTTATAAGGTAGCACACACACTAACACTTTAAATGAATAAAGTAGACCGATGGACATGTGGCTCTACTGTTCAAAAAATGCACGCGTGCGTGGTGTAATTGGTGCACTTGGCACTTGGTCGTGTGGCGCATGTGATTAAGATCGGACAGTCATCTTTTAATTTATTAAAATTAAGTGAGATGCATTGGATCATAACCCATAGAAGTTATTTTTGTGTACAAAAATAACTATTTTTGGCAGTTATTATTTATTTTGAAGAGTTATACTGTTTTGGAACAATGCCAATTAATGACAATAAATTAAAGAGCCTAATTAACTGTCAAATACACAGTTTCGTTTTGAATACTCTTTAAAGAAATCAGAGAAATTTTCTTTCTGTAATTGGTGACTTTGTTGTATCCTAGAGGTGAATTTCCTTAACCCTGTAGCAAAACTCTTTTAGAATGGAAGCAATTATCACTTTAAAGAAAGGGATATCATGCCTCAAAGTTGGAGTGTTTTAACTGATCTTGTCAATTTCTTCAGCAAATGTTCCCTTTTATGGAGCTGGTTAGACCATGATAAGAACCCTAAAGGATGGATTTTATTCATTGGATAATGGCATGAGTCATTTTGTGTAGTTGACTATTGGGAAAATTGGGCAGCAAGGGCGATGACTTGGTTGACCAAAAGGTGGTATGCTTGCTTCCCTAAGAGGAATAGAGTATTTTGAAGTTGCTAGATTTGTAAAATCTAGTAGTTATGAGTGATAGTTGTGTTGAGGTATCTTCCTACCCAATAGATATATGTAACCTTTAAATAACAGCTAAGCTTTGCATGTTAGGTTGGCCAAGGACTCAATGGGTTTCACAGTTATTCCAAGTTTATGTGTGAGGTTTTATTCAGCCTAAAACCAATGAAAAATGTTCCTTATGACCTATAATCCACTCCTTTATGCGTGAGTTTTTATTGAGCCTAAAACTAGTGAAAAATGTTCCTTATGACCTATAATCCACTCCTATTATATATATATATATATATATATATATATATATATATATTATATATATATATATATATATATATATATATATTATTATATTCTTCAATTTTAGTCTTTTCTGAAGGTATAAGAGTGATCACACCATAATAAGTGTGGACACTCATATACTATAGCCTAGCCTTTTTGGTGGTTGGCTATTCCCTTGAGAATAGAGAAATCCAAATAACTGCTAATAACCATTTGGCGGTTATTGGAAGTTAATAAATTATAAGAGTTACAACTGTTGACAGTTCTATTATAAATAGAACTGTTGATCATTATAATTTTACTTAACGTTGCATTCTCTTTCTCAAGTGATAATCACCGTTACGGGAATCCACCAGTTTATTTTACTTTGTTTATTCCATCAGTGGTATCAAAGCTTTCATGGTGGAAGAAGAGAGAAAGAAGAAAAATATTGAAAGAGATTTTCTCAAAAATCTGGTGAAGAGAAAAATAGGGAAAATTACACTTTACCACCCTCAACTATCACCCCTTTTTTCAGTCACCCCCTAAACTTTAAAATGTATCAATTGACCCCCTAATTTAATCCAATTGCACAACCGTTACCCCCTGTGGCCAAAATCGTGTTAGAATTGACGAAATAGTACAACACGTGACACGCACGTGACATATGAGCCCACCCGAATAGCTATCACCCACAATTACCTTTGAAAACCCGAAAATGCCCTCATCCACTTTTTTTCTCTTTCTTCTTTCCTTATTCCCCGATCTTCACCCACGGAACTCTCCTTCTTCTTCCTCTAAAACTCCCTCACCGACCATCAAATGTTCAAGCAACATGTCAAGACCTGAGTGGTATCAAACAACACGTTTCCCTTCAATGATAAATCGTGCCCAAAGTTTCAACGAATCAGCACTTGAATTCATGTCGAAACAATTTAGATTTGGCCTTATCTGATTATTTTGCAGCACACCAAAATAATAATAATAAAACTCACAAATAAAAGTCATCCAAGTTCGAAACCATTCACTCTAAAAAGAGAAAAATTATGAGACAGCGATAATTTTATCATTTTAATTTTTTGTTTGAATAATTTGAAAATAAAATCATGTCATATTGTCATCGGATATCGGCCGGGGCAAGCGTGTCTGACCGTCTGATTCGGTTACGGCGGACGACATCACGGAGATGTGTGGGTGGTGGAGATGGTCAGGCTTGGAGGTGCGTGGGAGAGATCAGACGATGGAGATGGAGAGGAGAAGGCGGTGGGACCGTGCTCTTACGCGGTGGAGGATTTGTCGGAGAAAAGCGCGAGTGTGGATCGAACAATAGAGGTGGAAGACGAAGAAGAGGAGAATGAGAGGTGTGAGAAGAAGAGAATGGATCGGACGGTAAAGTTAATGGTAGCAGCAACGGTTACGGTGGTTTTCGGAGTAGGGAATCGGGTTTTGTATAAACTCGCCTTGGTTCCTCTCAAGCACTACCTGTTCTTTCTCGCTCAGCTCGCCACTTTCGGGTACTTTTACTAGACAACAAGAACCGCAGCGGGATCAATGCTGTGACTGGTAATAGCTTGAACATTTGCACTATTCCGTGGGTGAAGATCGGGGAATAAGGAAAGAAGAAAGAGAAAAACAGTGGATGAGGGCATTTTCGGGTTTTCAAATGTAATTGTGGGTAATAGCTGTTCGGGTGGGCCCATATGTCACGTGCGTGTCACGTGTTGCACTATTCCATCAATTCTAATGCGATTTTGGCCACAGGGGGTAACGGGCGTGCAATTGGATTAAATTAAGGGGTCAATTGATACATTTTAAAGTTTAGAGGGTGACTGAAAAAAGGGGTGATAGTTGAGGGTGGTAAAGTGTAATTTTCCCGAGAAAAATATTCTCACTGGGGAAAATTTTCTCAGTGATGTTCCTAGTGCTGTAAAAGAACTTGTGAAAAAGAACAACACAACTGGGGATGGATTTTTTTAAGAAAATTCAGAAAGTGTTGGAAATCATAATTCTAACGAAGAAGAAGAAGATCAAAGCGAAAGTGTGGTGGAGATCTCTTCATTGTCGCCTAAATCCAACACTACGTTTGTTGGTTCAATTTTGACTCCAAAAGGCACACATTCACTGCGTGAAAAAGAAAGAGGAAAAGCTGTTGCTTTTAGGCCAAATTCACATCAATTTAAGTCTAAATTCCAAGCCCAACACGCAGATCATCAAGCCCAAGCCAAACTCCCAACCCGTGTGGCAATCCAAGAAGGAGGCGCGACTCGCGCCTTGACCTGGTTTGCGAGACACGCGACCCGCGTGCCCAGGCCCTGGTTTGCGAGACACGCGACCCGCGTGCCCAGGCCCTGGCGATCCAAGCGTGCGACCCGCGTGCCTAAGACGACCCAACCAGTGGAGTGTGAAACTGTGAGAACCTTGCCCCTTTTCTCAAACCCGAAGCGAAAACCCCAAAATTTGTTTCAAGTGATTTTGGTTTCGGTTTGGAAATAGATAGGTAGAATGTCTCAAATGTAGGGAAAAGTACATAAAAAAATAATCGACTCTCTAAATCAAAAGTCAGTGTGCCAATGTTATATGTGGAGTCGCCATTTAATTTGATTAAGAGAAAAACTAAGAAAACTCAAAGATAAGAATAGTATAATCCACTTTTATTCCATTATAGAATTTGTACAATTGCCAAATGAAATTTGTATGTAAAAATGTTACAAATAAAATTCCCCTAGAATACAATCTAAGAAAATAATATTGTATGAATTTCCTAGTTACAATCTATGTAAAAAGAAAATCAAATGTTGTTGTAAGGCACTATGTATGCAAACCAAGGTTTTGGTTCGGAGGCTTGGTTACAAAATGGGAAGGTGTTAGGCACCCCATTTTGCCCGATTTACATCGGTCCTCTTATATTAAAAATGGCCAAGCATGTTGTAATGTCAATGCATGTATGTGTATGTTGTGCAAACAAATTAATTTTAATTGTCCGTGTTGTTATTATGTTGGTTGCAATATGATGTTCATGTTATAGTTGTAAGCTTAAACACATAATCATAATGAACTTGTAAATATAAACACAAGAAATTAAAACATAATGTAAGAACAATAAATTAAAGCATAATGTAAGCACACAAAAATTAAAGCATAAGGGTTAGAGAACTAACCCGCATGCAAAACAAAATTAAAATCAAGTATGTGCTTCACAACTTGTGTGGTTGTGAGCTTTGTGACTCAATGACTTTAAGGATGTGTATACAATTTGTGGGTTGTATGGGTAATCCTAAGAAGTGTTTGAGTATGTGGGTTGGTGGAAAAATAATTCCAAACCTAAGTGGTAAAGATAATGAAGGGTGAACAAAATCAAAATTGATTTTATCAACCTTCAAAAGCTTTAAGACTTTTGGGAAGGAATTTTGGTTTAAGAAAACTTAAGTGCAAAGGTTTTCCAAATCTTGATTCCAAAGACAATGAAGGGTGAGATTTCTTAACCTTCAAGGGCTTTAGAACTTTGAAGAGGAGAGTTTTGCTTCAAGTGAATTTTCTGCACTAAATTCCTACTTCTCTCTACCAACTTTTCTCTACTTCAAACCCCTTTGCCATGAAGACCATGGTTGTATTTATAGAGAAAGGGGGATGTCAAAAGGTCAAAGAGGGGTGGAAGGGGCTGCTTTTTCTCCCCCCACCAGCTGCCTCACGTGCATGCCAGCCATGCCTTGTCCCCCTTTGTTGAAAAAAAGACAAAAAAAGTGCAGAAAGTGGTCTAGGGACACAGTGCCGACCAGCACTGTGTTTTAAAATCCTAGTGCTGGTCGGCACTAGGATTGAATAAATGAGTACCGGCTTAAAAATTGGAGTGCCAGCCGGCATTGTTTTGAAAAATTAGAATGCCGTCCGGCACTGCATTTTGGGTTATTTAAAACATTTTTTTTTTTTTACTTTTTTCAACTTACCTCTTTTGGCCATGCATTGTGGAACGTGCATGGGCAGAAAAAATGATTTTTCTGCCCTTCCAAAAGTATTTTTGGCATGCATAAGTGACATATAATCCTATGTATGCATGCACATTTAAGCTAACGCGGACCATAAACGTTAAAATTTCGATTAGCGATAACTTTCTCGTTTGTGGTCCGATTTGAGTGCATGACACGTCGTTTTGATCATGTTAACCTAAAAAATTATTTAAAATTATTTTAGTGTCGATCAGATCTCTCGAGAAAAATTGGACCGAAACCCTAGAAATGCACGGATTTCCGTGCCGAAACGTCCGGAATCCAAATTGAGTGCAAGTCATGTCGTTGTGATCGCATTGACCTAAGGACTTGTGTGAATGCATTTTCATGTCAATTGGATGCCCATAGTAAATTGGGATTGAAAACCCTAAACGTGCATAGATATCCGTGTCGGGGTCCCTTTTTTGGATTTTTAGTCCTTAAAACTCCCATGCATGTTATGAATGGAATGTAGGTGGCAAAATAGGGTGTCTACAAAATGCCCCTCATTGGCAGAGCTTGTAAAGCGAATGTCAATGTCTGAGGACACCAGTTTTTGCCACTAGAATGTAATACATTTCAGGCTTCTTGTGGGGAAGTCTGAATAAATTCGTTGGGGGATTTCTTTTTAAGTGTCTTAACAACCCAAGAATTAAAATACATTCAGGAAATTTTTCAAGTTTAAACAACCTAGTGTTGTGTGTTGTTGTGTTGGGAATTTTTAGCCAAAAGCGTGATTCCTAAGAAATTCTTTCAAGGATTTAATGGGGGATGAGTTTGTAAACCCAATCCAGCAACAAGTCAGCAAAAAGAATTGCTTTGAATTGTTTGCAACCGAGCCTTTATGGGGCCGCCTACGTACCTCCTTTTGGGAAGATCAGGTTTGCCGTAGTTCCAAAAGAAGAAATTTCTTGTGAGAAATTTCGAAAAGTGTTGTGAATTTCTTGTGTGAGAATTCAAGAATTTTCAACTGGGAAAAATTTTATGTTGCAGAAAACAACCCAGAAAAATTTGTAAGTCATGGGATTAATTTTACATTGCTATAGAAAAACCCAATTTGATTTGTTGTTGTGAAAATTCTTGTATAGAGTTATGCTAGAAATTTTTAGCTAAAAAAAGCGTGGTTTCGGAAATTTTTGTAAATCAGGTCCAAAATGTGATGGGCTCGACCATGTTTTTGATCCATTTTGAAAAATGAAATTTTTGGGCTTGATATCTATAAAACAAAAACATTTGGGCTTTGTGATATGTAGATGGGGATGTGTGTAAGTGGATGTGGGACCGAGTCTTATGGAAGACTGCTTACGTACCTCTATCCGAGAGGATCAGGTCCAAACATGGTTCAAAAGGTAGAAATTTCTTGTGTGAAATTTCGAAAAAGTGTTGTGAATTTCTTGTTTAGAAGTTTGAAATATGTGGTTGTGAATCTCTTGTGTGGAAGTTCAGAAACATTTAATTGAGAAAGTTTTTAAGTGTTTGCAACAACCCAAAAACAGTATGTTGGGAAAGATTTTATGTTCTCACAAACAACCCAAAAATGTTTGTTGTTGTTGTTGTTGTTGTGTACCTTGACTTGTGATCTCGGTTTTGTACCTTGATTTGTGATCTCAGTTGTGTACCTTGACTTGTGATTTTGATTGTGTACCTTGATTTGTGATCTCGGTTGTGTACCTTGATTTTTCAAGAATGAAAAGATGGATTTTTCTAAACCATTTTGAAAACTCTTTTTTTTTTTTTTTTTTTAAATGGATCCAATCTGTTGTGTAAATGAGAAATTTGAGAAAACATTGTTTTCTTGCGAAGATATGTTTGACTAACCCAAGGTTGCAAAACAAAATCGTTCTCTTCCACTTTAAAGGAATTAAAGTCATGAAACTCTTATAAACACTTTCGACTTTTACTTTAAGCTTGTAAGGCCAAATCCTTTAAAGGAAATTAAAGAGATGAAATGATTGAAAGTTCTCTTGAATCATCAGAATTATGAAAGAGCAATGACCTTTTGAAAGGTTTTGGATGACTTTCCTAATCAATATTACTAGGGGTAATGATGGAGGTGTGCCTTTTAACTTGAAGATCTGACCGATCGAGAAACAAGAACGAATGCCCTTAGTTTCGAAGACATGTGATCTTCTGTGCATCATGTTGAGGGAGGACTGTTTAGTCGGAAAAAAAAAATAGGGAGAATGCCCCTAGTTTGGAGATGTATGATCTTGTGTAGATCATATTAAAGGAGAATCGATAAACTAAGGAGAATGCCCCTAGTTTGGAGATGTATGATCTTGTGTAGATTATGTTGAAGAGAAAATCGACAAACTAGGGAGAATGCCCCTAGTTTGGATATGCATGATCTAGTGTAGATCGTGTTGAGAAAATCGACAAACAAGGGTGAATGCCCTTAGTTTGTAGATGTATGATCTTGTGTAGATCATATTGAAGAGAGAATCGACAAACTAGGGAGAATGCCCGTAGTTTGGAGATGTATGATCTTATGTAGATCATATTGAAGAGAGAATCAACAAACTAGGGAGAATGCCCTTAGTTTGGAGATGTATGATCTTATGTAGATCATATTGAAAGAATCAACAAACTAGGGAGAATGCCCTTAGTTTGGAGATATGTGATCTTATGTAGACCATGTTGAAGATGGAATTGATAAACTGGGGAGAATGCCCCTAGTTTGGAGATGTGTGGTCGAAGTCACAAAGAGAGACTAGAATGATCACAATGAGAAAGTGTGCCTCGGCCGCTTTTTTTTGGGCTCTAAATTTTGCCTAAGCCGCCCTTTTCGGGTTTTCAACCTAACGAGCGTTTTGTATTTTGTTTTTACTTCCAATGGAAGAGCTAACTTCATGTCTTGAGCAAGCAGAACCTCAATGAGGGCTTTGTTTATCGGTTTTAATATAGGCCGAGTTTGGGCTGTGAAAAAGAAGGATATACAGGCTCAAATTCTCCAATTGTACACCTAGTGTGCATTCCAAAGATTGAATCTTGCCTTGTGATTTATTCTCTTTGCTTTAATCCATCACGCATTCTTTGTCTTTGCGTTGACACTTTTGACATTTCTTGTATCTATGTGACGTCTTTGTCAGACCTTTTTCTTTTGTATGTTAATGTCTATGTCAAGTGTTCTCTTGCCTTTCTCCTTGTTGAAGATAGACGTCTATGTTCTTTTGTTCTTGTTTCTTTGACATTTTGATCCTGTGAATGGAAATCATATTCTCCTTTTTGTGCACATCTAAAATTCCCACCCTAGGTTTGGATTTTGGGTTTCAAGAAAGAAAAGGCTCATTCTTTTTTTAAAAGGCCCAAGTTGGCTCGCAATGGATTGTATTTGTCATGGATTGATAAGGATGATTTTTGTGTTCAATGAAAAATGGCCTCCTATCCTTGGTAGAGCTTGCTTTTGTCATGAAGCGTTTAAGCTCTTTTGATGAGTTCCTTCTTGAATTTTTTTTTTTTTTTTTTTTTTTTTTTTTTTTTTTCTTTTCTCTTTGTGGAGCCCTAATTTTTGCTTAGGCCGCCCTTTCGGGTTTTTGACCTAACGGGCTTTCATTTCTTTTTTGCATGGATGGTCCATTGTAAGCCCAATTATTAGGACACACTTTTGAATGAATGTGCAAGAATGTGAAGATCATGACCGGATGTAGAAGAAGGAATTTTGGAAGAAGCGACTCGAGATTCCTTGATGACTTAATTTCCTTGATTGCCTTTTAGGATCCATTCTTTTATTGTTCCAAGTGTTTGGCGACAATTTTTATATGAATTGAATGAAAATGATCCCATTACCAGTGTAAATTGATTGGTTGAGTTATGTGACCTCATGGCTTGTCATTGTTACTCAAGAACTTATTTTTTTATCAAAAGTATTTTTCAAAAAGAATTTTGAAATTTTTTCTTAAAATGATATGAGGAAGTGCAAGTCTTGAAGAATGTTGTCTGTTGAAATTCCTTTTGATGATTGTCATCAAATTTTGAGCAAATGAATTTTAACCGTTGAGGTGTAATTCAAAAATGTGAATTTTAACCATTGAGGTGTGATTCAATTTATGATTTTTCGTAGCTTGAGAAATGTGTCATCTTAAAAGATGTCTCTCTTGATCCCAAAATTTCACACTACACATTAATAAGACAGACAAAGCAATTCAAACAAAACATTCAACATTCAATTTAAAACCAAATGATGGATTGATGAAGTTTTCATGCATGAGTAATGTTGTTTGTCCTTGTGGGATGTTGATGCAGGGGGAAAGCCCATGGGTGAACCTTGTTGGAGGAAGAGACTTGTGAGGTCTTTGCGGAATAGCCGGCTTGAGAGGCCTTGAGCAACCTTGAGCTTGAATCTTAACACTTAGAGACTTGTATGGTCTTTATAGAACAGTTGGTGTCACACCCCGAACCCAAAGCTTGAGCTCGGCACGTGACAACGACCGCACACCCAACAAGACTTATCTACCTATGTGTGCAAGGCCTCAATAAAGTTCAAAACCTTTGACTAATCCTTCACAATTTGGAAATTTACTATTCATAAACAAATAGTCTCCAAGGAATTAACAACTAAAGGAATCAAAAAAAATTTAAAACTGATATTAATTCCTCGAATATAAAACAAATCTTCTAATAGCCACATAACGACTTGTCTGACACTTTAGAGTCAAATCCTAATTCCTTTCACATGCACCACCTTAATGAGAGCTCCAAGATTTGCTACTCCTCAAAATCTGAAATTGAGAAAGAAGAGGGGGGTGAGCTGGGAGGCTCAGTAAATAACTATAGTTTGAAAAGGGGTGGATCAAGCAGCATTTATTCAAATAAAATATATAAATGTTCATAGGATAAATCTCATAGTCTTTAGAAATATAACACAATGCAGCGGAAAACTATGTATAAATTACAATAAGTTCAAAACATCAAAAGTCTCAATTTACTTAAAATAACGCAATCAATTAGATTTCAAATGTTTAAGTAAGACAATATGACTATGGTCACGCTATATCCCCGTGACTAGGCCCAGAACCACACATAGGCCGGTGGTAAGCCCCAGAAGAAACTAGTTTCTGTGCCAACGTTTACCCCCATTGGCGGGGTCCAAAGCATAGTCAAATGGTTCAGATTCAATTTCATATCAGTCAATGTCAAAAGATCATATTCAATAAAATCACAGTTCGAACAATGTTTGGTTCTTTTCACAAAATTTCAGTCAATGTCAAAAGATCATATTCAATAAAATCACAGTTCAAACAATGTTTGGTTCTTTTCATAAAATTCAAAAAGTGCTTGATCCCAGTTGAAGACACAAAACTTTCTAAACAATCAACTAATTAAATCAAATACATTATAATATTCCAAAAAGACAAAACTCTAATTCTTTTCTTTAAACCAATGTATCTAAAATAATTAAAATAATAATTCTGTACTGAAATACAATGAATATTTAATAAATAAAATAGGGAAGTTTTAGCAAAATATAGCTAGTTAAGAAAACGTTACTTACCTCTATCAAGCAACAAATTCTCTCTATCTCTTCGTTTCAAAGTTCACAATTCACACCCTAAACCAATTGTACAGTGATCAAGATACATTAATTGATATAAGAAATTTACTATTTAGTTAGTGACTAATTTATTTACTAAATTAAGCATGTATTGATGTTCACTAATTGATAAACACTCTCCAAATAGTCTTTCATGCCTTCCAATATTCCTCCATGTATCACCTTAAAGTTTGACAGATCTAACATTGATTTTTTTTTTTTTTTTTTCCTTCTCTCAAGGACTTTACAGCATATTCAGAAGCCTAGGATTTTTAGGATTTTGTACTTGCACAACTCCTCAACACGTCACATATCCTTTTCCTTCTTCTTTCATTTTATTTCTTTACCTTTTTCTGCATCTACAGGGGCCTAAGCCATTACTTAATGTCAATGTCTATTGACTAACTTTTATTTTATTTTATTTTTTATTTTTCAAAGGCCACTGACCAACTAGGTAACCAAGGGACATAACCTCACCATTAGCTTTTGCCCCACTACGTAATTGTGCTAATAGCCTAGGTATTACTTATCTTTTTTCTTTTGTTTCTTTCACTTCAGATTGACGTACATCTTTTTTTTTTTTTTTTTTTTTCTTTTTTCTTTTTTTTTCACTATCAGATTGACTTGCATAGCTATCCATTCATCATGTCCTACTGCCAATAGCCAAACTACTTTTCTTCTTTAATTTGAATGACCACACCTAAGCCTATGTATTGTATATTTTAAAAACTCCTCATCTTCTATCAATAACCACACCTGACGCCAAAATAGTACTTTTAAAAAAAAACTTCTTCATCACGTCTACAAGTGTGACGTGATCACCTTTTCTTTTTCTCCTTTTGAAATCTGATTTCTTGCAATAAGATCTATTTGGTACAGTTTCCACCGAAATTGAGATCAGATCTATGTTATTATTTCTAGAGCTAGCCAATTCTGATATACATGTTGCTAATTAAAATCTACGTATCAACCTAAAATCTACTATCAATTACTAGCTAACAAAACCAATTCATATTTCAATGACAATTTATTCTAAAGGAAAAATATTGAGACTCTCACCTTTATTTTCTTGTAGCTTCTCTCTTTTCCTTTGAAATCCTTCAAATTCTTGCCGTCAAAGAGTGTCTCTTGGTATTCCAAATAAGGTTTAGAAGTCTATTTATATCCTAATATTACTAGGGTTATAACCCATTTATTTTTATTTCTAAAAACTCCTAAAATAAATGATTTATTTGTATTTTTACCCTATACTTGAAATTTACTAAATTACCCACTTAAACAAAAATTCTTTGGAACCAGGTATTACAGTTGGCTTGCATGACCTTGAGCTTGAATTTTGAAGACTTGAAAACTTTTGTGGTCTTTGTAGAACAGTTGGCTTATATGGCCTTGAACTTGAATCTTGAAGCTTAATGATTAACTGTTTAGGAGTTTGGGTTTTGTATGACCTTTTATGGAGTATGGGTTATGGTGAAATTGGGCTTGTGGGACCTTTGGCAAATATGGGTAAGTGTTTGGGAAATTGGGCTTGTAGGGCCTTTTGTGGAGTATAGGGAATGGTAAAGGTTGTGTGGCCTTTTGGTGGAGTAAGTGACTATTTGGGCTTGTGTGGCCTTTTGTGGAGTATGGGGAATGGTGAAGCTTGTGTGGCTTTTTGGTGGAGTGAGTGACTGTCTGGGCTTGTGTGGCCTTTTGTAGCATGGGTGATTGTTTGGGCTTATATGGCCTTGAAGCTCAAGTGTTGTGGGCTGCCATTTGAGAGGCTTCGAACTTCAATCTTATTTTGTACTCGTCTGTAAAGCATCCTCAATTTGGGTACCAGCTGCAACTAGGGCTTTGAAGGTTGGGAAGTATTGTGCAAACAAGTATTTGTTGTAGGTAGGTAACAAATTCTTAACTACCATTTGCAGCTGATCCTCCTCACTAGGCCAAGAGGTCATTTGGACAGCTTTTGCCCTCCATCTCATAATGAAAGACGACAAGGTCTCCTTGGCACCTTGTTTGGTTGTCTTAAGATCCCTCCTTGTAACATCCACTTCATTGTTGAACCGATATTGCTTGAAAAATTCCGAGCAAATGTCTTCCCACGTGTTGGTGCGAGAGTCTTTCAAATTGAAAAACCACTTCAAAGCCACCCTTGTAAGGGTGTTTTGAAATAGTTGTGCCAAAATCTCGTCATCGGCCCCCAACGGGTGCATGGCCCTTGTATACATTTTCAGATGGGTTACTGGACAACCTATGCCATTAAACTTGTCTAGTGATGGCATCTTGAACTTCGGAGGTAGTCGAACCTTGGGGAAAAGAGACAATGATTGTAGATCCACCACCTCGTCAAATCTACAGGTCTTTTTGATAACCTTCTTCATTTGCTCCACCCTTTGGAGCAGCCTCTTCTCGGAACTCGGTCATAGGCGAACTCGTTGTAACCAATACTTTGTTCTCGGATGTTGGACCCCCCTGGCGTAACTTGAGGTTCTCTAGATAGCAAATATTGGAAAATTTGTTGTATGTCTTCTCTCAATTGTGTTTGGCCCACGACCAAAGTGTGCAACAATTCTTTCAACTCATTGGATTTCGAATTACTACTTTCCCCCATGGCAAAAGACGGGCTCTTGGAAGAAACTGGTGATTCTTTTTCGGACTGGGAGTCACTTGGGCTTGGACTATCACTGAACAACAATCTCTTCAACTTCGAAGATGGTGAAGAACAATCTTCCAAACGTCCCCTCTCTTCACGAGTCCAAACCTTATCCTGCATACTTTAAGACTCTCATTTTAGACTCATGTTATTCAATTTGATTAGGCTTTATTGGGCCTTAAGAAAAATGATTATTTACCTAGGCCATGTTGGACCTAACGGGCAATGATAATTGGTTTAGACCTTGTTGGGCCTTACTAAAAAAAAGTTTAACCTAAGGCTTGTCATGCCTAAGGGCGGGTGAAAAAATGTTATTTTCTTTAAGCCCTGTTGGGCCTAACGATGTGTCAAAAAATATTTTTCTTTTTTATTTAGGCCTTGTTGGTCCTACCAAAGACATGTTATTTTTCGTAGGTCTTGTTGGACCTAATGACATGTTAAAAATGTTGTTCTTTCAAACTTTAGGAAAATTTCATGTCAAGCGACAACCTAAACTTTAGGCGGTTTTTTTTATCCATTAAGAGTATTACCCAATGTATGATAAAATTGATGAATTTTGACTAGTTAAAGTGTAATTCAAAAATGTGAATTTTAATCCTTTAAGGATGTTATTCATTGTACGATGAAATGATGAATTTTAACTGTTTAAAGTGTAATCCAAAATGTGAATTTTAATCTGTTGAAGATGTAATTCATGATGTGAACCATTTAAGGTATTATTAAAAATGTGGTGAATTCTAATCAATTAAGATGTAATTCATGATATGTTTAAATTTTAACCATTTAAGGTGTTATTCAAAAAATGTTGTGAATTTTACTCAATTAAGATGTAATTCATGATGTATTTAAATTTTAACCCTTTAAGGTGTTATTTAAAAAATGTGGCGAATTTTAATCTATTAAAATATGGTTCATGATATGTTTAAATTTTAACCATTTAAGGTGTTATTTAAAAAATGTGGTGAATTTTAATCAATTAAGATGTAATTCATGATATGTTTAAATTTTAACCATTTAAGGTGTTATTTAAAAAATGTGGTGAATTTTAATCAATTAAATTTTAATCCATTAAGATGTAATTCATGATATGTTTAAAATTTAACCATTTAAGGTGTTATTTAAAAAATGTGGTTTTTTTTTTAAAAAAAAAATGTAATGCATCGTGTGTATTGAATCTTAACCATTTAAGGTATTATTAAAAATGCATTTAAATTTTTTTCAAGTATGTATATGTCATACGTTATACTTTAACCATTTAAGGTGTTTTACAACGTGTAATTTTTCAAAAAATGTAATGCATCGTGTGTATTAAATTTTAACCACTCAAGGTATTATTTACATTATGCATTTTTTTTTTTTAAATATGTATATGTCATACGTTATACTTTAACCATTTAAGGTGTTTTACAACGTGTATTTTTTCAAAAATGTAATGCATTGTGTATATTAAATTTTAACCATTCAAGGTATTATTTAAATTATGCATTTTAATTTTTCAACTATGTATATGTGATACGTTATATTTTAACCATTTAAGGTGTTTTACAACGTGTATTTTTTAAAAAAAATGTAATGCATCGTGTGTATTAAATTTTAACCATTCAAGGTATTATTTAAAATATGCATTTTAATTTTTCAACTATGTATATGTGATACGTTATATTTTAACCATTTAAGGTGTTTTACAATGTGTATTTTTTTCAAAAAATGTAATGCATCATGTGTATTAAATTTTAACCATTCAAGGTATTATTTAAAACATGCATTTTAATTTTTCAACTATGTATATGTTATACGTTATATTTTAACCATTTAAGGTGTTTTATAATGTATATATATAAAAAAATGTAATTCTATGTGTATGTTAAATTTCAACCACTTAAAGTGTAATTTAGAACATGAATTTTAATTTTCAATTATGTTTATGTCCTACGTTATACTTTAACCATTTAAGGTGTTTTACAACGTGTATTTTTTTTTTAAAAAAAAATGTAATGCATCGTGTGTATTAAATTTTAACCATTCAAGGTATTATTTAAAACATGCATTTTAATTTTTCAACTATGTATATGTGATACGTTATATTTTAACCATTTAAGGTGTTTTACAACGTGTATTTTTTTCAAAAAATGTAATGCATCGTGTGTATTAAATTTTAACCACTCAAGGTATTATTTAAAACATGCATTTTAATTTTTCAATTATGAATATGTGATATGTTATATTTTAACCATTTAAGGTGTTTTACAACGTGTATTTTTTCAAAAAATGTAATTCATGTGTATGTTAAATTTTCAACCACTTAAAGTGTATTATTTAGAACATGAATTTTAATTTTCAATTATGTTTATGTCCTACGTTATACTTTAACCATTTAAAGTGTTTTACAACGTGCATTTTTTTTTTTTTAAATGTAATGCATCGTGTGTATTAAATTTTAACCATTCAAGGTATTATTTAAAACATGCATTTTAATTTTCCAACTATGTATATGTGATACGTTATATTTTAACCATTTAAGGTGTTTTACAACGTGTATTTTTTTAAAAAATGTAATGCATCGTGTGTATTAAATTTTAACCACTCAAGGTATTATTTAAAACATGCATTTTAATTTTTCAAAACGTCATTTGTTATAACTAGGCCTTGTTGGACCTTATGTTAAAAAAAAACGCTAATTCGTTTGGACCTTGTAGGGTCTTACGGCATAGAAAACATTTGATCATTTTGATAAAGCCTTGTCGGGCCTTACGGCGTAAAAAAAATGTTTACTCATTTGATTTATGTGTTGAACATTTTTAATGGTGTAAGCAATATATCATATAGCAAACAACAAACCAACGTTCAAACAACAAGACGTTATAATCAAACAAGGCATGAACATATTTTTACCGGGTCAAGCCTATTGAAAAGTTCTATGGTTTTTCTACATGGGTAGAAGGTAGGCAAAGAGGGAACCCATAAGCTAGGACGTTGTATCTCCCAACTTGTGATGCCATGAGCATCACGTTGGTTCAAACGATATGGTTTATCCATTAACGTATCGATTAAGAAATGATCAAAATCGATACTACGCTATGGGGTGGTAACTTCATCAAGGGTACCTGAGTCTCATGAAGACCGTGATCCATGACTAGACTATTGGGGCTTCCGGGCTTTATGCATTTATTTACTTCCCGACATATGCAACTACTTGGTGCATGAACTGTCACGACCCAAATACGTAATATAATTCGGAGTCGGACCGGCATGCTAATACCAAGCCTGTGCTTGATATTAACACGAACCAACTAAAAGGAGTATAAATTTTTTTTTTCCTTCTTTTCTTTCTTCTCTCATCTTGATTCTTTAACTTCTATTTGGGTTGGGAACTCCAATAATATAATAATGTACTCCTTTGCAAAATAATTGAATATACTAGTCCACCTAAAGGAAGTGATATTAGTCAGAGTATTTATAACTGTTTATACAAAATACATCAATATGTGGACATAATAACTCTAATACAGCGAAAGACTATTTAAACATATATATCACTTCTGCTTTATA
The DNA here is from genome assembly GCA_907173295.1 of Fagus sylvatica. Lineage (NCBI taxonomy): Eukaryota > Viridiplantae > Streptophyta > Magnoliopsida > Fagales > Fagaceae > Fagus > Fagus sylvatica. Next base: position 16,064,778 of record OU015761.1, read on the forward strand.
TACATAAAAGCTCGAAACGTCTAAGCCTAGTTCTAGATACAACAAAATTACTCCTCCATGCTGAGACTCTTGGCTGCACTATAAAATGTTCCTACAATGTGAGCAATCCACTTTGCTCAGTAAGGGAGGCGTGACATGAAGATTTAACAGTATGCATGAATGTATGATAAACAAAATAATCTTTGTGGATGCATATAAATAGTTCATGCTAAAATGATTTCATGAGTTTCTTGAACATATATGTTTCATACTGATGAACATAATATCTGATAACTTGTAAGGCATAATATAACTATTGAAATCTAAACATATAGCATGATTCTTTATATGTAAATAAAACATGTTCCCTTAAATTGTTCTGAAGAGAAAACTTATCTCATACTCTTGCATAATATAGCAAAACTATATGGAACATGTAACTGTACTTTATCTTTAAGACTTGGCCCCTTGTGACTTTACTTGTGCCATGTCTACAAGGAAACTATCCCTTCGTGCCTTTGCTGCTTGCCAGTCTACAGGGTATGATAACCCCTCGTGACCTTCCTGCTACCAGTCTACAGGGAATATAACCCCTCGCGGCCTTACTTGTTGCCAGTCTACAGGGAATAAAACCTCTCGAGGCCTTCCTGCTGTCACAAGGCCCTCACATTGAAAACCATTTTATATGTTCATAAAACATATCATGCTTGTTTATTTTTCAATCTCTCTCTTGCCTTACTAAGCCAAAATTCATAGCATATCCACAGCTTGCTTCTAAAATCTGTCTTAACTGTACCAACTCAAAACTGTTTCTAAATCAATGCACATTTTCTTTATAAACAAGTATCAAACTAAGTTTACTGAAAGCATTGATAAAACATATATAGATATATTCTTAAAACATGGACTATTAAATTTTCATGGCACATTCCCTTACCTCAATCCAAAAGCTGGATTCCAAGAGTCTTAAGCAGATCGCTTCACCTATCCTCCCTTGATTATCCTAAACCAAGTATAGGAGTTAAGTTAACTTTAACTTAATCTTAGTTTCAACTTAATGCCAACCTTAGCTCATAATAGGCTAATCAACACTTATGACCATAATTCGCTTAATTTAACTTAACAAATCTTTACTAACCCTTACTAAACCCCAAACAACATGTTGAAGGCATCCAAGGCTAACCAACCTCATAATTATAATACCAAATACAACATACTTCAAGCAATCACACATTGTTTCTAAGGCACTAATGCAGAAACCGTAGTTACATGGCTCATAACTTTACTTATAATACCAAACAGTGAAATCAATGCATAATAAAATTCACCTATGCAATAAACATGCAATTGGTCCTACACATAAAATATCAACTTAAATAAATCATCCAATTGCAAGAATAAATTCGTCAAAGTCTCATTCTTTCAGGAAATAAAGGTTCTGTCCCACTACAGGGCAGACCATTTGAACAGTGAATTTAACTATCCATTCACTATCCAATTTCCTTGATATTTCATTTACTTGTTCTAATATATGTCTAATACATTAATTAAAAATTACAGCTCTATTTGAGCTTTATATAAAATTATAAAATTCAACCAAGACAGAAACTCAAATCTGTCAGCACAGTTTTGAAGGTAACTTTAAATCAGTACCCACAATTCA
>OU015761.1:16066519-16208983 GCA_907173295.1 Fagus sylvatica
TGTGCTTCAGTCTGCTGTTGGTCTTAGAGCTTCTTGCATTTAGATGGGGTCCAATGGTGAAGCATCCAACATGACACATTGGTTTACAAAGGCATTCCTCAAACTTTGCGCTGATATATGGTATTTTCCAGCTTCTATCTTCCAGGTGGTTATCTTAGGAGGGCAAAAGGAGTTCTCTGATCTCCTATTATTCATTTATTGACTACAACAGCTGTAAAGACCACCATCTAACCACAGAAATTTCCCTTAACAGTATAGTGTCATCCACTTAACCACCTGCTGCAAACCCAAAATAGCTTTATCTATTTTGCACCTTGCAAAGCTTAGCATTCCAGAATTTCTATAATATGGATGACTAAAAAGAGCTATTAATTAGGCTCAACTTCTTGGCAAAGGATGTACTTATATCTTAGAAAATTAACATGAGTTTGTATTTGATCTTCTTTCTGGAAAATTTTGACTTAAAAGAATGATTGTTTTTTTGTTTATCTATTGAGTAAAGTTGATGTGGATAGTTTTGTACAAATTTTGATAAGCATGTTATATACACGTTTATATATTGAGTTCTTACAATTTTTTTTCTTTTTTATAGGGAGGTAACCAATATCGTGGCTTTTGATTGATACATGGATGAAACATGGATTGGAGCTCAAAGAGAATTTTGTGTTTGTTGTAAATCCATGAATTTGTATCCATTAATGACTTAAACTTAGACAGGGGATTATTTTTGTACTTATGAATTTTATGTAGAAGTTGTAGTTATTAATATTGTGAAGTGTTATAAATTTTCTATCTTTTTGTAGATTTCTTGATTTTGTGAATGTTGCTCTTTATTTAGTTTTTATATTATTAAACAGGACCGGTGACAAATAGAAATATCAACAATTAATGCTGATAAAAAAAAAAAAATTATTGCAACGAAATGGTTGAAGCAATACCTTATCGCAACGAAATAATCGAGGCAATAAAAATGCTATATAACTTTATTCCAACGAAATGGTTGAAGCAATATCTTATCGCAACGAACTAGTTGTGGTAATAAATGAAATTATTGCAACAAAAATCTTGTTGCAATATATGATATTTATTGCAATGACATATTTTGTTGCAAAAACCTATTACCACAGAGTTTATTTGCAACGGCTAAAACCTATTACCATAGAGTTTATTGTAACGGCTTGCAACGATTAACTTTCGTTGCGATAAAAGTTTATTGCAACAAAAAATTCCATTGAAATTAACATTTTTTCTTGTAGTGTTGTAATAAATTCATACACAACAATACATTAAATAAATTAAAATAGTTCATTCAAAATACTATATAACCAATAATATCCATATGTTTCATAAAAAAATAACATCCATATGAATTAATACGTTTAACCAAAAAAAAAAGAAAAAGAATTACATCAATTAATTATCTTACTAAAAATGTCAAAACAAGTGATGTTTTAGTGTTCTACCAATCTTAATAGGATGCCGCCTTATGGTATGTATACACATTTGTACGTTTGACATAAATCATATAATTAATAATATAGGTCACCCTCTAACACCACATATCATCATTGATGATTAGAAATTAACCATGCTAGTTTTCTTCTAAACAACGAAAAAGAAATTAAGTATGCTGGTGACGCTACGTAGGATTTGTATTCGTTCTAGAAATAACAATTTGTGGCTAGTATTGAACAATGAAATTCCTATAAAGGAACTTTCTGAAACAAACAATTTTTGTCTTACTCTAACACACTAACACAAAATAGATCAACCCATGCAAGCTGTAAAGTAAATATATGGCTGTGTGAAAAAGTAGTCCACACACCTTATTACATGGACAATACCATAAGCTCTTATAAGTAGCTTTCTTTTATCCGGACAAAAACTAGTATCTTCTTATACATAATACGGTTTAAGATCAAAAGAAAGAAGAAATAAGTTTTAAAACAAATATGAATGAGAGTTTTTATGGAGCAAACCTGAAGGAAAAGCTGAGGAGTGAAGAGAAGGATCCAGTCCGACAGGCAAGGAGAATGCCCTCTTTTTATTTATTAGACAGAGAGTGGATGCAATGAGCAAAATGAGGTTTGAGATTAATTTTTTGGATCTTTTGAATTTAATTTTGTTTTTGGTTGAAGAGATAGAGAGAAAGAAAAAGAGATTTTTCAACTTCTTTGTGTGTGTTTGAAAATTATGAGTTCTACACATTTGATGAGCCTGAACCACAAAATTAAGAGACGGAAATGTGAAGAGAGAGAGAGCGGAAAAGCTGCATAAATGGAGTGCTTTTGCCCAGAGAGAGAGAAAGAAGCCTCTTGCTTAGTATGAGAAGTTTGACCTTTATGAAATTTCTGCACTTCTCTTCAAAAAATAAAAAGTTCTTGCTTGGTGTGTTTTTCTTGCAGATCAGAGTTTTTTTTTTTTAACTTACTGCAGATGGAAGTCAGTTGAGATGAAGAGGCAGAAATGGAGAGAGCAATCGGTATTTAAGTCATTAAACAAATTTTTAAGGATATTTTAGTAACTTAGACCATAAGAACATGCGGTGCGAAAACTGGATATGGGATTTAAATACAACGTTTTCAAAAAAGCTAGGATCAACTCCGGTTTGATAACGTTATATTTTGGCATTTTTTAAAACGTGATTTCCTAAAATTCATTGAGCCAAACACAACATTTTTGCGTTTTTTGCTAAAAACGTAATTTTCCTCTTTGGAAACGGGGGGCCAAACCCACCCTAAACGTTCATGCACTACGACTTTTATCTCTTATTGTTTTCTGTTTCACACTTTCACTTTCACTTTCACCAGAGAATAGCATGCACGAATTTGGGTTAAGAGCACAATCAATAATTGAGAAAGATGACAGAAATATGAGCAAGGCACACACAATATTACAATCAATCAATTTCAAAAAAAAAAAAATTCACAATTTTTTTTGTCAAGTTATAAATAGTAAATAATAAAGTGATGTCAGTGGTGGGTCCAAATAAGAAAATTAAAAAATGTCACTTTTGCAGTTGTGAAATATGTTATGATTGTAGCATTACTCTATGACAATATACCCAAACCGCATGTAGATAATATTTAAATAACATTGTACCATGTCATACAATAACCTTAATCTTAGCAAAGTAAGCACAATTTGGGAACTAAACTGTGCTTAATTTTACTAGTCCCCTTATTCTAATTTTTAGATTTCTCATGGACCTTGATTTTTGGGCCCAAAAACGCGGAATTCTACTAGAGGTCTTGGCCCTTGGGTCCATTTAGAAATGAAAAGTCTATGGACATATCCTTTGCCACACCCAAATCTACAACGCGTTGAAGTGGTAGGTTATGATTGGTGGAGAAATAAAAAAAAGAAGAAAAAAAAAAAGTATGCGGGTCTTAGTGCTGGATCCCGATGACAGTGATCTTTAACCACTCACAACTTGTCACTTCAACAAATTGTAATTTGGGTGTGACAAAATGTGTCCATAGACACTTTGATTTAGAAAATGCAAAATCCATTCCAACCTCATTTTAATTAATATTATCGCATGGAAGTGTAGTACATTGAACTTTTCTTAAAAAAAACCGATTAAACCCTTTATTCCCAACAAAAAACACTACTTGCAAAGCTCTCTTAAAACTAATTAACATGTTCTACTCCTTATCAGCCTCCCTTTCTTCTTCAGCCGAGATAAATCCAGCACCATCGATTTATTAGCTTTTGTAATTTTATTATATCATGTATAGTACAATTAAAATATTTAATTGGTATTTACTTGGTTGTATTTTTTAAATAATCATTGTGTGTTCCATGATAAGGATAATTAAAAGAATCATTACTATTGAAATAAGTCATTAATAATAATAGTACGTAGTCGTAAATATTATTATAACACTCTATAATGTCCTCAGTACCAGAATGAATGATATTAATAATACAGTAGGTAAGGAGCAACAAAAGCAATGCGATAACACTGATAACATTTAGGGTAAAATGCATTAAAATCCTCTGAACTTTTATGTTGTTACATAATATTATTAGGGACACTACTCTTTTTATATTTTGTTAAGATGACAAATAGGGATTTGTGTAATATCATTTTCATGACTCTATATACTAACATCATTTTTATTATGCACTTATCTTACACTACAAAAAATCAGCATATAGAGGCGGTTTTGAAAAGCTCAAAACTGCCTCAATAGACTATCAAACCGGCTCAATAGACATAAATGCTTTATAGAGGCGGTTTGAAAATTGCATCTAAAAATTTGAAAAGTACCTTTGTAATTACTACCTTAATAGACATAAATGCTTTATAGAGGCGGTTTTTAAAACCGCCTCTACAAATGAAAACCGCCTCTATAGATCATCTGTATACACCTCTAATAGGTTTTGAAAATCACCTTAAATTTATCTATTGAGGCAGTTATATAACCGCCTCTATAGATAAAATATTAAAAAAAAAAAAATCTATTTTTGAAAGTTGTCTATTGAGGTGTTTAGATCTTTTTTTTTTTTTTTTTTTTCTTTAATTTGCTTTTGCACCGATTTGATTCTTCTAATACACGACACAAAATTCCAAACTAGAACATAACAAATGTCTATAATACCATCATCATATATGTATAACACAAATAAGCTATTAAAAGTCTAATACCATCATTGCAAAGAGTAATGTCACCATAGGAAGGGAACTGTCACTGTGATAACGTCACCAAGAGGAGAACGTTACCAAGGGAAAGTGACGTCACCATAGGAAGGGAACTGTCACTGTGATAATGTCACCAATAAGGGAACATTACTAAAAGAGGAGATAACGCCACCATAAGAAGGGAGTTGTCATTGCAAATAGTGACATCACCATAAGAAGGGAACTGTCACTGTGATAACTTCACCAAGGGGGAAACATTATCAAGGGAAAGTGACGTCACCATAGGAAGGGAACTGTCACTGTGATAATGTCACCAATAAGGGTACATTACCAAAAGAGGAGATGATGCAACCATAGGAAGGAAGCTATCATTGCAAAGAGTGATGTCACCATAGGAAGGAAACTGTCATTGTGATAATATCACCAAAAGGGAACATTATCAAGAGAGGTGAATGTCACCACAAAGATGGGAATATCACAAGAATATAACAAAAAAATATATAATATTATATATATATAAATAAATATATATAATATATATATGACAAGATTGAATAACAAAGAAATTGAAAAAAAAAATAAATCAATTCTTTCAAAGAAGTAGCAGAAACAAAAATCTTTATGCTTATCAAGTGAAAGAGTCGAGTACAAGAATGTACCCTTTCAAGTGGTTGCCTATTCAAGGCTATAAGTATGAGATGTTGCCTATTCAAGTTGCGATGCTTTTTTGCTAAAGTCCCAAAGAGCTAAGAGAACTAGAGTATTCGTTGCTGCAAAAAATAATAATAATAATAATAATAAGAAGGTGAAATCACGTGATTGTTTATTGGCATGACTTAGCAAATATTCATGTTAGGACAAAGTTTGGCTGCAACCCGGGTTGCAACCATTGCTATAAACTCTCCATGCAATATATGACAAGTGTGCAAATGATCAACTTAACACCCCTTAACCAATGCACATGACCAACTTAACACCCCTTAACCCCGTTAAGCTTAAACGTTATTTTCTCTCTCCTCCGTTCTCCATCTCTCTGTCTCCTCCATAGACTCTCTCTCTCCTCCATCTGGTTCTCTCTCACCTCCTTGTCGATTCCCAACTCCGACTAAACCAACAACGCCACATCACACGACCCTTCAAACCTCCCTAGCCGAAACCCCTTTTCTCAACAAAACCCAACCCCCAACCTCGGCCAATCGCAACCACCGGTCCACCGCACACAACCAAACCTCAATGAAAGGACCAAAATCAAATCCAACCCACAACAAAGCAACCCAAAAAAACCCAGAAGAGAAATAATAATAATAAACACAAAAATCAAAACCCATAAGAGAAATAGCCAACCCCAACACATGGATCATAAAAAATAAACCCAAAAAAAAAAAAAAAAAAAAAAAAAAAAAAAAAAAAAAAAAAAAAATGTGAGGAAAAGAAATGGGTTTGAGTGAAAGAGAGAGAGAAAGACTTACGAGAACTCCTGAAACGCGTAAACGACGGGGTCGATTTTGGGGATGACGACAGGAAGCCTTTTGAACAGTACGGAAGCTACGATCTTATCTAGTTTGGTGCAAAACCCTCGAGCTTTCACCAACGAATTTAACAATCTCTGCATTTTTGTTTTTTTCTGGTGGGGTTTTGATTTTTGTGTTTATTATTATTATTTCTCTTCTGGGTTTTTTTGGGTTGCTTTGTTGTGGGTTGGATTTGATTTTGGTCTTTTCATTGAGGTTTGGTTGTGTGCGGTGGACCGGTGGTTGCGATTGGCCGAGGCTAGGGGTTGGGTTTTGTTGAGAAAGGGGGTTTCAGCTAGGGAGGTTTGAAGGGTTGTGTGATGTGGGGTTGTTGGTTCAGTCGGGGTTGGGAACCGGCGAGGAGGAGAGAGAGAACCAGATGGAGGAGAGAGAGAGTCCGTGGAGGAGATGGAGAACGGAGGAGAGCGAGTGTGTCTGATGGAGGAGAGAGAAAATAATGTTTAAGCTTAACGGGGTTAAGGGGTGTTAAGTTGGTCATGTGCATTGACACTTGTCATATATTGAATGGAGAGTTTATAGCAATGGCTGCAACCCGGGTTGCAGCCAAACTTTGTCCTTCATGTTAATGGATTGTGCTCAAGTGAGAGGTTGCCTATTCAAGTTGCAATGCTTTTTTGCTAAAGTCCCAAAGAGCTAAGAGAACTAGAGCATTCGTTGCTGCAAAAAAAAAAAAAGGTGAAATCATGTGATTGTTTGTTGTCATGACTTGGCAATATTCATGTTAATGAATCAATCCATGGCTTCATAAAAATTTTTTTCAAGAAAGCACAGTCATGAAAGATATCGATTATTTGGGTTCAGTCTATATTCATGCAAGACCTGAAGGTTTCAACGTTTAAAGAAAAAGACTCAAGATAGAAAAGAAAGAATAAATATCCTACATGAAGAAAACAAAAGAGTATGAAATTGTGTGGTTTTAATCATGAAATTCAAAGGTTAGATTCCTATATATATTGATCAGGTACACGGCAATATGAATAATATGAGGGTTTGACTACAAGACAAAACACAATGGAGGAAAAAGAGGATTATTTAGATGTACGGGGCTTTATTTGTATGTCTCATAAACATACAAGATCAATTCAATTTTGCTTATATGAATTTGATATATATCAAGAAAACAGAATATGATCAGCGGCAATTCTTGTTAGTACAAAATTCAAAATAATGATCTGGCATATGATCTGGCAAGGGCGCCAATTAAATAGCGACACATGGACTAAGTAATAGTCAATATGTGGACCAAACAGAAGGAGACACGTAAACTAATAAAAGAGTAATGCGTGGATCAGGTAGCAAATAGAGCGCAAGCCAATCAAATGGTGACAAATGGACCTAGTAGTGGCCAGAGCAGGGGCCAATTATAAAGAAACACGCAAACCAGTCAAGGAGTGACACGTGTTCGATAATTTTCATAGCCACACAGATGACATTTGGCAAATGGAGTTATGCACGATGCACACTTCTGGATTCTCTAACAGAAAGACCATGTTTGAAGCAGTTAGCAGAGGCTATTTCCATGGGATTTGAAGAGAAGATCAAGGCTTAATCAAGGCTTGGAATGTAACCGTTGGAGTTGGCTTATAAATAGTAAACCCAAGTGTATTTCAAAACACACACACACCCCAAACAAACCTAAAGAGCACTTGTTAGATTAAAAGTTACTGTTTCTTTAGAATCTTAGAAAGTTTTCATTTGTGGCTTCTAGTGTTTTCTTAGAGAAAGGTTATTTAGGAAAGAGAGTGTGCTAAGTCACTTTACATGCTTGTAAGTATTCATTCGATTGATATCTTGAATACATAAGAATGTATCGTTTATGTGAATGTTACCTTATTTGACGCTTTAGTTATCTCGATTGCATTATGTGTTACTTTAGTTAAGATGTAGTTACCTCGATTAGCATTGTTTAATTACTTTAGTTTATAACTTAGATTTAATTATGAATGCTATGATGATCTTTACTCTAGATTTAGCTTAATTAATTAATTAGTTGCCTTAGCCCTTAAATTAGTTTAATCAGTTAATTGTTATCTACCTTAGCTTAATTAGTTGTTATCTACTTTATTATTCTCTTGTTTACTTGCATTAGATTAATTAGTTAAGCTTGTTGATTGCATTTCACTTTAGTACCATTTTCATTCTTTTTTCTTACTTGCATTTTTTAATTTAAATTTCTTTAGGCAAAGGCAAGCACCGAGCCTATCAAACCCCTTTTAGATCGAAGTCAGATTAGGGTTCTACAGTAAAGTACTAGATCTCCATCTAGCATAGTTATTTGTTTCCTTCAAAACAAATTGGCAACCATTCTTTAGAAATTCTAGTTTGACAACAAACAACTCTTGTATGAATTATGATCAACGTGCAAATTTGAAAAAAAAAAAAAAAAAAAAAAAAAAAAAAAAATTGCAGTACACACTAGAAAAGAGAAGGAACCGTATGAAGACAATGACAAAAAAGACTGAGAAGAAAAGGAACGTACTTTGACCATTAGCAAGAAAAATATGGAGGGGCTGCTTCTTTTATAAGAGTGTGAAACACAATTTTCTACCAGGAGTATGAGTCTTCACAAACCAATCATTGAAGAGTTTATACAAGATAACAACTCCTATCTCTTCTAGAAGTGGGATAATGAAAAGAAGATTACTAGGAGTGTGAGTCTTCACAAACCAATCGCTGAAGAGGTTATACAAGATAACGACTTCTATCTCTTCTAGAAGTGGAATAATGAAAAGAAGATTACTAGGAGTGTGAGTCTTGACAAACCAATCATTGAAGAGTTTATACAAGATAACAATTCCTATCTTGTCAAAGTCACTAAAAAAAGAAAAAGACTTCAGGTGCGGCTAAATTGGGATTTGAGTTCTAATGTTAGTTGGTCATTGATCTGCATGTTTAAACGTCTTGAAGCAATGGGCTTTGATGGGGCCCTAGTATTGGAGGTTTTCTTTGCATGCAACAAGAACGAGGAGCTCGCAGCCAACTATCTCTTAGATCATATGCATAAGTATGAGGACTAATCAAAGTGGTTCTTATTTAATGCCCAACCTCTTTGCCATGTAGGTTGAGTTTGTTTCATCTTTAGTTTCTGTGAGGGGGGTTTTTGTTGCTATACCACGTGCCATAACGAGATTGGTTGGAACGTTGGCTAAGCTTTTAAGGGTAAGAGAGTTGAACCCAAAATTCAATCGAGGGCCCAAAAGGCGGCCCAAGGGCTAATGGGGCAGCTTCCTTGAAAGGTTTTGAATATGCCAGGCCCATATCAGCATGAATAATAGCACTACAATCCAATGAAATAACTTGTATTAGTCAAAGTCCAAAACAAGGGTCAAGTGGGGCTTTCCATATCTTGTAAATGGCTTGAAATATAGCTTGAAATAATATAATATAAAATAGTAGTCATATTTATTAAAGAAAACAAGAAGTGGGGCTTTCCATATAAATCTTGATTAGCTTGATAGTAATATCTCATATTTATTAAAGAGATATTAAATCATTAATAGTTTCATCAATAATTGATATTTACCAGAACATGAAAGTGCATTTGTTAGTTAAAGCCGAAAATAAGGATTAAATGAGAGTTTTCCATATTTTGTAAAAAACTTGAACTCAAGCTAATAATTTGATATAGTTGTAATAGAACATAAATCGAAAAGAGGATAATATTTCCCTTGAGAACTGATGTCCGCCGGATTGTAGAACATAATCTGCCATGCTGCTAATATCTGCTGTAACAAATAGAACTCTTAATAATGAACTTGAAAGACATAAAAGAGTTTGACTAAGCGGGAGAGAGTTAATCCTATGAAGCATGCATGGGGTTAAAGTATATGTGTTTAGACTTTTGTGGCGTGAGTCTCAAGGTTGAAGAAGACCAAGAGCTCGATATAGTGTTTACTGTTGTAACTCGAATATCTGCCAAGTGACACTTTTGGAGATATGAGCTGAGATCATGGTGTCTTAGGCTTGGGTCAGTGTTTAGGGCTTAAGAACAGAGTTTTAAGGTTAAAAATGACCTTAGAACCCTATACTTGAAGACATGTACTAGAGAGTGCACTTAAAAGAGAATAGTCTGATTACTGCTGCAATGCATTTCAGACTATCCTTGCAATCTCTGAGATATGGTGATCTGATATGGTCGTAGGTAAGTGTTTGGGATGATGAAAATGGTTAAGGATATAGTGTCTAGGCTTGGCTTAAGCTTCAGTTCTGTTGCCTTATCTTGTGTTGGTCCCCAAGGTTGTCCTCAATGGTGCCATTTATAGGAGGTTTTTGGTGGGAAAACTAAGGGAGTCAAATCTCCTTCATCATGGGTTGGTTATGCATGCTCCTTGGCTTTGGTTTTCAGAAAAATAACAGCTCTGCCTCCCAGTAAGCCTTGAGCCATCATTTTGGTGGAAGCCTAGACTATAGGATTAACTCCCCTCCTTCAAACCAAACTCCCTAAGTCCTACCAAATGGAGAAGTGAACCTAGCACAGAGCTAGGCTGTAATGGTTACTCCCTCAGCCTTGATTGGCTAGTTGTATCATGATGGTGAAGATAAAATAAGATTATCTGCACAGCCACGGATTACTGCTGCGTCTGGTGGCCAATGGTGACCAGAATCCCTGTCATGATTACTGTTCCGATGGCCAATGCATGGGTTCAGGGGCTTCATTGGTCTGAAGGAGATATGCCATCATGATAACCTGCTTACTTCAGTGAGCTTTTATATATATGGTCTGAGTTGACTCAGGTATGTATGCTGTAAGGTTACTGTTGCAGAGCATGCAGCCAATAGCTGTGATTCCTAATTGCATTTTTTATATATATGGGCTGAGTTGACTCAGGTATGTGTGCTGTCAGGTTATTGTTGCAGAGCATGCAGCCAATAGCTGTGATTCCCAATTGCATTTTTGGACCAATCGATGGGCCTCCTTATGTTTCCCATGCCTGAAGTGAATTCAATGAAGGAGACAAGCTCATTCTCCAATTTCTAAAAAGGAGAAGAGAGAAACGTGGGTCCCAAGGGGGAATAACTCCTTGTTCAGCTTTTATTTAAAACTGTTCTGACTTTGTGGGGCCCTATGGACAGCTGTCCCAACTGGCCAAGGTTGGGTTAAGGCCTTAGGCTTGCTTTTGGGCCTTAATTACTTAGCAAAGACCCCTTTTAGGCCTGAAAATAGCTTGTTAGAGCTGACAATAGGATGGCAAATTGTGTAATGATGTGCCCACGAATGAGGTTTGCCACAAAATACTCAAGAAGAATCATGGGCAGCTAGTGCTTCTTCGTTTGCAATGAGTTTTCTTTCTTGTGGTAAAGATGTTATTAAATCCTTGAAGAATATGACCTGGGTGTTTAGGCATCATGAATGCCTTCCCGGATCTTCAAAGAGTAAGAGATGGACTTGAGGATACAATCTTGTCTTGTGTGTTGATACTAGCATGAGCCATGTGGCTGAGTTGGTGAAAAGAGTCTAAATGAGATATCATTGTCGTGTCTACAACATAGTTTCTACAGCAAACTCTTTTATTTGCACATGAATAATGTCTTGCTAAATTTGAACAATGTTGGATCTCATTCCGTGGCAAAGATAGGCTCGTGACTAAATGTTGGTCTCGACCATATTTGAATGGCTTTGCTCCTTCAATATTGATGAAGTAAAGAGATGAGCACACTTGATGGATTGCCCGCTAGATCCTCGAGATAAGAGAAATGATGTTTTTGCCAAAGAGTTGCTCAGTTTTAAGAGTGTATGTACTTCATCTAGTGGTAGACTTCATTTGATCAATGGTAACCAAAGAAGGCTTGCACGTTGATGGATCTCCAAATGATAGAATCCCCATAAGTGCTTTCTTCATTTTAGATGAACTAAGAATCAAATGACACACTCTTGGAACGTAATTGAAACAATCTTCTCATGGTAGCTTGGCCTTTCGAATTGCAAGTGAACACCATTGGTTTCAATTTTCTGCTGTAAAGGCTGCTTCATTGTTGAATGTATGGAATGTCTTGAAACTTTAAAGCCAATGGGAAAGCTCTACTATGAAATTAACTCATCTTATTGTAGATTGAGAAATCCATGTACAACTTTATTCCCCATGAATGCTCATAAAGTCAGTAAGGGATGTGTTGAAGATGGAGCAAGTCAAGAACGACATTTCTGTTGCTGACTTAAGTTCTGCTCTGGTGGCAGACTTCTCAGCAACAAGTAGCAATCTTCTCAGCAGCAAGTAGCAATAAAAAAATCTTGAAAATGGCTTGTTTAACAATAACAAACATTGATAGTAGAATAGTCAACAACATTTGGCTTAACGAGAAAGCCAAAGAAAGCAATGGAAGATTGCACCCAATAGTAATTATGTCACACTAGGCTCAACTTGAGCCCCCAAGAAATATGAATACACAGAAGCAATTATCCGTAAGTATGTGGAACGCAATCATCCTCAAAATTGTAGCATGGCAAGCCGTGGGGCATAAGAACCACAAAATGACTTGATGTAAAGGTGAGGATAGTCCACAACTTACATGGAATGAAGAATTTTGGACATGTAAGGAGTACGGTATACGAAGCACAGCACCTTAGTGATGGACATGAATTTGATACTCCAAGGTTTTGAAAGCTTCACTTTTAGCAGAATAAGAAAAGGCTGGTAACCAAAGCTGCAGTAACATTGTTTACTGATTTCTGTCGTAAGGCTCAGTAGTAATTTTCTAATTCGATGGTAGACTTTCTGTTTCAACAGTAAGCTTCACCGCGTGATTGAATGCACTCGTAATATGAGTCTTGTGAAATCATTAGCGTCATTTCGGCTTCGAGAGAGCTAGAATTAGCTTTCTTTCTTGAATGTAGTACGTATATGAGGAAAAATAATTGGCTAGCCCCCATGTATGAAAATCCCGTGAAGTAGTCATACTTTGGAGGTTTGCATGGATCAAGTTGAGTTGTACTCGGAGAATGCGGCATGCTTTGACAAAGTCTGCTGTGACCTTCCTGATAGGGTGGACATTGGTTTTGAAAGTCTGCTGCTCCTCTGCTTAAAAGCATTCCAGCTACTGAAGTCTGCTGTAGAGACCAGTTCTTCCGCTAAATTTTTGAATGTGCTCACGCACTTTCAACCACTTATTTTCTACTTCAAGAACAATTATACACCTTGCTAAGGCTCCCCTAGGTGGTTTGCAATAAAAATCTCAAGATATTAAAACACGATCTTTGGATTCTTTTAAGTCTGCCACGCTTTTAGGAGACACAAACTTAGCCTTTGATGGTGTTCTCCAATCTCCTCAATCTAATGGGAGTTTGTCAAAATATATTCCCAGAAAAATAATGATGGGTACATTTCTTTTGTTGATTGATGACTTGAGAACCCAAGGTTGCAAGAGTACCCACACGATGGTTCTTCAAGCGAGAGCTCTACCAAGGATAATCTCATATTCAGATGGTCGTGGCAAATACGATGTAAGTCTGCTGGAATGAACAGGACGTTGCAGCAGACTTCTGAACATATGAGATATAAGCCAAGAAATAATGCCGAAGATGTTGAGGAGCATAAATTTGGGCTAGAAATTCCCTTTTAGCCCCCAAGTAGAGAGTCTCGTCATTCTTGATTGATGTGATAAATGGGTTGCTCAACCCCCTTGTTGTCTTCATGGGTCAATAAGGCTTCTATTGCTTTTTTTGTTAGAATCTAGATAAAGCTGAAAAAGCTTTCCAAGCATTGATGCTCGTATGGTGGACAACTTAGAAATGACTTGTAGTATTAGTATTTGGTGGACCAATAAAAGATACCCAATTCTTCAAGATTAGAGAAGTTGTAGATGTTGCGCTAGGTACCAACCTCTTTATATAGGATACCCTTACCAGGAGACTTCTCAATTCTTGGCTTCTTCTCATATATGATCTCTTTGAATGAATGGTGATCTTACTTCACTTGTTGTGGATCACATGTAGAGTGAATGAGATCAGCGACACCCCTATTGTGATGGAGGTATGCGTCTACACTCATTTTAAGGTAAACTTTGGTTGCGGCTGCTTGAACCATTTCCTTTTGTAATTTAGGAAGAAGTGACAGCAAAGGTTGTTGAAGAAATTGTAGCAAAAGCTGCTAGTGATGCTACAGCAGAAGCTGGTATTGTAATTGCAGTATAAATTATTGGTGGCGCTACTGCGGCATTTATTGGTGTTGAAACTTCAATAAAAATTTCTGATGGTATCACAGCAGAAGTTGCTTAAGATGTTGCTGTAGAAGCTTTCAATAATGTTGCGAGAGGAACCGCTAATGAAATTGTAGTAGGAATTACTAATGTTGTGTCAAGAGTTGTTGATTAAGTTGCGAAGATCATACTACTGCAGTAGTAAAAACTAATGTAGTTGTAGCAAAAACTGCTTATGGTGCAGAAGCTACTAATGATGTTGAATTTAATGAGAGTGAATCTTTTGATGGTAGTAACTCCTCTGAATTTTCCCTGAAATCTCACGACTTTGCAATAGACCATGAAGCTTTCTTCCCTCATTCAAAGTATTTCTGCTGTAGGAGCTATGAGGAGTGTGTTTCCCTTCTTTCCTCAAGATAAATCCATACAGAGGAAGAGATGTTTGGAGGCACGAGAGACTCCTATTGATGTTGTGATTCCTTTGCATAAAAGCACTTGCCAAGGAATTAATGTCAATAACGCTTGTGTTGCAGAAGAGACTCTGATTTTTTAAATTGCTCCTGCCACAAATATGTCTTCAATTGGGACTGAAATGTCTGCCACAGAAGAATTTCCTACTGCTGACTAGCCTCTCATGAGATGAATAACTTATCTCGAGATGTGTAGGCTTAGCTTTGGTTTGTTTGCCATAGTAGAATGATTTGTTGGAGCACTTGGTCAGTGTGAGTCCAATAGGGGCAGGTGAGAATATACTAGGACTACACACCCCTGTTTTCTTTATCACTCCTTAGCTGGAATTGCGCACTTTAATGGACCCGGCGGGAAATCGCACTCGTTCGCCGAGTTGTGGCACCAAGAATGGCTTACTTTAATGGACCCGGCAGGAAATCGCACCCGTCCACCGAGTTGTGGCACCAAGAATGGCTCACTTTAATGGACTCGACGGGAAATCGAACCCGTCTGCCGAGTTGTGGCACCAAGAATGGCTCACTTTAATGGACCCGGCGGGAAATCGCACCCGTTTGCCGAGTTGTGGCACCAAGAATGGCTCACTTTAATGGACCCGGTGGGAAATTGCACCCGTTCGCAAAGTTATGGCACCAAGAACGGCTCCACCGAGTTATGGCACCAAGAATGGCTCACTTTAATGGACCCGGCGGGAAATCGCACCCGTCCGCTAAGTTGTGGCACCAAGAACGGCTCACTTTAATGGACCCGGTGGGAAATCGCACCCGTCCGCCGAGTTGTGGCACCAAAAATAGCTCACTTTAATGGACCCGGCGGGAAATCGTACCTGTCCGCCAAGTTGTGGCATCAAGAATGGCTCACTTTAAATCGAACCATCCACCGAGTTGTGGCACCAAAAATGAGCCCAAGTACTCATTAGCTAGAATTTTCTCATGGCAATAGAGATGAATTATGTTGGCCTAGCGCCAAAGAATATATTTTGATCTTCCTTTTATCTTTTGTTTTTTCTTGTCTTCATACTTATTGTTTTATTTCTTTCTATCGCAGCTAGCAGCGGTAATGAGCTTGTTGTTGAGGATGAAGGTGATTTTGATGCAGCTGGAGCTGCAAAATCTGCTACTGCTGTGATTCAGCCTCCGTTTGCATCCCTCGAGAGACTTGGTGTGCAGATATCTGCTATCCCCGCCAAGATCTTAGACTTCTTCCATGAATTTGATCGAGTAATTGTTAGCTAATATCGCCCACAACACTTTTGGGTATTTGGTAGGGGTGAAGTTGATTTTTATGGTTACTCGGTCCCTTGTGATGGAGTTCAAAATTTGGAGGCCATGTGGAAGATGTACGGGAACTTTATCACTTAGTTTAAGCTTGGGACTTTTGTTGGAGGAGCCATGTTAACTCTTCTTTGTTGTGTGTTGGCATAAATGAGGAACACCAACTTTGATGATGTCACCGAAGCCAAAATTCTTGAATGGAAGAGCGTTATGCAAGAGCTCATGAAAGAAGGCTTCCACCTTGACCTCATACTTGATCAAGATTACTTGGAACTTATTTAGCCAAAAGAATTGTTGTTGGAGTTACAGCAGAAGCTGTGAATGATGTTACTGCCTTAGGGATGATTCCTAAGGAAGGCTCTCATCATGGAAAAGGTTCCGGTTGTAGGTGAGATTCCCGTCATATAATGAACCTATGTTAAAGATCAAGTTGAGGGTGCTTCCATAGAGGTCATGGCTGAAGTCCATGATGCTGTCTTTGATGTATGAATATAAGCATAGAGATGTGACTGATGTTGCTGATTTTGAGGAAATAGCCCCCAAGATAGGGACTGTGATCTTGGCAGATGCGAGATAGCTGATTTTTACGAGTTTTCGCTAGCTTTGATGGGCATTCACCACTCTTTCATAGTTGCTAGTACCAACACATAAAAATAGATTTCGTTGATCTTTCTGTTGAGCTTACGAGAACTTGAAGGTCCCATCTTGAATTCGCGTTGAAAACCACTTTGGAATGACTATTAGTCTTTGGTAGCATGGTGAACATATCTACGATAACAACAGTCTTGAAAAATTCAAGTGTTTTGCTGATAGAACTTTTGCATGGTGAGTGCTTGTAATGCATTCTTCTTTCCCCCTAGGCCTTCACAAAATGAAGCCTAACTGAAACGGATAATCTTGTGCACCTTTTGGAGAAGTTGAGCAAACTTGATGATGTCCAAAATTTCGAGGTGAGCACGGTACTTGGCTAGCATATTTCTATGCATTCAAGTGATTGGATTCAAGCGTCACATTCGGCATAATAATCCAAGGTTGTATGACAAATGTGGCGAATGACTAGACCCAAGTATCACATTCGGCATAACAGTCTAGGGCTGTATGGCAGATGTGGGTTCAAATGATTCTCCACCATTCTT
The DNA here is from genome assembly GCA_907173295.1 of Fagus sylvatica. NCBI lineage: Eukaryota > Viridiplantae > Streptophyta > Magnoliopsida > Fagales > Fagaceae > Fagus > Fagus sylvatica. Next base: position 16,083,711 of record OU015761.1, read on the forward strand.
TTGCTTTGTGTGATGAAGATTGGAAATGGTAATCTTGCTTTTCCAAAAAAAGAGAATGCTGCAAAATTTCTCCACTATGTCTTTCCATGTATTGATCAATCTTGTGGGTGGCATGGTGTACCGTCTTCATGTACAAGAGACTTGGGGAAACTTCTTGCAAACATAGGTCACCATTCCCGGCATGAGGTTCTCTTTGGGTGTTAAGTGACTTGGTGAGATATGAAAGCCCTTTCATAAAGTGTTTAGGGTGTTTGGGAAACTATCCCTTCTCTTTGTTGAGCGAGTCTACCACATCTAATAGCGTGACAAACTGAGATTGGTTCTACAGAAGGTTGGCCATCTGCGGTTGAAGCTTTTTCTTGCTGAAGTGTGTTGGACAACACCTCATCTTGTTGTTGGCTAGGTCGTTCCATATAGCTTACGATTTCTTCTAGTTGCCGTAGAGACTCGGCTAACTCATATTGCATCTGCTATATGATTTTCAACAAATTGTATAGAAGATTCATATAAAATTGTATAGAAGATTCATATAAGGGCCAACAGCCTCCTAGTAGACTTCTTGATTTGGGTGGCATATTTTTAGATTCATGCCTTTCTTGTTAGGAAGTGCTAAATTCAACTCCCCAGTGGAGTCGCCAAAATGTGAAGGGAGTTTTTGTTGCTATACCACGTGCCATACCGAGATTGGTTGGAACATTGGCTAAGCTTTTAAGGGTAAGAGAATTGAACCCAAAATTCAACCAAGGGCCCAAAAGGCGGCCCAAGGGCTAATGGGGCAGCTTCCTTGAAAGGTTTTGTATATGCCAGGCCCATATCAGCATGAATAGTAGCACTACAATCCAATGAAATAACTTGTATTAGTCAAAGCCCAAAACAAGGGTCAAGTGGGGCTTTCCATATCTTGTAAATGGCTTGAAATATAGCTTGAAATAATTGTAATATAACTCATATTTATTAAAGAGATATTAAATCATTAATAGTTTCATCCATAATTGATATTTACCAAAACATGAAAGTGCATTTGTTAGTTAAAGCCCAAAATAAGGATCAAATGAGAGTTTTCCATATTTTGTAAAGAACTTGAACTCAAGCTAATAATTTGATATAGTCGTAATAGAACATAAATTGAAAAGAGGATAATACTTCCCTTGAGAACTGATGTCCGTCGGATTGTAGAACATAATCTGCCATGCCGCTAATATCTACTGTAACAAATAGAACTCTTAATAATGAACTTGTAGAGACATAAAAGAGTTTAACTAAGTAGGAGAGAGTTAATCCTATGAAGCATGCATGGGGTTAAAGTATATGTGTTTAGGCTTTTGTGGCATAAGTCTCAAGGTTGAAGAAGACCAAGAGCTCGATATAGTGTTTACTGCTGTAACCCGAATATCTGCCAAGTGACACTTTTGGATATATGAGCTGAGATCATGGTGTCTTAGGCTTGGGTCAGTGTTTAGGGCTTAGGAACAGAGTTTTAAGGTTGAAGATGACCTTAGAACCCTATACTTGATGACATGTACTAGAGAGTGCACTTAAAAGAGAATAGCCTGATTACTGCTGCAATGCGTTTCAGACTATCCTTGCAATCTCCGAGATATGGTGATCTGATATGATCATGGGTAAGTGTTTGGGATGATGAAAATGGTTAAGGATATAGTGTCTAGGCTTGGCTTAAGCTTCAGTTCTGTTGCCTTATCTTGTGTTGGTCCCCAAGGTTGTCCTCAATGGTTCCATTTATAGGAGGTTTTTGGTGGGAAAACTAAGAGGGTCAAATCCCCTTCATCATGGGTTGGTTATGCATGCTCTTTGGCATTGGTTTTTAGAAAAATAACAGCTCTGCCCCCCAGTAAGCCTTGAGCCATCATTTTGGTGGAAGCCTAGCCTATAGGATTAACTCCTCTCCTCCAAACCAAACTCCCTAAGTCCTACCAAATGGAGAAGTGAACCTAGCATAGAGCTGAGCTGTAATGGTCGCTCCCTCAGCCTTGATTGGCTGGCTGTATCATGATGGTGAAGATAAAATAAGATTATCTGTACTGCCACGGATTACTGCCGCGTTTGGTGGCCAATGGTGACTAGAATCCCTGTCATGATTACTGTTCCGGTGGCCAATGCATGGGTTCAGGGGCTTCATTGGTTTGAAGGAGATATGCCATCATGATAAACTGCTTGCTTCAGTGAGCTTTTATATATATGGGCTGAGTTGACTCAAGTATGTGTGCTGTCAGGTTACTGTTGCAGAGCATGCAGCCAATAGCTGTGATTCCCAGCTGCATTTTTGGACCAATCGGTGGGCCTCCTTGTGTTTCCCATGCCTGAAGTGAATTCAATGAAGGAGACAAGCTCATTCTCCAATTTCTGAAAAGGAGGAGAGAGAAACGTGGGTCCCAAAGGGGAATAACTCCTTGTTCAGCTTTTATTTAAAGCTGTTCTGACTTTGTGGGGCCCTATGGACAGCTGTCCCAACTAGCCAAGGCTGGGTTAAGGCCTTGGGCTTGCTCTTGGGCCTTAATTACTTAGCTAATACCCCTTTTAGACCTGAAAATGGCTTGTTAGAGCTGACAACAGAAGCTTCTGGGTTGGGCTCTCAATTGGAGATGAATACACGCTCAAATAACCCATTTAATTCCAAATCTTTGAGGCCCATCTCGGCTGGTCAGTGGGTAGCAACGGTAATGGGCCAAAACTCCAAGCCATGCTTGCTGGGCTTAGCAGGAATTGCCTTATTTAAGCCCAATTAATTGGTAAAGGGGTCAATTCATTTTAGGGCTAAAAAAATGGGCATCTACAGTTTCTAAATCCACCTATTCGTCCTGTGGAGTTTGGAGTAGAAACGCTCTCAAGATTGTTCATGTCCCTGTTCATGCACATTTCCAGATTTCTGTTCAAATATTGGTTACTATATTATTTATAAAAATAAAAAATAAAAAATGAATGTGCTGAAAAATAATTGTCGAAACTTGTCCACTTACTACACTCTAAATTGTGGACGTGACCAAGTCTTGAGGGGGCATTTGTAGGAAGCAAAAAATTTGAAAGCCAATTACAAATTTCCACGTCAAATTTAGTGACAAATCTTAAATTTTTCATATGTCACTAAATTAAATAAATTAAATATCAAAGAGCAAATTAAATGGTGGCATGTATCATTAAATCAGCAAATTAAAAATTGCCACGTGTCACTTGGACCCAAAAAATCAAGATAAGTGTTTCTTCCAATTATAATGGGATACTTATAATTGATAATTATCTCCAATAAAAATAAATAAAGAAGGAGATAAATATCAATGAGTCCTGGTAGGACTCTTAGATTTTGGCTAATCAAAATCGACCATGTGTCTTCTAAAGTACTAGTTTCTAGTGGACTCTTCTTCATGAGACCACTATAAATAGAGGCACTCCCTAACTCATTCGAAATCAAATCTCCAAGCATCAAAGCTCTTGCAAAATTGCTCCAAGAGTATTTGAAGAACGCTTGAAGATTCGACTCCAAATTCAAAGAAATTCAAATTAAGAAAACTCGAAGATTCGAAGAACACTCAAAGAACATTTGAAAATTTGAAGATCCTTGAAAGAACAATTCAATCTAAAAAGTACGATTTGTAAAGCTCTCAAGTTGAAGAGAATAATCAGAGGGAAAAAGAGAGATTGTAATCCACTACATTCAAATAAATAAAAAGATTTGTTGCGAATTTATTTTCATTTGGTTACAAATTGAAAATTTTATTGTCTACAATGGGATTTACAACCCCATCATTTAAAATTCCATAATTCCATTGTTTGGCATAGAGAAAAATAAGTCACTTACTTAAACCAGCAAAAATTCTATTTCATATTAACAGTAGATAATTATATATATATAATGTAAAACCGAAGCTTTTTGACTTTTGGTTGACTTCATAATATTGTGCACATAAAGCTTTTGATCATAATTTTACACTTCATTATTTTAATATATATATATATATTTTTTTAATTAAATTTAAATTTTATTCTATAATTAAACATCTCATTAGAATCTTGACATATTATATTTTCTTTAATAGAAATAATATATTATTTCCATATATATAAACACAATCATAATAAATGCCTAATACTAGAATATATTTTATATATAAACACAATAATAATAAATGTCTTTTAATAATCATCATAATATTTAATTTTCATATTTAGAAAAAATATAAAAGATAGAAAAAATCATATTTAGACAAATAATTCTTTAGATTTTATTTTCAGTAATATTTTCATGCTTCACACGGGTTTGCGACTGCATTTTAAGGTTTTAACAAACCAAGCTAATCAATTATCTATAACAGTGTATAAGCTAATAAGCTCTTTAATGGTTTTATGTAAAAAAGGAAAAAAAATATTAAAAAAGAAAACCCATATAAACTCATCAGAATGTAGTGCACCAAATGAGAGAATGAGCTCCAAAGTCATCAGTAAAAGACTAGTCTAGATAGCTAAAGTTTTTCTCTAACCATGAACCATTTACTTCGTTGGTATTATGGTATAGATTTTCGAAAAAGAAATAAAAAGCTATTTTGAGGAGTCCAGATAAAGTTGTCATTGATAGTAATAGGTGGAAGATGAATTTTGAGGACCTGAGCGGCCAAAAGTGGAACATTCCCTGAATATAAGGTTACATTACTAAGGCTTATTGGCTGGAAGTTTTAAACTATAGAGCCTCCTTGTATACATATTGGATTAGAGCCAAGAAAGTATGGTTCAAAGATTTTTGGAGGTGTGCATTATGAAAGAAGCTCGTCATAGCATCAAATAGTTCACTATGTATCAAATCCCAATAGGTTTTGAAGAAGAATGCAGACATTCTAGACTTGGTGATTTATGAGATTCTAAGCTGAATAATGTATTTTTTACTTCTAAGCTCAACACAAAATTCTTTTGATTTCCTGAAAAATAGTGACAAAACTTGATTAGATCAAGGAAGAGAAACAATTGGCTCCTGCTTATTGATTTCTTCAAAGATCTCTCATCAAATCCTGAATTTCCTCAAGAAGCAAAAGAATTTCTAAGCCAAATCATTACAGCAAGTGACAGTTCCACTGCTCTCACTGCTTCTAAAGCTTCCGCTTCCTCTGCATCCATGCCCAGTTCTTCCAAAGAGCTATAGCACCATCTATGTTTACCTTGAACCAATTCACTTGAGGTGGAGTCCAGATTGATCTGGTCCGATGAACATCTGTCAATGTAATACTGGTTGCGTTTGTTTGAGTGAAAAACTTTTTACAAAGATTTTTATTTATTTATTTTTGTTGGAAAATGACTCATTTCTTGTGTTTTGGTAGCATTAGAAAATGAAGGTAAAAGGAAAACCAAATTTGGTTTAACGAAAAACACAACAAAAATTTTAAATTGCTTTCCATCACTTGTTTTTGTTGGAAAACAAGAAAATACCCTCCTCTTCTCGTAAACATTATTTCCTCTCTCTTGTCCCTATGCCCCCTTTCTCTCGTCCCTCTCTCTCTAAGTAGTCTCTCTCTCCATTACACAGATTGACGATAGTTTGGTTGATGGGGGAGTCAACTTTGTTCCACCATTGACTCCAACAAGTAAGCTGGAAAATGTTTTATGGTGTTTGGAACGTGCACAAAATGACTATTTTCCTGAAAACTTTATCTGTTGTTTAAATAACCATCTATATAAATATAATCAATAGAAAATGGTACACAAACATTATGAAAAAAATTTCAAAAATCAACCATAATTCTCATAATTCAAAAAACCATATTCTTCTCTCAAAACATTTCAAGATGCCAAATAAATCAAGTAGATAATCACAAGTAAGCATCCACATAGTTAAAATTGTTAGAATATTGGTTAAATGATTAAATTCACCATATCCTAATAGCTTAAGCTTTTAGGAGAATCGGTAATTTCTCATGGTATTAGAGCAGGTGATCACAAGTTTAAACCCTAATTCCACTCTACCTCCCATTTAAAAAATTAAAAATCCCACGTATTGGACCCCATTCATTAAGGGGGAGTCTAAGCCCACACGTGAGGGGGAGTGTTAGAATATTGGTTAAATGATTAAATTCATCATATCCTAATAGCTTAAGCTTTTGGAAGAATCGGTAATTTCTCAAAAATAGTTCAACCTTCTACATATCCTATTATGAAAAGTTTTAATACATACCATAATACAAGTGCAAGTATTTCATTATGTCTTGGTACAAGTTCAAAATATCTTATAATGCATTCAAAATGCCAAATTGCCCAAATAGAAACATCGAGGTTCTGACAAAACGCACATACATAGTTTAAAAGTCTTTATAAATATAAGATGTTCGTTCAATGCCAAAATAATTCAACTATTTTTGTTGGAAAAGCTCTCCAACCCTTTGCCTACGAAGCCTGTCATTTTTCAACATACCTAACTTTTCATTCCCATTCAAACAGTCAAATGCATACACAAGCATAGATGCCTCAAACCCTTGGATCTCCATAACTTCTTCATAAGGAAAGCAGCTACAGAACCTGAAAATTACATTTAGATCAATTATAGCCTTAGAGCATTCTCATCAGACTCCTTATTTTTTTTGCCAATTTGATTCTAAAAAACCCACTTTTGCTAGTTTAGCTAAAGCACCACTGTATCAGACTCCCTATTTTAACTTTACTATTCTATTTTTTAATATATTCTTATTATTTTATTTATTTTTTCACAACTTTCAAAATACCAACTTTTCTCATTTTTTTCTATCCTCCTTCTATACACCGTAGCATATTCCCCTCTTTTCCTTTTTTTCTTTTTTCTTTTTTCCTTTCCTTTTTTCTCCTCCACCCACGTATACTTCTCTTCTTTTTCTTTTTTCTTTTTTTTTTCTCCTTTTTTTCCCCATCACCCACGTACCCCCTCCCACTTTTTCTTCTCCTTTCTCTTTCTTCTTTCTTTCTTTCTTTCTCCAGCGTCTCCCCCTCATTTTTTTTCTTCTTTCTTTCTCAGCGTCTCCCCCTTTATTTTCTTTCTTTCTTTCTTTCTTTCTTAGCAGTGCTCGATTTTATTTTTTTTTTGGTTTTGAGCCTCCATTGTTTTGAGCCTCCATTTTTCGTTTTGAGCCTCCATCTTTGCTGTTACTGCTACTTCACATATATTTTTCTTTCTCATTTTTTTTTCTTTTTTCTTTTACTGCTCATCATTTTTTTTTTTTTTTTCTATTTGGGGTATTGAAGATTTAGATCTGTGTTGTTGTTGTTGTTGTTGTTGTGGTTTCCGTTGTTGTGGTTTCCGTTATTTTATTGGCGCGGTAGACAGCTTGCAAGAGAGAGAAAGAAATCTTTTTTATTCCCCGAAGGATGAACAGTAGCTCCTTATGTTGGACGAGCTACTGTTCATCAACCACGGGTTTTCAATGGTTTGGGGAGGCTGATGTTTCCCACTTTTGCTGCCTCCTCCCCATTTTTTGCTATTTTCGCCCAAATATTCAGCCTGATAAGAATGCTCTTATAGGGCTATAGTATTTTTACAAATATATCAATTTTGAGTCACAAGACCTAACAAACACCCCTTTTTTTTCTTTTTCTTTTTTCTTGCTTCTTTTCCAGCAGCATAGTACACTACAAGAAAAAAAGTTAATTGCAACGAAATTTTTTGTTGCAATAACTTTCATTTTGTTGCAATAAACTTTTATTGCAACGAAAGTTAGTCGTTGCAAGCCATTGCAATAAACTCTGTGGTAATAGGTTTTAGTCGTTGCAATAAACTCTGTGGTAATAGGTTTTTACAACAAAAAATGTCACTGCAATAAATATCATATATTGCAACAAGATTTTTGTTGCGATAATTTCATTTATTACCACAACTAGTTCGTTGCGATAAGGTATTGCTTCAACCATTTCGTTGCAATAAAGTTATATAGCATTTTTATTGCCTCGATTATTTCGTTGCGATAAGGTATTGCTTCAACCATTTCATTGCAATAATTTTTTTTTTTTTATCAGCATTAATTGTTGATATTTCTATTTGTCACCGGTCCTGTTTAATAATATAAAAACTAAATAAAGAGCAACATTCACAAAATCAAGAAATCTACAAAAAGATAGAAAATTTATAACACTTCACAATATTAATAACTACAACTTCTACATAAAATTCATAAGTACAAAAATAATCCCCGTCTAAGTTTAAGTCATTAATGGATACAAATTCATGGATTTACAACAAACACAAAATTCACTTTGAGCTCCAATCCATGTTTCATCCATGTATCAATCAAAAGCCACGATATTGGTTACCTCCCTATAAAAAAGAAAAAAATTGTAAGAACTCAATATATAAACGGGTATATAACATGCTTATCAAAATTTGTACAAAACTATCCACATCAACTTTACTCAATAGATAAACAAAAAAGCAATCATTCTTTTAAGTCAAAATTTTTTAGAAAGAAGATCAAATGCCTAAAGGCTATTAGTAGCTAGAAACTACTTAATGCTTATAATTAATAGCATATAATCAAATTCTTCATTATGTAAAGGAACCCTTCTGTGATAAATAAATATGATTCACTTGTTAAAAATAGTGCCCTGTTTCTGTTTAAGTACCTAAGTGGTCAACCTTAAATCTTTGTCCAAGTTTAGCAAGCACAAAAGTTGATAGAAACTTATAATAGGAAAATGGTTGTCTACATGTATTAGTAGTTACAGGGGACTTTCAATCACTCTACTTACTGTGCTTCATTAGTATTGCAGGGGCAGATCCTAATGGATGAATGGCCCAAGCATGTAAAATTATTAAAACTTTATTATTATATCCGGGTGCTATCTCCATCAAACTGTCAGTGCTTCAATATGACCTTTCATTTCAAATAATACTTTAGAGAATATTATTAAGAAAAGAACAATCAATACAAATGGTTCACAATACCCTATAGCTTGACAGGGTAAACAAACTTCAAACAATGCAAAACAGAGCAACAGAAAAACTTGAACAATTACAGGCTATTCTATCTCCTTAATCCTTAATCCTTTTGGTTTTGTGAAATTCGAAAAATGGGTTCTGAATATAATTTTGTTAGAACTGGGGTCTTTTTAAAAAACTGTAATTTATTTATCCAAATTTGACTTTTGGTAATTCAGTTAAGCTTTTTGATTTGTGGGGTTTGGGGTTTAAAGGAAGGTATTTTGCATTATTTGTTTGGTAATTAAGACAGTTTGTGTTATGGAATTTGCCTTTTTAGTTCCCATAAGATGAATGATGTATGTGTACGAAGATATATTATGTGTGTGTATAATTGTAAATTGCAAACATTTGGAGTGGAACAGTGACAATTGCTAAGGTTAAGCTTCCCCCAGTTGATTTGAATAGAAATGTAGTGCATTTTTGGCACTCAATGTAGTATCACAAGTTACAAGTAACACACACTGTATGTATATTGACATTAATCCATTACAAATATGTTGTAACAAGTAAACAACGCTTTGCTGCTTGACTGTAATAGGAGCTTAATATGTCCTGATGAAAAGCTTAAATGTATTTGGTAGTGAATTTTACTTTCTTAATGATAGTTTAAAACTTCAGCTATAAATTGGTATAGGGTCAGAGTTTTCTGTAGAGGGTTTAGGGGTCATTAGGACCTGGTAGGAGATACCAATGGTTATTGCGATTGGGTAGAGATTTGGGATTCTTTTGTTAGTTTATTTTTTAATTTGACTTGAATTTGATTCTTCAAGCTCAAAGTAGCTAGTAGTATTTTATGTTTCAAAATTTTGTGAAAAAAACAATCAGATAAAGAAGAATAAGAATGAGAACTGAGAAGAAACTTATTCCCAAGAAAAGTAGAAGAAGAATCTTAGGATATCATAAACCCACTTTTTTAAAGCAGCTGCACATATTTAAAAAGTTTGTCAAAAACTCTAACTAGAGGCTGATAGAAATGAATTTTAATTGATATATCATAGAGGGAGGAAAAAACCATTTAAAGTGCTTAAAAACTTAAGATTATTACATTCTAGCCCTTGATTGAGTACTTTGGAACCAGCAATATATATATATATATATATATATTTCAAGTAAGTAAAAGAAGCTCTAGAAGACAATTTATACTATTGGGCTGCAACAAGTGCATGAACGAGTTCTTGAATACAAGACTGAAATAAGCATCTAGTCTGGCTTAAAGAAAATTAAGGTTAGGGTCATATCTAGATTCTTATAAATGGGCTAAGGCAACCTACCAAGTGCATTTGTAATCTTGGTTTAGCTAGATTTGGTCATGGAATTAACTTCTCACAAAACCAACACAAAAGCTCCTTAATCCTTTTAGTAGTCTATCTCTAGTTGATAGCCTATTGTTCATGGCCAACCAGCTAATAAAGGCATGTTTAGGGATTAAAAAAGTTGCAACACATCAATCAAAAAGTAGCATTTCAAATTCAAGATTTTAAAAAACTCCGAACGGCTAGGAATTACAATAGAACACCAAATTAATGGCAGGCATAATTGGAATTCAGAGCAGAAAGAAATACCCCAGTCCTCCATCTTGTTGTTGTCACTCAATTCTCAGAAGAAAACTAGCAATTATCTTGCAAAGAGTGATCCTACATGCAAAAACATGTAAACATGAAATATACAATAAGATAATAGTACAAAATTTAGCATCTGAAGCAAGTAATAAATTACTTCAATATAGAATATAACTCTTATTAAAATTGAACCACACAAATGTCAGTTGACCCTATAGCTTATTTTTTTAGTAGGAGTCTAGCTTTATTAATGGCAATTCCACCAAAACAATAGAACCTTAATCGATTTTCATAGTTGCAAATGCAAATATGGTACCTTTAAACTAATCCTAAAATTCCTAGAATAAATTCAAACAGCAACTAAAAGTATATAAAATTATATTAGAAGGACAAACCATTAGTAAAAATGGCATGCATGTGTTCGTAAAGGTGTCTCCAAATGGTATCCATACTCTTTTGAATGCAACATCATGATCCACTTAACATTATATTTGCAAAATGCGTGTAACAAAAAACCAACAATACAAGTTTTGAATGATATAATATGAAGCCAAAAGTTTACAATAGCACAATCCAAGCCGCTATTAAAGACTTAAATATATATATATATATATGTAAGTTTTGGCCCCAAAGGGAGAGGGAAGGTGAGATTCAAACTGGTGACCTCCACTTCATAATTAGTTACCCAAACTGAGATTGCATGGCTTTTGTGGCCAAGTGGTACATCTTCCACTCTAATAAGGAGGAGATATTGGGTTCAGCCGCATTGTGTGATATCAAGATGGAGGGTTTTGAAAAAGGGCTACCCTGTATTATGTAGCCTGCTATAACCATTTGAACACACTAGAGAAGAACAATATTTTGAAAAGTGATAATGCATTTCATTAAAGAAAGAGAAAAGAAAAGGGGGCAAAAATCTACTACACGGGGGTGTACGATAGTAGAACTCTAAAACAATAAACATCAAAAATTCAAAATATCTAAATACTCCAAGAAAGTCATAGATAAAAGGTGAGGTGACCACCTTTGCTGAGGTGACTGCCTTCAACTTGGCAATTCAAAAACCATGAATGAGCTCTGAAAACTCCCAGAGAAAGTATGGATATTGAAATTGGGGTCAAAACGATTTTGATTAGTCTAGAGAACCACAATATGTTTTTTTTTTATAATTAAAATAAATATAATAAAGGAAATATGTTGGTCTCAGCAAAGCTTGAAGAGAACCACAATATGTCGATACAGAAGAGAAAATTTTAGTTCATTTTGCCTATAAATCAAAAGACCATGCACCCATTCTTCGAACTAAAGAAAAGGATGGAACACCGGAGACACCAGAACTAGAAGAAAAGAAGAGAGTAGAAGGGGAGAAACCAAACGGAGGGGCAAGTCATTGTAACTAAATATAACAGAACACACTTATGGTTATGTAATTTTTGTCAGAACACTCCCAATGGGAATACTAGACAAAAGGAAGAGAGTTTAAGGCAGCATTGAAAGAAGAAAAATGTTTTGTTAATCTGTTCTATGTCAGAGTAAATTATCCATGTCAACATGCCATATCACATAGAATTGGTAGTATGGTTGCTAAGTCCATGATTGGGAAAGGTTTGAGTTTATAAAGATGTTAATATGTGAATATATTCAAGCTGTGTTTAGCATTGATGAGGGATTGAATCACAGTATCACCATTTGAACTGTGATCTGGATTGCATGATCCACATCAGTTCTGTGACAGTAGCCCTTCAAATTTCCTTTTCTTTCTCCCATATTTTCTGTTCATTATACTATATGAACTGTAATGATATAAGATGCAACATTTGGGTAAAAAAATGGCTATGACCATATGACACAAACTTTTGGGGAAAAAAATGGCTATGGCCATAATATCCTTATTGAAGATAGCCTTATCTCATTCTTGGTATTAGTCAAGCAATTTGTATGAGATATATGTAAGTGTACCCATTCTGTACCACATTTCAGGACAAGCGATATATGTAAGTGTACCCAATATCAAAGTCACATTATATATGTGACAGTCTTAAGCCAAGCTATACATTGCATCAGTTTGGACCTGGAGCAGAACTCAGCCTTCTAGATGACTTAACAGACTACTGATACTTCTATTCAAGCTAACATTTATTAAAGTTTGTGGTTTTGGTTACAATAAAGATATTCTTTTTCCTGGTAAAACCTCTCAGCTTTAATAAAAGAAACCAGAATTCTGAAAAATGAATTTGGTTGGCCCAAAAGCCAATATCCTGTAAAACCAACCTGAGATTATTAAAAACAAAATGCTGGCCATTAATTTTGCATGAGTTTATCAAAGGATCATGCTGCCAAGATGCAACTACTCCTCCATAGCAATGGGGATAAACCAGCAGAAACTTTAGGGAAGGATCATGCTTTTATTTGTTTCTTCCCAGAATTGTAGACAACATGGGTTATTAATTAAACATTACACAAGTCACCATAAAATGAATTTCAAAAGGAACAACATGCACTACTTTATAAATCATACAGATTACCAAAGTATGAATAATATATAGACAAGTAAGGTTAAACCAAAATGCTAAATATATGTTATAATGTTTAATCATATGAGCTGATTCTACTGAGAGCAATTCACATTGAGCACAAGAGGTCAACTACGAGTTAGAGAAAACTAAATCATCAATTGTGGATGCACCAAAACAAAACTGATCGCATGAATTCAAGTTAGACCAATTCACAAAGCATCGGGCAATTTGATTCAGATTTCACAAGATATACCAGAAATGAGTAAAAAGATTTGCATGAATTACATGAAGATTTATTATCAAATCCAATGGGCCCAATAGTTGTGACAGTCAAATTTTGGCCATTCGAAACAATTCAAGCTTCTAAGATTCGTCCAACATCAAAGATGAACCACATTAGACAAATTAAGATGTAAACCAGCAATATCCAAAATCAGGAAAAAGATTAAAGATAATTATATCCAAAGCAGCAATATTCTACTGAGAGCAATTCACATTACTTTGGTTTAGGCATTTCATCATACAATTTGAGGAAGGAGATAACACAAACCAACCTGTGAAAGAGAAGATCGTTGGAAACTTGAAATTGATAGAGATTGAGACAGAGCGAATTGAGGAAGACGTACAAGGTAACGAAGTTCTGATTATTGCAAATCAAATATGCTAATTGAAAAATAAGCATTAGATCCATGATTATATTATTTGAAAAATTACAAAAGAAATCTATTTAGATCTAAAACATATCATATTGAAACCCTAGAAAAATAGACAAAGAAGTAGAATTCATAAGATCGATCCTGGCCTTCAACAAACAGTGTCTTGAGGGATTCAAGTACGAAGCCTCTTCGATTTCTTCTGCAGATCCTCCATGTGTATGTTGCTTGTTGTTAGGCAAATTCTCATATTCTCATTGCTTAGAGAATATGTTTCACTACTTATTGAGTTGAATAAAACTATCCACATTTTGTAATTTTCATAGTTTTGTACTTTAAGGTGAATGCCCTCAGTAGAGAAAAATCCCAATCCACTTGAGAAAAATCCCAGGCGTGCTTTACATCGTTTTGTACACAAGGTGATTTTTTTTTTTGCAACGAAACACATGGGCTTGGGCCTGGGCCTACTTTAAGGTGATAGTTGAATTTATATTTTTCTCACACTCTATTCTCATATTCTTATATAATATTTTTATTATTGCAACAAAACATCTTGTTGTAATATTATATTTTTCCTATTGCAACAAAGCGTCTTGTTGTAATATTATATTTTTTCTATTGCAACAAAACGTCTTGTTGTAATAGTATATTTTTCCTATTGCAACAAAGCGTATTGTTGTAATATCATATTTTTCCTATTGCAACAAAACGTCTTGTTGTAATATTCATAACTATTGCTTCAACTACTAACTTCATTGCAATAAATTACATAATGATTTATTGCAACGATATTTTACAACCTATTACAACAAATTATTTTTGAAGTAATAAATTACCAGTTTTTAAGTAACTCTTGCAACGAAATCTCATGAATTGATGTAATAGTACGTGTATTACCACAATAATTATTTTTGTTGTAATAGGTGTATTTTGTTGTAGTGGTAGGATTCAAAATAAAATGTCGTTGGTATATATTCAGAAAAATAAAAAGAAAACTTCAAATATACCAAGAAAAAGAAAGAAAGATATCTTCATCAAACATTAACCTTTTCTAATTCTTATAGAAACAATATTGTTTGATGTTGCCACTAAAAATGTTCAACGCACCAAAATTGTGTCTTGCAAATGCAAACAAATGCCAATGTTGTCTAGTAGATTTGCATTCCGTCTTTTCTAAAATTTAGACCCTCTAACAACCCAAAGAAGCTAGTTAATGTTAGAAGTTAAACTTGTTTATTAATGTCATAAGTTGTTTGTGTTAGATAACGATTTAGTGAATGCATGTGAGGAGTTTCGTGGAGAGTTATGAAAGTAAGAGTTTATGAAGTGAATGCATGAGGGAGTTTGTGATGTTATGTAATAAAGATAGTGGATGTATGAGAATTCTTGGAGGCTATATAAAGCTAAGCATTTGTCAATTGTAAGCAAGAGTGTAGAAGAGAAATACAATACAATAAGTTATCTCCTCTTCCTTTTCCGCCCTCTCTCCCTTTGTGTTGTTAGAGTGTGAGTTTATTCCATTGTGAATAGTGTGAATGCCTTGTGAGTGTGAGTGTAAGTGTGAGGGCCCACCAAAATTTTCCAACAAAGTGGTATCAGAGCCAAACGGGTCATGGTGAGAATTGCAATTGCCAACGGGATGATGTCTTTTCAATTTCCCCTACTTACCAAACAAAATTTTGATAATTGGAGTATCCGAATGAAGGCGTTACTTGGATCCCAAGATGCATGGGAGATAGTGGAGAAAGGTTACGAGGAGTCACAAGATGAAACATCTTTGACTCCAAATCAAAAGGAGGCCTTGCAAAAGGCTTGGAAGAAAGATCAACAAGCTCTTACGTTGATCAGTCAAGGCTTAGATGAAGCCATGTTCGAGAAAGTTACAAATGCAACTTCATCCAAGCAAGCATGGGAGATTCTTCAAAAGTCTCTAAAGGGAGTTGATAAAGTGAAGAAGGTTCACCTTCAAACATTGAGAGGCGAGTTTGAAAGCTTGCACATGAAAGAATCTGAATCAGTTTCAGATATTTTTCAAGGGTGTTGGCTATTGTGAATCAATTTAAAAGATATGGTGAGAACACGGATGATACCCGTGTGGTAGAAAGACTCCTCCAGTCATTTCTAAGTTTGACTATATTGTTGTGGCAATTGAAGAGTCAAAAGACTTGGAGTCAATGACCCCTGATCAGCTCATGGGATCTTTGCAAGCCTATGAAGAAAGGCTCAATAAGAAGAAGCAAGAGCCTTTGGAGCAAGTCCTACAATCTAAGCTCACCTTGAATGAGAAAGGGTGGCGTGATAGTAGCCAAAGAGGCCGAGGACGTGGTCGTAGTCAAGAAAGGGGATCTGGAGGAAGTAATGGTCATAGCTCTCATAATAATGAAGATAGAGCTCAAAATTCTCAAACCACGAGAGACCATGGAAGAGGAAGTTTCTCAAGGCCATACAGAAGAAGGTATAACAAAAATAATGTTAAATGTTATAATTGTCAAAGATTTGGGCATTATGCTTCTGAATGTAGAAGTGCCACGAATAATGTTGAGGAGAAAGCCAACTATGTTGAAGATCTAAATGAAGAAGTGGAGCCAACTGTTCTGTTGGCATATAAAGGAGAAAACAAAGAAGAAGAGAATGTGTGGTATCTTGACACAGGTGCTAGCAATCATATGTTTGGAAATAAAGCAATATTTTTGGAGCTTAATGAATCAGTGGTCAGTAATGTTGCTTTTGGTGACTTATCCAAAGTACCAGTGAAGGGGAAAGGTAAAATTCTTATCCGTTTAAAGAATGGAGATCACCAATTTATTTATGATGTTATACTATGTGCCAAGTATGAAAAATAATATTTTGAGTTTGGGACAACTTCTTGAGAAAGACTATGATATTCATTTTAAAGATTGTAGTTGCTTGATAAGGGACCACCAAAACAATTTGATAGCGAAGGTGCCAATGACAAGAAATAAAATGTTTTTGTTAAACATTCACAATGACGTTGCTAAGTGTCTGAAGGCTTGCTATAGAGATTCGTCTTGGCTTTGGCATTTAAGATTGGGGCATTTAAACTTTGATGGATTAAAATTGTTGGCGAAAACGAAGATGGTGAGAGGATTGCCTTCCATTGAAAATCCTAATCAACTTTGTGAAGGATGTCTCTTTGGTAAGCAATCAAGGAAGAGCTTTCCAAAAGAAGCTAGTACAAGAGCAAATAAGCCACTGCAGCTTGTTCATGCTGATTTGTGTGGACCAATGAAACCATCATCACTCAATAAAAACAAATACTTTCTTCTCTTTATTGATGATTTTAGTAGGAAAACATGGATTTATTTATTGAAACAAAAATCTAAAGTGTTTGGTGAATTTAAGAAATTTAAAGCATTTATAGAAAAGCAGAGTGGTCAGGAAATTAAAGCCTTGAGATCTGATAGAGGAGACGAATTCACATCGAATGAATTTAAAGAATTTTGTCAGACAAATGGGATTCGCCGCCCTTTAACAGTCCCTAGGTCTCCACAACAGAATGGTGTAGCAAAAAGAAATAATCGGTCAATTCTTAACATGGCCAGAAGCATGTTGAAGAGCAAGAAGATGCCCAAAGAACTTTGGGCTGAAGCTGCTGATTGTGCAGTTTACTTGTCCAACCGTTGTCCCACAAGGAGTGTACAAGGAAAGACCCCACAACAAGCTTGGAGAAGAAAGAAGCCTACAATTTCCCACTTACGAGTGTTTGGGAGCATTGCATATGTGCATGTACCAAATCAAGAAAGGTCCAAGCTAGATGACAAAAGTGAGAACTATGAATTCATTGGCTATGATCCAAGCTCTAAGAACCAAGAAAGTTATTGTGAGTCGAGATGTGGAATTCGATGAAAAAGGTATATGGAATTGGAACATCAAAGAAGAGGAGAAGTATGATTTCTTTCCTTTTCCTGAAGAAGAAGAGTAGGTGAATGAAGTTCCAGAAGTACCTACTACTCCACCTCTATCACCAGTATCTCCCGTTCATGAAAGTTCATCTTCATCATCATTACTGGAAGGAAGTTCTAGTGAAAGACCGAAGGGATTCAAAAGTCTCCAAGATCTCTATGAATCAACTGAGAATATTGATGATATAACACTTTTTTGTCTATTTGCTGATTGTGAACCTACAGGATTTAAAGAGGCGGTGCAAGACAAGAAATGGAGAAATGCTATGGACGAGGAGATCAAGGCAATAAAGAAGAATGATACGTGGGAGCTAACAACTCTTCCACATGAAAAGAAGGCAATTGGCGTAAAATGGGTGTACAAGATGAAGAAGAATGCAAAAGAAGAGGTGGAGAGATACAAAGCAAGATTGGTGGTAAAAGGTTATAGTCAACAACAAGGTATTGACTATGATGAGGTATTTGACCAAGTTGCTCGTTTGGAAACTATAAGATTGCTAATTGCTTTAGCAGCTCAGAATAAATGGAGTATTTTTGAAATGGATGTGAAATCTGCGTTTTTGAATGGTTATCTTCTTGAAGATGTTTATGTTGAGCAGCCAATAGGCTATGTTGTCAGAGGGCAAGAAGGAAAAGTTTTGAAGTTGAAAAAAGCTCTATATGACTTGAAACAGGCACCAAAAGCTTGGAACAACAAAATTGACAAATACTTCCAAGAGAAAGGATTCTCCAAATGTCCACATGAACATGCACTTTATTGTAAGGTGCATGAAAATGGAGATATCTTGATTGTTTGTTTGTATGTAGATGATTTGATTTTTACAGGAAACAATCCAAGTATGTTTGAGGACTTCAAGAAAGCAATGGCTCGTGAGTTCGAAATGACAGATATTGGACTTATGGCCTACTATCTTGGAATTGAAGTGAAGCAAACGGAGGAAGGGATTTTCATTTCCCAAGAAGGCTATGCTAAGGAGATTCTCAAGAAATTTGAGATGTTAGATTGCAAACCGGTAAGCACCCCCTTGGAATGTGGAGTTAAGTTGTCAAGGCACGATGAGGAAGAGAATGTGAATCCAACTTTGTTCAAGAGTTTGGTTGGAAGCCTGAGGTACCTAACATGCACAAGACCAGATATTCTCTATGGCGTTGGACTTGTTAGTCGCTACATGGAAGCACTGACCATGACTCATTTGAAGACTGCCAAGAGAATTCTTCGATATGTGAAAGGTACACTTGATTTTGGATTACTGTATTCACCTTCTAAAGAGTTTAAACTTTTTGGCTATAGTGATAGCGATTGGGCTGGAGATATGGATGACAGAAAGAGTACAACTGGTTTTGTATTCTACATGGGTGATACAACATTTACATGGACTTCCAAGAAGCAACCGATTGTGACACTTTCTACTTGTGAAGCTGAGTACGTTGCTGCTACCTCTAGTGTTTGTCATGCAGTTTGGCTTAGAAGCTTATTGAAGGAGTTACATATGTCGCAAGTAGAAGCTACAGAGATTTTTGTCGACAATAAGTCAGCATTAGCTCTTGCAAAGAATCCAGTCTTTCATGACCGAAGCAAGCACATTGATACAAGGTATCATTTTATTCGAGAATGTATTGCTAGAAAGGAAGTTCAACTTGAGTTCGTGAAGTCGTAGGATCAGGTTGCAGATATATTCACCAAGCCACTCAAGTATGACACCTTTTACAAGTTACGAGCCTTACTTGGAGTGATCAGAAAACCAAGTTTAAGGGGGGATGTTAGAAGTTAAACTTGTTTCTTAATGTCATAAGTTGTTTGTGTTAGATAACGATTAAGTGAAGGAATGTGAGGAGTTTCGTGGAGAGTTATGAAAGTAAGAGTTTATGAAGTGAATGCATGAGAGAGTTTGTGATGTTATATAATAAAGATAGTGGATGTTATGAGAATGCTTGGAGGCTATATAAAGCTAAGCATTTGTCAATTGTAAGTAAGAGTGTAAAAGAGAAATACAATATAATAAGTTCTCTCCTCTTCCCTTTCCACCCTCTCTCCCTTTGTGTTGTAAGAGTGTGAGTTTATTCCATTGTGAATAGTGTGAATGCCTTGTGAGTGTGAGGGCCCACCAAAATTTTCCAACAGTTAATTAGACAGACTACCTTAAACTAGTCATGAAGTGCATTTTTTTTTGGAAAGAATTTAAGAAGATCATTCTAGCATTTTATTAAACTAATATAACCTTCTCATTTGCATCAAGCAGTGAAGGTGGGCTGTATTTGAAAAGCAGCTGACCCCTTGTGGAAGAATCCAAAAAAGTTGTTTATGGTCAAGTTGTGATATTCTTCCTTGCACTATAAGTCTACAAAAATTCTTCCTGCATGTTCTTTATGGGACCAAAATCTGCACACCAGGAGACAACCCTTATATTGCTGATAGTCTAATTAATGCTACTCCTCTCCCTTTCAAAAGCATCCAAAATCTTCCATAAAGTGAAAGAAACGATTATCACCTTTTTTTTTATGTTAAGCTATACATGTCATTCCATTATTTTTATGTTGCATGTGGACAGAAACACTTACTCCTTCCCACTCCTATTATCCCTGCACCATTCCTTATATGATCTTCCTTTCTTTAATAGACGCTAGGTGCATGTGTAACTTTCCAATCAAAACAGAAGAAAAAATTGACAACAACATATTGTCTTTTAATAGACCAATATATTCATGCAAAAGTAAGAGAAGAGGGAGAGGGGGCAACGATGGAAGAACCATTAGAGTTGCACACGCAAAAGGCATCAAACTGTCAAGGGCATCACAGCACCACAAACAAACGATTGAACAATTTTGAACAAGACACAAGGGCATAGATATTGGCCTATAAGTATACTCTCTCTTAATTCTTGTTTTCTTTTTTATTTTCTACGAATAACAACAATAAAGATTTTGCAGCAATCACCTTTACACATGACCAAAACTAAATCCTTCGTTCCCTTACTCAAATTAAATCCAAAAGATATATTATAACAAAATTCATCATCATCTAAACTCAGAGCTGAAAGCACAGCATCGGACATAATCAAGAAACCAACCCAATCAATCAAAATATCAAACAACCCATTTTCATTTACACAAAAGCAACCTCATATGAAATTGAGATATGTGTTTGAGCAATAATAATTATAAAATTTAAACAATGAAAGTAGATCTGAACCTAGAGAGAATTCAGAGACTAAGAGAGAAATGATAGAGAAAGTTTCTCTTATTTCACTGACTAACATAAAATGGTCAATCATAGCCTTACACGTATATTACATAGAGACAGAAACAAAGCAAGTGAGGAAAGTTAATGAAACGAATGAAGCACTGCGATGTGAAGAGCTGCCTGATTATTGCAAAAGAGAACAGCAGCCATGGGATGAAGAATTCAAAAATCTTGAAGTAGAGCCAGTAACCAAGTAAGTTTGCAAGTGGCGACAGCCATGGCCTGGTATTCAGTTTCAACAGAAGACCGAGATACAATTGATTGTTTCTTGGAACACCAAGAAATGAGTGAATCCACTAAGAAGATGCAAAACCCAGTAAGAAAGCGGTGGGTATTGGGCACCTAGCCCAATCAGAATCACAAAACCCCTTTAATTTCAAAGAGATTTGGGATAAGAAAAATAAGCCCTGGCCTAGGGTACCTTTGATATATTGAAGAACACGATGAGCTAGATGAAAATGGACGAGACGAGGTTGGTCCATGAACTAGCTTGAGCGAATAATAGAATAAGAAATGTCTATATGAGTGAGTGAGATACAACAATCGGTCGAAGAGTCGTTTGTGAAGTGTTGGGTCTGGAAGCAAAGGACCATCATCTTTACTGAGTTTGAGATGTTGCTTCATTGAGAGTTTGAGTGCTTTGGAACCAAGGAAGCCGTAATCTTGTAGGATATCGACGGCATATTTCCTGACCTAAAGAAATACCCTTTTGAGACCAAGCTAATTCAAGCCCAAGAAAGTACTTGGCTAGACCAAGATCCTTTAATTTGAATTGTTGGTGTAATAAGGCATTGAGTGTTTGGACTGAAGAAGGATCATTACTGGCGATGAGTATGTCATCTACATAGACAAGAATGCCAATAAAAACTGAACCTTCAACTCTAGTGAACAAGGAGTAGTCACACTTTGACTGACAGAACCCACGAGCAAGCAAAGTGGATGAAAATTTGGAGAACCATTGGCAGGTTGCCTGCTTGAGTCCATTCAAGGACTTAGTCAATCAGCATACCAAATTGTTGGGCTCTCCCTTGCTATTGAAACTAGTTGGTAAGTTCATGAAAACCTCTTCATCCAACTCTCCATGACGGAAAGCATTATTCACATCAAGTTGAACGATAGACCACCCTTGAGCAGCAACAAGAGCAATAAAACACCTGACAGTGACCAATTTGGCTACTGGGGAAAGGGTCACAAAGTAATCAAATCCTTCCCTTTGCTTGTAACCTTTGGCCACCAAACGAGCTTTGTATCACTCTATGGTGCCATCTGATTAGAACTTGATTTTATAAACCTATTTACAACTAATTGGTTGTTTACTAGCAGACAATGGGGTTAAAATCCAAGTATGATTCTCTTCTAAAGCTGCAATTTCTTTAGCCATTGCATCACACCACTGAGAGGACTTAACTGCGTCATGATAGAAGCGAGATTCAACAGGTGTGGAGATGGCCAAACTAATAGACTCTTGAGAATGAGATAAATGGGAATAAGAAATGGATTGTTGAATGAGATATGGAGTACCAGAATGGTGACTCTCTGGAGAGGATGAAGAAGAAGAAACCAACAGATAATGGTAATCTTGAAGATAAGATGGAACAAGTTTTGTCCTTGTGGACTTTCTGACTGGAAGAGTAGAGTCTATAGGTGACGAGCATAAAGGCAAGTTGGTTTTTGTGGAAGGAAAAACTGAACTAGGCAATGTATAAACTAAGGATTTTGTGGGGATAGGGACAAAATTAGGTAATGGTATAGGTTGTGAGGAATCTTTGGAAGTAGAATGAAGTGTATCAAGTAATGGTATAGTAGGTATAGAATCTGAGAAAGAAGATGAGTCGAGAAAATGAGGGACAACCCGATTAGGAGGAGAAAGGAAAGTATTATTTGAGAAAACAATCGGTAGGCAAGGACTAGGATCATCTAGCATAGAGTCTACGGAAGGACTGGTAATGGAAGTAGAAGTGTGAAAAGGAAAGATATCCTTATTAAAGACAACATCCCTGGAAATAAAAATCTTCTGTGTTTAGGTCAAACAATTTATACCCTTTGATTCCAAAAGGCTAACCAATAAAGACACAAGATTTTTCTCTTGGAGCAAATTTAGTTCTTTGATGAGAAAAGGTAGAGGCATAAGCAAGACATTCAAAAACTTTAAGATGGGAATAGGTGGGAGGTTTGTTCATGAGGAGTTCAAAAGAGGAGGCAATCGATTGATGATATATGCAGAAATAAAAACACACTATCCCCAGAATTTTAAGGGAAAATGGGATTGGAACCTAATGGCTCTAGCTACATTTAAGAGGTGTTGATGTTTTCTTTGCGCTACAGAGTTCTATTGTGGTGTGTCAACACACCACAACAATTACTATTTAGGAAACATATCTCCATAAATTTTGTTTTTCCTCAAAGTAATTTGAGTATTGAAATTCCTAAAGAGACCTTAAGTATCAAACTAACACTACAAAAAAAAAAAATCAGAATATAGAGGCGATTTTGAAAAGCTCGAAACCACCTCAATAGACTATCAAACCGTCTCAATAGACATGAATGCTTTATAGAGGCGGTTTTCAAACCACCTCTAAAAATTTCAAAAGTGCCTTTATAAGTACTGCCCCAATAGACATGAATGCTCTATAGAGGCGGTTTTCAAAAACCGCCTCTATAGAAAAACCTATAGAGGCGTTTTCAAAACCACCTCTAGAGATCATATGTAACCACCTTTATAAGTAATATGGTCTATAGAGGCGGTTTGAAAACCGCCTCTAATAGGTTTAAAAATCGCCCTAGATTTATCTATTGAGGCGGTTATATAACCGCCTCTATAGATAAAATATTAAAAAAAAAAAATCTATTTTTGAAAACCGCCTCTATAGATCTTTTTTTTTTTTTTTTTAATTTGCTTTTGCACTGATTTGATTCTCCTAATACACGATACAAATTTCCAAACTAGAACAGAACAAATATCTACAATACCATCATCATATATGTATAATACAAATAAGGTATTGTCTAAAAAGTCTTCAAAACAATGGACAAATTAAGACAATATTACAATAAGTTTCAAATTGTTTGATAATTTCAGTACAACAGTTCACTTGAACATAAATGTTTCAAAAAACTAATTAGTACAACTAATCCTCAAAACTAGAATTCTCCTAAGTTTTCTGATTGATGAGATGCAACAGATGATCTTTGGCCAATTGGAGATTGTTGATCCGGAACACCAACATTGCCCTACATACAAATTAAGAGAGTTTATAAGTTCCTATAATAGTAAAAAAGAACAACACAATGAAATTGACCTATCAATTGAAATTCAAACATATTTAAAGTCAGGTAATCTTAAATATTTAAACTTACCGGAGTAATTACTATGCTATAACGTGACCAAATAATTCCGGTGCAAGTAACAGTTGTGCAACAGATAGTAAGAATGAGAAAAATATAAGACTTGTGTAACTAATGTAACTCAATGCATAGCAAAGAATGCTTAAACTACTAATAGAATACTGACTTGATCTTGTATACACTGTAATGTGTGCATATATGTTTTAGATCGTGTGTGTATGTGTCTATAAGAGAGGAAGAGAGATATTTACATATGCACATCATGATAATATATAAAAGCATGCACATTCATGGTGCTTTCCTCGCATCATTGCTAATTTACTCAGTACAAATATGGCACTAATGGCACAAAGCCATAATAAGTTTATCTTCAATGAAAATGTAGAGGATTATACCTTTGTACTACCGATAAAAGTGAGTGACGAAAATGACAAGCTACATAACATGAAAATGCAGAGGATTTAAATTAACATCAATTTAGGAACTAAATCATGTCTATAGAATAATTTTAACTCAATATAATCAGAGTAAAAAAATTAAACCAGAAAACATTAGAACAAACAAAGGTTACATAGTTCATACTTTTCATTTGGGTTTCAAATAACAAAACCAAGGCATAATAAAATTCACCCAAGTAGTATACATGCCAAACAATACTCACACCAAATTACAACTCAAATCAATGAATCAAATTCAATAATTAATTCCCCAAAGTTCCAGTATTTTCAGCTTAACATTAAGCAGATTTCTGTAGATCAGTCATTTTATAAATTTTATTTGGAACACTTAAAGTTATCAAAGTAACTTGAAATTTAACAGGGATGAACTCATATATATGTACAAGCTACCACAGAAAATTCAGATCAAGATAACATCTCTAGAATTTATTAAAATTCTCGTCATATGGTAAACACGAATCTGTCCTGACAGATTTAGTGTCTCATAAGAAAATTAATAACTCTTTCAATATCAATCCAAATACTATAATTCTTGATTCTAAACTCAAGCCCTGTGTGTTAACTTTCATTATATTCATCTTTTGTATCCAGATTCCACATATATAAATTACTATGAATATTTAATCACTACAAACACAGACACTGTCCATTTGACAGATTTGTAGGATTTTCTTATAAATTCTCAAAAGGTATTCAAATAACCATATTTTCAAGTGAGATTTTAAAAACTTATACTAGACATATAATAAATCAATCTTCAGCAAATCGTTTCCCAAATTACCTTTTACAAAAATCCCAGAATTTCATACAACTTTCTGCTCACTGCAGAAAACAGAAACAGAGCAGCTTCCATGGTCACACATATACTCATGAATCAAGAAGAATATCAAATCCATAAGCAAACCCACACATAAACATAAAAACCCAGCAACTTCCATTAACAAAAATCAAAGATTAAACCCCCAATATCAAAACCCTAACTAAATTTCATCAATCAAACAATCTCAATCATACCCACTTCTAAACCTTAATTAAAATCATAAGCTATTACCTTAATTGATTATCAATCTTGTTTTTGCTGTGAGAATGGTGATTTCCATGAAGGAACTAATATATTTTGGAGAGCAATTTGAGCAAGGAAATTCGGATGAGATAGTGTGAGAGTGTGAGAGAGAATCGGTGAGAGAGAGCTAGAGAGAACCGAGTGAGAGATTGAGATTGAGGGAGCAAAAAATATATTCCATCATTTTGGGGTTGGGGTTTTAGTTTAGGGATTTTTGAAATGGTGATTTCTATTAGATATTAGCATTTCTATTAATTTGATACAGATATAGTAACTCATCACTATTTGCTAAATTACAATCTTGCCCCCATTATTTGGTAAAAAAAAAAAATATTGAGGCAGTTTATACAGCTAGTGAGGCGGTTTTTATTTCCACGCCTCTATATAATAATAATATTGAGGCGGTTTTCTATAGATTAAAAAGTGTAGAGGCGGTCAAGAAAACCGCCTCAATGTAGGTAATAAAACCGCCTCAATAGCTGTCTATAGAGGCAGTTTAGTAAATTGCCTCTGAAAAAACTGCCTCTACAAATCGTCTTTTTTGTAGTGTAAGCACTGCCTTAATGAAACTCATGTAAATTTCCCCAATCACACTTAATCATTTTATGGCTTAAAAAATTTAGATCTTCTCTATCATTTAGGTACTATAGTATGGCACAATGATGTTTTCATTTAACTCATTAAACGAATTTAGTTCTTCATAAGTCTACCATTGCCAATTGTACAAGGCTTGAAACTACAATGTCTACAAAAAGTGTTAAACCTTTGAAATATCCAACAGATTACTCTAAGCTTAGCTAGGTACAAGTGTCCAAAAATTTAGAACCATTGAAATCTTTCAATAATGAAATCACACCAGTAATATCAAAATCTTAATTTTTTTATAAGTATATATCAACACCTTTAACCTTGAAAATTTACTATTGGAACCTTGTAAGCTTGCTATGTAAAATATCAAAAATATTATCTTATCGGAAAGTTAGTTCAATAATGCAAAACTTTGTACTTAAAATAATAAGCCTAAATATATGTCAATGTAAAACTAGGCGCCACAATTTATTATACCTAATTAGTACAAACAGTTTTAAAAAAATCATTGGCTTCCGAAATAAGATCTCTTCTCACCATAATCCATACCAACTTCAAGGCACAATATCCTATCAAAATATGAGTCATGAGTCATGACTTTATTTAATGATACTACTGATCACTGCATTTTACAACATCTATAAAGTCACAACTTGTCTAATTGAAAAATTCAATGAATTTACTTCATAGCAACTAATTAAAAAGAAAAGCTCATACTTCTCGAATCAAAACTTTAATCCTCAGAATGTTAAACAATTTCCAAATCCATCTAAAAATAACTTTTAAATAGCAAAACATATCTCAAAATACGAAATGACTATCCCTCATAATTAAACCTAGGGTAAAATGGATTAACACCCCTTGAACTTTGAAAGGGTTGCACTTAGACCCCATGTACTTTGTTTTTAGTCAAGAGCTAAATTTTAAGTATGTGCCAAATAGACACTTATGTTATATTTCTGTCCAAAATGACCTTAAATAACTCACCGCACGTATCACTTTAAAAAAACACAAAAATAAAAAATAAAAAAACTTTGCTTGACACATAGAGAGAGCCCAACGCCACAATGCCACCAGCCACAACGGCACCACCCAAGACGCCATCGCCAAAAAAACGGAACACAACAAAGATTGGATTGAATCAAATGGAAATTTTGCCTCCCAAGAAAAAAAAATAAAAAATAAAAAGCAAAAAGAAAAGAAACAAAAGTCGGTGACGGTGAGAGGGAGGCAAAGAAGAAATAGAAATTAATTACAGGGTAAAAAATAAAAGTGACAGAAATAAAGAAAGAGCACTAAAATCAATTCTCCAATGGTCTTAACTATTTTGAATCACTAGATCAACAGTATAAATGGATTTATAGGATAATTAACTCAATAATCTCAAAAACCTATACGCCCTCTCTTACTTAAATCCTTAGGTAGTCTTTCTCAGAGATTATCCGATTCAGAACCATCTCAATATCTAATAAGCCTACCGATTCAGAACCATCTCAATATCTAATAAGCCTAAGGCTGGCTAGGGTTTCTAACTTAGAGTATTACTAATCCTGATGTCAAAAATACTAAGTTGCCCCTTTTAAAAAAAGTAAACTTTTTTTTGGAACTGGGTATTACAATCTCCCCCACTTATAGGAATTCAATCCTCTAAATTCTAAAGTGAACTAATACATCACGCTTCCACTACTCTACTCTAATGCCACAATTTGAAATATCTATAAAAATTTTTTACTCGTCCAAATAAGAACTACTAAAATTTGAAAAATTCTTCATATACATATAATTTTGGCCTACATATTCTTTAAATTCATTCCATATCGTGTTAAAAATTTACAACCTACTTTTTTTTTAAGAAAAAATTAACCCAACTAATATAATTCATTGAGGATAATTCATTGATGATATTCATCAATGACTAGTCTCCAATAAACCAAAAACTAAAGGAGTCTCCATTTTTTTTTTTTTTTTTTATTGAAGGAGTCTCCAATTAAAAATTCATGATTTCAAGGTTCACCGTAAATTACTAAATTATGACTTCCATTTACTTCTATACCTTAAGATTAAATAAGTTCTCTATTATTTTATAAGTTCAAACTATTTCACCGTATATGTATATACTTTTCCTTAGATAAGCAATTGAGTACTAATATAGCTCCCATGTCATATATTTTTCAATTAAACAAATTTAAATCACTTCTAACTTCTAGATATCACTATACGTATCGAGTTCCTTATAATTATACTACCGAATATAAAATTATTATCTCCAAGTTTACATTGGCTGGAAAGGGCAATGTCCATAAATTGTGTCAAATCATTTTTAACATAAATTTTTTGTGATCAACTTCGTACAGGAGCCCAAAATTTTAACATACTGGAAATAAGTCTAACAATCTCAATCTTATAATACTCTTTACCTTATAGATTCTAAGTATTTGTCAATATAGAACCTAATTAACGTGCCACGATTGAATGTACTAATATACCTAAAATTATAAAAAGGAAAAAAATATTATCAACCGCCTTTCATCAGAATCTAATTAAAGTCAAAGATTAGAAACTCATGAGAAATCTCTAACAATTTCTTTGTTTATTTTATGTTCTTGAATCACAATTTAAGTTTCTCATCACCTCATTTTGATAACATCATTGGTATGCCTCGAATTGAAATTATACTCCTTTTAGACTTTGATAGAACTAAATTGTTGGTAAGCCAAATTCAAGGCAAACAAATTATACTTAATAAAATCGATTAATTAATCAAAGGTATAATTCGCATAAGAATAATATCGAAGATAACAATTACTATTTGTGAAACATATCTCCATAAATTTTGTTTTCCCTGATAATACTTTGTGTATGGAAATTCCCAAAAAGATCTTAAGTATCAAACTAAGCACTACCTTAATGTCACTCTTATAAATTTCTCCAATCACACTTAATCATCCTATGGCTTAAAAAAACTTAAATCTTCAATATCCTTCAAGTACTATAGTCTAGCACAATGATGTTTTCATTTAACTCATTAAATGAATTCAGCTCTTCATAATTCTTCCATTCCCAATTGTACAAGGCTTGAAAAGACAATGTCTACAAAAAGTGCTACGCCTTTGAAATATCCAGCTTAGCTAGGTAAAAGTGTTCAAAATTTTAGAACCACTAAATCAAAACTTTGAATCTTAGAATGTTAAACAATTTCCAAATCATCTAAAATTAACTTTTATACAGCAAAACATATCCCAAAATACGCAATGACTATCCCTCATAATTACACCTATAACAATTCCCATAGATCACACTAGACCATCACAAAGTCTACAAAACAAACTAAGCACTACCATAATGTCACTCTTATAAATTTCCCCAGTCACACTAAATCATCCTATGGCTTAAAAAAATTAAATCTTCAATATCCTTCAAGTACTATAGTCTAGCACAATGATGTTTTTTCAGCTCTTCATAATTCTTCCATTCCCAATTGTACAAGGCTTGAAAAGACAATGTCTACAAAAAATGTTAAACCTTTGAAATATCCAATAAATTACTCTAAGCTTAGCTAGGTAAAAGTGTTCAAAATTTTAGAACCACTGAAATCTTTCAATAATGAAATCACATTAGTAATATCGAAACCTTAACTTTCTACCTTTTTATTTATTTATTTACAAGTATATATCAAAACCTTTAACCTTAAAAATTTACTATTTGAATCTTGTAAGTTTGCTAAGTAAAACTATCTAAAAATATTTTCTTATCAAAAAGTTAGTTCAATAATGCAAAACTTTTGTACTTTAAAATTAATATAGCCCTAAATATATGTCAATGTAAAACCTAAGGCGCCACAATTTATTATACCTAATTAGTACTAACAGTTTTAAAAAGTATCATTGGCTTCCGAAATAAGATCTCTTCTCACCATAATCCATACCAAACTCAAGACACGACATCCTATCAAAATATGAGTCATGACTTTATTTAATGATACCACTGATCACTGCATCTTATAGCATCTATAAAGTCACTATGTGTCTCCAATTAAAAGATTCAATCAATTTACTTCATATTAACTAAAAAGAAAAATTCATACTTGTGGTATCAAAACTTTAAATCTTAGAATGTTAAACAATTTCCAATTCCATCTAAAACTAACTTTTAAACAGCAAAACATATCCCAAAATACGCAATGACTATCCCTCATAATTAAACCTATAATAATTCCTATCACACCTGACCATCACAAAGTCTACAAAATTACAATCGGACTCTAATACCATTTTATTGTCATGTCCTGAACCTAGAGTGTGAGATAGGTACGTGATAACAGCTGCACGCTCAAAAATATTTTTGAAATGGTGCTCACACTCAAAAATATTTTTGAAATGGTAGAATAATGATAACTTGATTTTGAAATATCAACTTTTGCCTTTGAAAAGCCTAGTAGAGCGCAGTACAGCGTAAGTCAACAAATTGAAATCTAGCAAAATATGCCGCAACCCAACAACCTTCCAAGCTCAAAAAATACAAAGGAAAAAATATCCCACTTGGGATATTGTACAAGAAAGCAAGGGACTTTATGATAGTAGAAGACAAACAACTTCACACAACAATTACCACTCAAAGCCTCAGCATACTCCTATGCATAGTCCAGTCAGATCATGGTTTTAAAAACTGAACCGGACAGCCTGTTCGATCAGTTGAATCAGTTGAATTAGAGACCGATGCTTAATCTAGTTTAGTTTACTATAAAAACCAGAATAGATTTAAAAACCGGGAACCGATGGTTCAATCGATAAATACTAGAACCAGATCAGTTCAACCTGTTTTGAGTTTTGAATTTTTTTTTTTTAATAAAAAAAAAAATTATTACTATATGTTTGGCCTACAGAAATATAGTCTAACATGAAACTAAAAAATGTTAGGCTCACACAAAAGGTAGTCCAACATTAAACTAACGTATCTTTAGAAAAAATAATAATAAAATAAAAAAACATTAAACAAATGAATGGTAGACCCATAAAAGGAAATAGGTCATATATTCATGTTTAAAATTCTTGGAAGTGAAGTATCTATTTATAGAAGAGTAAGTATAGTATCTTCTTACTTTTTTCTAATGTGGGATTTTCACGAAATTTTTCCCACAAAACAAGAAGTTCCCACATTGTAAAAAAATAAAATGATATTAATAATGACTTTACTTATAAATGTATGAGTCACTCTTTCTCCTTAAATTTAATTATTGATGAGTAAAAGTCTCATATTAAAATATTATTATATTATTTTATTTTATATATTTCTTATTGTTCTAGGCTTCTTGATATGCAATAATAATAGTTTCTTATGTAAAAATACTATTAATATTGTAAGTGAATAAAAAATTGTATACTTTCTTATTGTCTTAGGGTTTTTACTTTTAATTTTCTAATATAAGATGTGAAAACTAACATAAAATGTTTTAAAATTAAATATTAATATTAAATTTTTTAATAAATTATTTATGATATCACCGGTTCGATCACTGGTCCAACCCCAATCAGACCATAAATCGATAACCACTTTTTTTGGTTCTTTGACTGATCTGGTTTTTACAACCATGAGTCAGATAGAAACAATAAAAAAAATGTTGGACACGGTAATACAAAAATATTATACCTCACATATACAAACAGGCCGTTGGGGGTAAGCCCCACAAGCCCTTGGGCTTGGGCAACCCCCCTGAAAAAAAAAAAATAATATACATAGAAAAGAAAAAAAAATTATTATTATACATAAAATAAAATATTAGTATACATAAAAGAAAATTTTCTATTAGTATACATAAAAAAAATAAAAAAAAATTATTCATTTGGCAAGACAACAAATTTAGATATGAACCAATAAATAACAAACTATTAAACTTGTTACGTGCATGAAACAAAGTTCATACTTCATTTGTGGCATGTGGCATGTAGGAGTAGGAAGTGGGGTTATTGAGTTTGTTTCCTATTTTAATGTTATTTTGTTACTGTTTAGAATTATTCGGTGTCTTTTATATTAGTCTTTGATTAATGAGTTTTATTTTTTAGGAGTAGTAGTCCTAGTGGCTCACTTTATTTATTTTAGTAGTTTGGTTATCTGTGTATTTGGTTAGTGGGTAGGATTTTTAAGTGATATATCTCATATATATGTATTTTAGTATAAAAGTGAAAGTAATTGTCCCTTGTTTTTAGCATAGTGGAGTTCTATTTTATTGCTTAGATGGACGTTGTAGAATTTCCCTTAAGTTCTCGAAAAATAAAATCATTTGAAAAATATTTGTATTTTTCAAAAAAAAAAAAAAATTGTAATCTTTTAGACTTTTGGGAGGTTGGGTTTCCTCAAAAAACCTATACTTAGAGGTCAGGATTTCATCAATTAAATTCTTTTAATTCTGTTGTTCAACAATCAATTCTATTTCTTTATTCCTCAAAAAATTGTAAACGTATTAATCCCAAACAAAAGTACAAATAAAACCACAAACAAATTTTTACTAATTCAGCAAAACAATGTCGGGTGTGTTCCTAAAAATCCTATACGGAATTATAAAAAAATATATATTATCAAGGATCTTTCACCCTTGTTGTGTGTCCGTTGGGTCCACACTGTGGTGTGACAAACGTTTTGCTAGTGTTGATTCCAATAAAAATGCTATAAGAGAAAGCTACACATTTATCCAAAAAAAAAGATACACGAAAGTGTGGAATCATACCTTTTTGTAAATGACTGTAGCATCGTGTATAAGAATTATCCTCCCAAAACCATTTAATTGTTGTATTCGGTTAAAAGGTGGCCACCACAGGTTCATCTTTACTTGGCTAGCTGGACCCCCTTTAGCTTTGGTGCGCTTACGACTCCGTTAGAGAAAATCTTCAGTTGTGGGCATTTAGTCACAGTTAATTCTTCCAAGGATGGGAATATTATTGTGCAATTCCCCGAATAGAAGCTTGTGAGACTGTCTAAAGAATGGAGCATCAAAGATTTCAATTGCCTGAAAGTAATCTCACCTACTGCTTCACGTTTCTCACTTGCAATCTCATCTACTGCCTCACATTCCTCACTTGCAATCTCATCGACTGCTTCTACTCCCTCACTTGCAATCTCATCTACTGCTACACGCACCTCACTTGCAACTATTTCTGTCATTCTCTTGCATTCAAATATTTCCATTTTTGTGAGATGCAACAGACTTTTGGCTGTTGAAGAAGTTACTAAACTAATCAATCCATGACATTTCGATACTTTCAATTTTTTTAAATTTTGGAAGGATATTGATGATAGCACAAAAGTCTCTAATCCGCCACATTCTGATACTTCCAGCTTCTGGAGTTTAAAAACCCTAATTTCAGAGTTTTCCTTCCACAAATGCTTGAAGCCCTGGCATTTTAGACAGCTTTAATTGTGTCAAATCTTCGAATGTTCCAGCATGTTGATCTGCGCATATTTCTTTAAAAGGAGCACCATTTAACTCAAGAATTCTTAGCTTGCACAAGAGATCATGTGGAAATCCACTGTATGTCTCAGTTATGGTATCGTCCCTCTCCAATATTAATTCTTCCAAGTTTGGGAATGTCTGCTGGAAAATATGGAAGTGTTAAACAAAAATAAAGGATAATACACCTATAATTTCTAGCAAGGACTGAATGCACCAAAATTATTAGTCTGTCTAATGTGATAGCTATCTGCATTCATGATCCAGATCTCAGGCAGTCCCCATACTAATTACAGGGGATATAGTTCTCTACAGGGGATATGGCTCCCAACAAATTTACTAGGAAAAGAATTATTAAGTATGTATATGCAAGAACAAACACTTTTGATTATTGAAAATAAAATGTAAAAATAGATCAAGCAAAAAAGATAAAAGGATATTAGTAGAGTTGGCTACATTACGGTTTTTAAAGGTAACGGACAAAACCGCATGTTAATTAGAAAAGTCCAAAGCTAAAAGAAGAAACAGGCAATAAATTAGGAGCTCACATATTTAAAACAAAATTCAAAAAACAGTAGCTTGCATAGCTAGCAAGGCCTGTGCATCATAGACCAACCATCACAATATGTATGCCTAACGGTGAAGAATTGGGGGCACTCGGGAATTCAGACATGCTGGAGCAAAAACACACAAATGAACTCCCACAAACAAAATTACATCTCTGTTTAGAGGCGCATTGTGTACAAAGGAAATTAATAAGAGAGCTCACACTTGGTAACTGAAGATCTCCAGATCGCCATTTACACTTTTGCGGGTCTCTAAGAGGTGGTTGACAAACAATCTTATCCTATTTATGAAAAGGTTAATTCCCGAATTGAAACCCAAAACACATGGTTTGGTCGGGGGGCACTGAGTTAAGCTAACAAAAAAAATAATTAGCTTAAACTTCTCTTCTTCTTTTTTTATACATTTTATCTTATTATTTTAGAGCCATAACAAATTAACAAATGCAAAACATTGCTTGCTTCATAGTACCGAAATGGGACTTTGGCTTCAATGGTGGTTAGAAATGGTAAGTTTGAGGAATCCATTTTGTAGTATATAGTAAGTATCTTCGGTCAACAAGAACTAAAATCAAGGACAATATGGTTCTTAATTTTGGTCTCTATCAAGGATCTCTTGTCCCTTACAGTCAATTATCTCTCTCTATATATTGAAACACCCCCTATACATCTATATTCATTCAGAAATATAGAATTATATACACAGAACTATTTTACTCAATCATTCTCGTTTTAGCAGTCTCCTTTGTCGTTCTTTCGCTACCTCAAGATTCATCGGCCACTCACTACCACCGTCAAAATCCCTCAGCTGCCACTAGAATCCCTCAGCCATTATCGTTGGTTTTCTGCCTCCGACTGTATCAGAGCCTCCAATCAAGATATGAACACACTATATTGATAGATCATCCAACGATATACACGTACATGCCAGACTTAACTTGATCTGGCATTGTTGAGGATCATGTTGAGGATCCTCTGCCTTAGTCTAAGGCTTTCCATTTGTATATTCATTGACCCGTAATTGTAACAACTCAATATTCCTTTCATTTATTTGTAATCTTTCCATACATGTAATTACCATCTATGTCTATGTAATTACTCCTATAAATGAAATGACTCACTACTGAAATATGCAGTGGTTTCCAAACACTCACATGGTATCAGAGCCCTTGTGGATTAACCTCCCACGATCCCACCTCTCTTCCCATGGCTGCCGAACCCTCCTCCACTCTTCTCCCTTTCAACACTCTCATCCACATGGTTACAATCAAACTTTCCTCCTCCAACTATCTCCTATGGAAGAGCCAATTGCTTCCTCTCTTAGAGAGTCAAGAATTAATCGGTCATGTGGATGGAACTCTTGAGCCTCCACCTCGTTTTGCCCCTGCAAATTTTCAGACACCAAATATCAAACACCTGGCATGGAAACAAACTGACCAACGTCTCCTTAGCCTTTTGCTGTCCTCCCTCACCAAGGAGGCCATGGCTAAAGTTGTGGGCCTCACCACCTCACGCGAGGTTTGGATTGCCCTAGAGAACACCTTCAGCCACCGCTCCAAGGCCCGTGAAATCCGTCTCAAAGATGACTTGCAACTGATGAAACGCGGCACCCGAACTGTTTCGGAGTACGCTTGCGCCTTCAAGGCCATCTGCGATCAACTCCATGCAATCGGACAAGCTGTTGATGGCACCGACAAGGTGCATTGGTTTCTTTGAGGCATCGGCTCGGAATTCTCGAGCTTTTCCATGACTCAAATGGCCCTCACCCCTTTACCCTGTTTTGCAGATCTAGTGCCCAAAGCAGAGAGCTTTGAGCTCTTCCAAAAATCATTGGAGCCTGCTGTCTTGTCCGTTGCAGCGTTCGTTGCTTCTAACCGCAACTCCCAAAAACCGAATCAGAGGAACCATTCCTCTCGCAACCCTCAAGGTCGCACTGGTGGCCACGGCAAAGGGCAGGGATGCTTCTCTGGTAAACGCCCCCCGCGTTGTCAGATATGCCGTGTGAAAGGCCACTATGCGGATCGATGCAGGCAACGGTATGATCACCATGGTCATGCCCCAGAAGCTCAACTTGCCGAAGCCCTCACTTCATCATATTCCATCTCTGGAAATGAGGCCTCAGATTGGTATCTAGACACAGGAGCTTCGGCCCACAAGACTTCGGCCCATTCCAATTTGGATCAGTCCACTTCCTATACGGGTAAGGATTGTGTTATTGTTGGGAATGGTGCGTCCCTACCCATTACTCACACTGGTACAATTTCACCTTCCCCTGATCTTAAATTGTTAGATGTTTTGGTTGTCCCTCATATCACTAAAAATCTTCTGTCCATTAGTAAATTAACAAATGACTTTCCGTTCTCCGTTACATTTATTGATAATTTTTTCACTATTCAGAATCGCCAAACAGGAAGGGTGGTGGCAACCGGTAGACAAGATGGCGGCTTATATGTGCTAGAACGCGGCAACTCAGCTTTTGTCTCTGTTCTAAAAAATAAATCCCTTTATGCTTCATATGATTTATGGCATGCTCGTCTTGGACATGTGAATCATTCTATTATTTCCCTTTTGAATAAACAAGGACAGTTTCATCTTACTTCTTTATTGCCATCTCCTGTGTTATGTAGTACATGTCAACTTGCAAAGAATCACCGTTTGCCTTATACTCGTAATGAACATCGATCGTCGAAGGTGTTAGATCTTATTCATTGCGATATATGGTGCCCTTCCCCTGTCAAGTCAAATTTGGGTTTTGCATACTATGTTTTATTTGTTGATGACTATTCTCGCTTCACTTGGCTTTACCCAATGAAATTGAAATTTGAATTCTTTAATATTTTTCTTCGATTTCAAAAATTTGTGGAAAATCAACATTCTGCTTGTATCAAAATTTTTCAAAGTGACTGTGGTGCAAAATTCACTAGCAACCGCTTTCAAGCACAACTTCATACCTCTGGCATTCATCATCAACTCTCTTGTCCCCATACACCCGCACAAAACGGTCGTGCAGAAAGGAAACATTGTCATGTAACTGAAACAAGTCTGGCCCTCCTTTTGCATTCTCACATTCCCACTCACTTCTGGGTTGATGCTTTTAGCATTGCAGTTTACATCATCAACCGTTTGCCCACGCCGCTTCTCCAAGGATAAGTCTCCTTTTGAGCTTCTATATGGCTCCTCTCCAAATTATGAAAACTTCCATCCTTTTGGTTGTCATGTTTATCCCTGTTTACGTAATTACATGACTAACAAATTTTCCCCTCGTAGTATTTCTTGCATCTTTATGGGTTACAATTCCTCTCATAAAAGGTTTCGTTGTCTTGATCCCACCACCTCTAGAATTTATATCACCCGACATGCCCAATTTGATGAGCACCACTTTCCCTTCCACCATACTTCCCAAGCTCAACCCATATCCTCCCTTCAAATCTCAAATTTACTAGAACCGAGTCTTTCCCCTACAGACATGTCCCTGCCTTCTCCTGCACCACATTCCCAACAACATTCCTCAGTCCGGATCCAACCCGTGTATTATTTGTACTGATCCCGTGGATGAGTCTATGCAGGCAACTACTTCTCATGCAAGTTCATCTCTGTCGCACTCGACCTCCAGCACGGCTTCTCTTGAGCTCGTCATTGAGTTACCTATCATTGTTTGCCCTCCTATTTCCGCTGCTTCATCAGGCTCCCATTCTATGCTTACACGAGCCAAGGCCGATATTTTCAAAACTCGCCACCGGGCACATCTCGGTCTTGTGGAATCCTCTGGACTTCTTTCTGCTCTTCTTGCATCCACTGAGCCCAAAGGATTCAAATCTGCTGCTAAGAATCCTGAATGGCTTGCTGCCATGGATGAAGAAATTCAAACCTTGCAAAGTAATCGTACTTGGATCTTGGTTCCTCGACCTGCCAACACCAACATTATGGGTTCAAAATGGGTGTTTCGGACCAAATACTTGCCCAATGGTTCTATCGAGCGTCTCAAAGCCCGTCTTGTTGCCAAGGGGTACACACAGGTACCTGGTCTTGACCACACTGACACTTTTAGTCCTATCATATATGCTACCACTGTCTGTGTTGTACTCTCTCTTGCTGTGACCAACAAATGGCCCCTTCGCCAACTTGATGTCAAAAATGTGTTCCTCAACGGGCATCTCACTGAACATGTTTATATGGAACAGCCTCCTGGCTATATTGACCCTCGCTTTCCCAATCATATTTGTCAATTGAAGAAAGCTCTCTACGGCCTCAAGCAAGCCCCTCGTGCTTGGTTTCAGCGCTTTAGCTCCTTCCTCCTTCAACTTGGCTTTTATTGCAGTCGTGATGACACATCCTTTTTTGTTTTTCATAAGCACTCTAACATGATCTATTTGCTTCTCTATGTTGATGACATCATTATTACAGACAACAACCCCTCTCTTCTTAAAAACTTTACTTGCAAGCTCAATTCTGAGTTCGCCACAAAAGATTTGGGTTCACTCAGTTACTTCCTTGGTCTTGAAGCTACACCCACCACTGATGGCCTCTTTATTAGTTAGCTAAAATATGCCTGCGACATTCTCACACGAGCTCAGTTACTCAACAGCAAACCAGTCCACACTCCCATGGTTGTTTCTCAGCACCTGTCTGCTGATGGTCCTCTGTTTTCAGATCCCACAATTTACAGGTCTCTTATTGGTCCTCTCTAATATTTAACTATTACACGACCTAATATTGCTCATGCAGTCAACTCTGTCAGTCAATTCCTACATTCCCCGACTAACAACCACTATCTTGCTGTCAAACGCATTATTCGCTATGTTAAGGGCACACTACATTTTGGTCTTACTTTTCATCCATCTACTGCTCCTGGTGCTTTAGTTGCTTACTCGGATGCTGACTGGGCTAGGAGTCCCGATACTCGCTGTCCTACCTCTGGTTACTCTATTTATCTTGGTGACAATTTGGTTTCTTGGAATGCCAAGAAACATCCTACTGTCTCTCGCTCCAGTTGTGAATCTGAGTATCGTGCTTTGGCTCTCACTGCTGCTAAAATTCTTTGACTCACACATCTTCTTCGTGACCTCATAGTTTCTCATTCACAACCGCCTCTACTACTGTGTGACAACAAAAGTGCAATCTTCTTGAGCTCCAATCCCGTCTCTCACAAACGGGCAAAGCATGTTGAGCTTGACTACTACTTTCTTCATGAACTTGTTCTCGCTGGCAAGCTTCGGACCCAGTATGTGCCTTCTCATTTGCAAGTTGCCGACATTTTTACCAAAAGTGTCTCAACCTCTCTTTGAATTCTTTCGATCCAAGCTTCATGTCCGCTCAAATCCAACACTCAGCTTGCGGGGGAGTGTTGAGGATCATGTTAAGGATCCTCTGCCTTAGTCTAAGGCTTTCCATTTGTATACTCATTGACCCGTAATTGTAGCAGCTCAATATTCCCTTCATTTATTTTTAATCTTTTCATACATGTAATTACCATCTATGTCTATGTAATTACTCCTATAAATGAAATGACTCACTACTAAAATATGCAGTGGTTTCCAAACACTCACAGGCATCACACACGTCGACAAAAGACTCAGCCATTCAATCCACGCGTTAGTCTTCTTTACCACTCAAGGACCACATGTGCCTCTATCCAAAACCTCTACCACATCTCACTCTGATAGCTCGCCACGTCAGCTTCCATGTAAGCAGACACTGCCACATCAGCAGGCTTACGTCACTGCGCCGTCAGCACACCCTTTTTAACCTAACCAACCCCGAAATGCCCGATCCATGACTCGATGCGCCTAAAAAATAAAAGAGTAATTTGTTTTTCTCGTGATGGCTCAAGGCACAAACGTCATGCACCCCATCTGCCAATGTTTTTCTTACATAATACATTGGTAGCTGCTTAAACCTTAGCAAATCGGGCTATACTAATGGAATGTTTGGATACAGCTAGGTAGAGATATAGAGGTTCCCTTAGCTTAGGACTGGATAGAATCAGGGGAGAGGCGGGGAACTTTTTCAAAATTACTTGAATGCCCAATCAGATTTCTTGTCACACTGGAAGTCTTTGCCTTTCTTATAAGCTGGAAAAGGGGCCAACGCCTATTGGCTGACCTCAAGATGAATCTACTCAGAACCACAACCATCCTAGTTAGGCAATGGATCTCCTTGGCGGTCCCAAGCTTTTGTAGTTCTTGAATGTCTCTAATCTAGTCGGGTTTTTCTTTAATGCTCGGCCGATTTACCATGTAATCTAAGAACTTTTCCAACCCAACTCCAAACATTCATTGTCATGTGTTAAGTCGGAGCCGAGGGGTTCTCAAGATACCGAATGTCTTTTCTAAGGCGACAAGATGTTTACTCTTTGATTTTTACGATCATATGGTATGTATATATTTCCATAGTTTTGCCTATTAGCCCCTTGAAAATCTTCGTCACGATCCATAAGTAGGTAGAGCTAGCGTTCTTCAACCCAAAACGCATATATTTGTAGCAGTAAATTCCCCTAAAATTGATAAACATAGTCTTTTCCTTATCAGGTTTGTGCATTGCTACCTGATGGTATCGATGTAGCCTTGAAAAGCATCTACAACGCACATCCTTGTGTGTTTGGCCATGGTGTCTACCTGCTGGTCAATTTTCGGCAGAGGGAAAAGGTCTTTCAAACATGCTTTAATCATATCTGGAAAGTCCAGGCACACTCACTATTTGTTATTCTTCATGAATAAAATTGTGTTTGATAGCCACTTGGGGTGTTTGAATTCATTAATCGCCTTTGCCTCTAGTACATTTTCCACCTCTTGGTTCACTTCTTCCACATGTTGAATGGTCCACCTACGACAACTCTATATCATAAGCCAATGTAGTGGATCTACATTCAGCAAATGAAAGATGAAATTTGGATCTACACTTGGCACCTCGTACGGAGACCAAGCAAAAACATCTAGATGGGCTTTAAGAAATCCGATTGACTCCTCCATCTTATCGAGGGATGCCCCTATGAGAGAATTTCACCTTGTTGGTTTGGACAAACTCCACTAAATCTGAATCTTCAAGGACCTTTTCGACTAGAAATGCATCGTCGCATTCTTCCAATGGTATTAGCACATGTTCTCCGACCTTGGTGGCTAACTTTTGCTTAATGGCTGTCATGAATCATTGCTTTGCAACAACCTAATCTCCTCGAATCTCCATGAATCTCTAGTCGATCGAGAATTTGAGCTTTTGACGAAAGACCGATAGTATGTCGTTCATTTTGTGCAACCACGATTGACTTAAGATGGTGTTGTAACCGAATAGGCATCCATCACCAAGAATGCAGTGCTAATATTTACTGGTCATGCTCGAACGAGGATAATGAACTTTCCCAAGGGCATGATGGCTTCCTAAGTGCATCCGATTAGAGGGGTGTGAATTGGGGCCTGGTCATCGTCCATCAAGCCTAGGTTACTAAAATAAACCTTAGTACCTTGGCCGAGATCCTCTAATCCACAATGATTCTTTTGACATTGTAATTCCCAACCCAAAGGGTTGTGACTAGTGAGCCATTGTGGGGTTTGCACATCCCTATCCTTATTCACAAAGGACATCCATTGTGGTCGTTCACTCTCTTGGGCAGTGGCGTTGCTCCCCTTCTCCTACACTAAACACTTTTTGGAGGTGGGTTGCTTTATGTACCTCTCCTCGCAGATAGCTAACCAAGTAGTCCAACATACTCGCGTCAAGGATCAATTCAATGATTCCAATGGTGGTAACTTGAGTGATGTCCTATTTGACCTGTTCATCCAAGATCAATTGATGGGGTCAATCGAGCAGACTCTGATGACTAAGTTAGTAAATCACACTTTTTTGGGAAGGAAAAACTTCATTGTAACAATGAGACTTTCATGCATACCTTCTATGTGGGGGTGATGCAATACTTGTAGGATAGGGAAGAGATGAGTTTGGTAGGAAATCCCAAAAAAAAATTAGGTAATAGGTCTACTAGTAGATTATCTCCGCAAGTCACTTGAAAGGACATGTGCCAATGCTATAGGCATATGGAAC
The DNA here is from genome assembly GCA_907173295.1 of Fagus sylvatica. Lineage (NCBI taxonomy): Eukaryota > Viridiplantae > Streptophyta > Magnoliopsida > Fagales > Fagaceae > Fagus > Fagus sylvatica. The sequence continues at coordinate 16,126,030 of OU015761.1, forward strand.
AAATCCAATGATATTTAATGTGATTCATGGTTGGTAGGGGGCAATAAATGCTGATGTAAGAGAAAGGCAGTGACGATCGATGGGAACTTCCCTCGAAGAGGGCTAATTAGGGTTATAGGGACACGTCATCACTAAAGCAACCAACTAGTATGAACGTGAGACCCATTGACCAAGGAAGCCGCACGTGTTGGGCATTGGTCGAGAGTGCCAAGGGAGCTCCCTTCGCAGGTCTGGTTAGCACGATATATGGGCCATGATTTTGCGTCGGATCAATCTCATGAATGGACCTTTGGGCTACGATTTTGGCCTATTGGTTCAATCCCCTCCAAAACAATTTTGAAAAGAAAAGGCAGTTAAAACATCATGAATTTGCTATAAAAGAATTAAGAGTGCTCAACTAGTATTTGTTCTTAACCATTGAAGGGGATATTTATCAGATTCTCCCAAGTAAAGAATGACGACCTTCAACGTCAAGAGGAAGACCATCTCATCCCTCAGAACGACTGACACCCTTTTATCCGCAAACAATCGTTTAGTCATCCAATTGTGACTCACCCCTTATCCCTTACGAGAGCTGGGCAAGGCAACTTACCAAGCTAATCGTGCGTCACGTACAGGTGTTCTTCAACGCGAACATAGGGGGTTAAGGCCTCGTGACTTCACCCAGCACCACACTCCAGAACGAGTAACAACCTTCTAGACGAAGGGTCACCAGCTCACCACGTGTCCTCAGATCTGACGGAGCCTGGAAGGCCACGTGGTCTGATCAGAAGGTATAAAAAGCTATTCTTTCTCCTATTCTCAGACATGAACAGTAGAATATAACACTAAATTACAGAGAGAGGTTTTTCACAAATACTCCGACTAACAAAAGCATCGGAGCCTCCTAGGCTGGCCCCAAACCGGTGCCAGGTCCGATCATCTCTCTCTTTTTGCAGGTCTTCTAGTTCGCGGCTTGATTGACTGGCGTCCACTGATTTTCCAACAACATCAACCATTATTCCCGTAACGATCTAACGTAGTATAGTAACTGTAAATCTTACTAAGACTTTGCTCGTGCAAAACAAGTTTTAATTAAAAAAAAAATGCAAATTATAGAAAAATATTTCAAAAATAAATAAAAAATGAAAATAAACGAGCAAGTAAAGATAAAACTTACTTTAAGTTGCCTTATAAAATTAAATTGTATAAGACTGAGTTTTTATCAAAATAAAAAATTATAATAATTTTAAAATAAAAGTTATAACTTTCTTGAAGATTTTGGTAATTGCTAATTAGAGTCATATTTTAAGTTCATTAAAACTTTTGAAGTGGTGTTCACTTAGAGCAAATTTTGTTAATAATATTAATTTACCTACAGTACTCCACCTGACAAAGCATGACGAAGGACAAGTAAAATTTACGTAAGTTACATAACATAAGCACGACGTGTAAGACTTCATTTTTATTATTAAAACCAAAAAATTAGAGTAGACAATTAAAACAACAAATTAAATTTCTAGAAATTTTCGTAATGATATTTTAATCATAGTATAGTTTTTTTAAACTTACTTGAAACTTTGGCTATAGAGTTTCACTTAAAGCAAACTATGTTAGTAATTAGATTACATATCAAAAAACAAGATAAAAAAGGGAAGAAAAAAAATATAAAGAAAAGATAGAGAGCATCTACTTGGTGGAATCACAAAATATATGAGTTTCACATAGAACAATTATATTAATAAATGTAATTAAAATGTGGTGAGGATTCATTTCTTCGTCAAGTTAAAAAGTTTTAAGAAAGTAAAATAAAGGCTAAGTGATTCAACATCAATATTTTTTATTGAAAATGTTAACATGTCATAATTTTTGTACAAAAAAGTCACGATGTTCTAACAGAAGGACCATATTGACATGTTTTGAGAAAAACATGATCTAATTAACACAAAAAAAATTTCAAGGACTAAATTGAAACTTTGTCAATTTTTCAATGACCAAAAGGATGCAATCCACTTGGGGCAACCATAATATGGTGGACTCATGGACTCAACCTTTATTATCTAGTACTAGTATATGCTCGGTATCCATAGTAACAAGAACAAAGAAAGTATTAAGAGCTCTTACCTTTTGAATCAAAAAGGGGGTTTGTTGACTCGTATTTTCTGAACCAAAAATCTCCAGTTGGTCACAGTAACATATCTTCAACTGTTTCAGCAATGGCCAATTTGACTCGTATTTTCCTGGGTAGAAACTCTTTAGTTTAGGCAGTTGTTCAAGTCTTAAGGAGTTTAATTGAGGGAATGCAAAGTTAGGCGCCACTGTCTCTACTCCTCTTTCTTTCCTAACGATTTCCTCCAGTTTTTCACACTGGTATATTTCTAAGACGGAAAGTTTTTCGAGGTGCTTTGCCACGGAGGCTGGAAAAAGACTTTTCAGTTTAGCACAGTGACAAACTTTAAATTCCTGTAGATTTTGAAATCTAGGAATTTTAGGAGGATCCAAACCCCATATATACTCCAGGCCTCCCAGACTTTGCAAAGTTAAGTATTTCAACTTAGTTTCTTCAACATCCATCCCTTCCATTGCAAATACTGCTTTTGTTGAATGACAATTAGATACCCGCAATTCTTCTAATCCTTGGAATCTAACCGGAAAAATTTTAATTAGACTGCGACACTCTGTAACATACAATTTTTTAAGTTTGCAAAAGGAATCTGGTTTGAGTTGATCATGCCAGATCATCGTCAAGTGATCAATTTTGTCGATATGTAGTGTCTCCAACTTAGGAAATGGAACCTGCAATTCTCAAATGTAATTTGAGTCATATTATATCTAACCTTTTTTTTTTCTAAAGGAATATTATAACTAACATAACTGAGAAAAAAAAAAGACAGATATAAAAATGGAAATAGACAAGTGGATGATATATTTTTTGGGAAGAAGGTTAATTATGCCATGGCAAGCTGTAACTGAAGACATCCAAGGCTTGCTGGCTAAGGAAATACAGATATTTATATGCTATACATATAAAGGTCCTGTCGAAGCTAGAAACCCCTGGCAACCTTTGTGTCAAAGTCTTAAATGAAGGTTTTTTTTTTTTTTTTTTTTTAGACATAGTACTAGCTGAAGTGGTTAGTAGTTTCTTTACCACAGAACCAAAAGAATTATGGAACTTCCTTATAAAATAAATGTGAGATATCTATATGTTCTTCTATTATCAAGATTTAAAGAAAACTTATAGAAAATGTGCATGATTATAACGAAAATGGGTTAACAATATTTTTTTCAAGAGTTGGAAATTATCTTCTTGAGTGTTTGCAATTTTGAATGAATTGATACATGGAATGGTGGTGGGATTAAATGTAAATCTTATTTTGAAAATGGATATATATATATATATATATATATTCACAAGAGTTTAAATCTAACAATATATTTTCTTCCACTTACCTTTTAAGAGTGCATAGATTCGCCATTAATGGTTGATTATCCTGTAATGTAACATTAAAATATTTAATCTATGTGTTAAGAATGTCTTTTTTGTGGTTCCCAAATGTGTTATTGTTGTCTTGAATGTAATGATTTTTAAGAGTTTCTTCTTTAACATTGTTATTTACTGATTTATTGCTAAATCATATACAATGCTTTTGTAAAAGGCCCATTTCTGAAATCTCAACTTTTTTTTTTAACTCTTTGAACATTGTTGGTGAAAAATTATCATGTCTTGTGAGATGAAAAAAAATTCATTTAAATTCAAGTGATCTTTTTTTTCTTTGGGATATAATCGAGATGTTATCTTTTGAGTTATTTTTGTTAATATATATATATTTAATTGATTTTAAATTTTATTCTATATTTAAACCCTCCATTAGAATCTTGACACATCATTTTTTTTAAAGGTAGAATATATAATTTCATATACAAATACAATCATAATAAATGCCTATCAAATCAAAGCCTTTGACTTATTTTATTTTATTCTTTCTAATGTTGACACAATTTTCCCACATCATTATTCAAATATAAAATATATATATATATACATATATTAATTGAGTTAAATTTCAATAAAGAATTCCTTATAAAACTTCCTATATTTATCCATATATAAAAAAAATTTCCACATCATAATTTCGTGGGTAACTATTATTTTCATCCATAAAAAAAAAAAAAAAAAAAAGACGAAATTCATGATAAAAATGAACTTTTTCAAAATTTAGAGACGAAAAATGAACTTTTCAAAATTTAGGGACGAAAAACGAAACTTCATGAAGTTTAGAGACGAAAACAATAGTTTACCATTTTGAAAGGGTAATAATAGAATAAAAAATTTCATATAAAAAAATAATCATAATAAATACCTATTAATAACTACTATTATTATCAAATTTCATATTTAGAAAAAATAAATAACAAAGAGAGGATATCATATTTCATAGTATATTTTCATACATTGCACAGGTTACTGACTAGTATGTTATGAAATCTTAATCATACCTTTTTGTTGAAAAGTAGGAAAGAATCAACACCAGAACTGAAGCCCCTTAGGTTTGGTACATTTTGTAGGTGCAAGATACACAATTCAGAGAACTTCATCGTACTATCATCATCGCTGACCTGTATTTCATCTTTACTTTCCTCCAAAAGTACAACTTCCATTTTCATGCATCTATTTATAATTATTTCCTGGAGCCGCGGAAAGCATCCAGCCATGGATGAGAAGACAAATTGTAAACTATCACAGCGTTCCAAAACTACCTTTCTTAACATACAAGAAGAGTTCTCTGCAAGTTGGCCATTGCATATCTTTTCCAAATTGATCATATTTCTTAGGGAAATTGACTCCAAGACAGGAAAGACAAGGTGACGCTCAATCAAACTAATGATGTACAGAATTTCAGCATTATCTTTTATATCAAGATACTTTAGCTTTGGGAAACCTTCGCAATCTTCGTACAGAATCTTGTCAACACCGTTCAGTTTACCCAAACTGAGAGCTTCACATTTCTTCAGTAGTGTTTTTATCCCATCGTCTAATTGAAAGCTTCTATCAATGCTATCAATGTTGATTTTCAAAGTTGAGATTTTAGACTCACTAGTCCAATCCAAATTTTTGCCTATTAATATTTTATACCCTACCAAATTATTGAAATAAAATCCATTTGGCAGAATCCTTGCATTAGGAATGTGTATGGTTAAAGTGGTCAAATTGCACAAATGATCCAACTCTGAGACCCTAGCATTTCTTTCTTCCACGTTTGGTCCATCAACCTCCCATTGATTAAAGCTGTTTTCAATATATAATTCATTTAGCCTTTTCAACTTTGATAATACATCACGTGGAATTAATTGAAGTTTGGAACAATTTCCCAAATCCAACAACTGAAGGCGAGTCAAATTCCCTATATCTTTAGGTAATTGTTTAATATCAGACCCTGAGAGGCTCAGAACTTTCAGATTCTTCATTTGTCCAATCACAGTTACGTCATCCAACTTGCAGTCAACCAAGCACAACGTTTGAAGGTTTTGAAGGTACTTAAGCAATGAATCACATGATGGAAGACGTACTCCATCTAAACTTAAAACACTGAGCTCTTTCGCGTCTTCAAAAAACTTACCTGGAATTTGCAAGGTGTTCTTATTGTTGAACAACAAAAAATACTTTAGCTGGGGACATTCCAACTTTTCAGGAAGCTCACTAACATAACCATAAGGCAGTGAAATTGCAATTAGATCTTTACTCTTTGACCTTCCTTCCAACTCAAGAGCCTCTTTTATGATAAACATATATTTCTCTTTGGCAATGTTAATGGCAACATAACGAATGACATCATGCATTTTAACTGTTCTACTATCATTACCCTCCAACAACAAACCACAATTTTTCAGATTATCAATTGATGCTTCCAAACTAGTTCTTGCTGCCGCCATTGTATAGGCACTTTGAAACACGCCCAAACCCACATCATATATGTCATTTTGCACATAACCCACACCATGTCTCAATAAGTAATCCATATTTATCTCAAGATTTTCTGCATGTAGACTACACAGCAAGAATAATGACTGTTGTTCCTTATTTTTTAAAAGATCGTAACTCAACCTTATAGCCGAGTACACACCATCATCCATTCTGTCCATGCCTATTGGGTTAGAACCTTTCAACTTTTGCACGGCATCTGTCCAATGATTCTGGTTCTTACCTTTCAATGCTTTCGCAACTGTTCTAATGGCGAGAGGTAAGCCTGCACATTTTTTGACAATCTCAACCATATCATCTTTTTTTGAGGTTTCCCCAGCCGAATCAAAACATTTTTTGACAATCTCCACCATATCATCTTTATCTTTTTTTGAGGTTTCCCCAGCCAAATCGAAACATTTTTTGACAATCTCAACCATATCATCTTTTTTTGAGGTTTCCCCAGCCATATCTTCAATTTGGCGGATTTCATCTATATTGCACACTATCTTCGCAAACAAGTATATTGCTTCACTCTCCATTAAACCTTCGACAGCAAAATTCCTTTCAACTTTCATATCGTTGCTTAGTACTAATTTCTCTCTGGAAGTAAGCAAAAATTTGCATCCATTCTGATCTTTATCAAATGGGATTCCAAGGGCTTCCAGGTCTAGCCCAGATCTCTGCCAAATGTTATCTACAATCACAAGGATCTTCTCCTCTTCCTTCAATTGCTTGCGTAGTCGATCTGCTCTTAAATATTGATCATATTGATCCCCTCCAGGAAGGGTTAGATTTAACCGTCTTGCAATAGATTCTTGAATCTTTTCGAAGTCTGGAGTTTCAGATACATCTATCACAAAAACCTTATTGAATAACTTTTTATCCATGGCTTGTTTAGCAACTTTCTTGACTAGCATGGTCTTACCCACGCCGCCAGTCCCATAAACCCCAATCCTTCTGACATTATCATCTTTCAGTGCCTCCATAACCTTCTTCCGAACTGACTCTCTTGATTCAAAGTCCTCATAATCTGTAGTAGATATTGCAGTCCCCGTTCCGTCTATAGGCGCATCATAGCCAACATCAATATCTTTTACCTTATCTTCCTTGATTTTTCGAACCTCCAATTCTATCTGGTATGCATTCTTGCCGAGATGATAACGGGATATCAAATTAGGACACCAACTGTTGCAGCACGTCATATTTGCCTGGTCTCCATCTTTACAGAATGGTTTTGCCTTTTCAGTGATCTTTTCAGCACGGCTTCTCCAGTTCTCAACATCTTTTTCAATTGCTTTTCCATTTCTTGTAGCCCTATCAACATTATGCTCCATCCTCTCTCTAGCATACCCTAGATCCTCAACTTGGGTGGAGAGATTGTCAACATGATTTTTATAGTGAACCAGATAATTCAGCTGAAGCCCAGCTGTTTTATATATGTAATTGACAATTTTTCCAACCGTACATTCATAGATAGGTGTAAGAAAGTCCATCCTTGGTTCTGATTTTTATTCCCCTCTCTGCGTTCTCTCTTTTTTTTCCTCGAAGGCTGCTGTCTGAAAAGCGGATGCAAAGGAAGGTTGAGTAGATAAGAGCTTGTAATTCAACTAAACTAACACTTTCTGCTATTTTGAATAAAGATATTCACGTTCAAATCTCCTCTCTCTACCTATCAAATTAACTAAAACTAAATAAATGGCCAGTAATTAAAATAACGTTGAAAAAGAAAGTTTGATCAAATTAAAGTAGAAAAAAAACAAGGAGATACCTCTCCTTTTCGGAATAGAGAATTGATCTTCTACCGCCTTCACGCAAATTGTGGGTACGATACAGGAAACCTGAAAGCGGACCAACACCTGAACGAAGTCAATTTAAAATTGAGACTTATCATTCATAGTTTAGAGAGGTTTTTTTTTTTTTGTTTGGAGGGGGGGAGGGGGGGTGTGTAATAAAGGGGTAAGGTTGTAGTAAAGTGTGAGAAGATTGGATTATTGCCGGAAGACAGTAGGCACTACAGTACTAGGCACCTACTTAATAAGTATAGCACTGACATTGCTAGTATGGACAATAAAATAAAAAAATATCTGGGGCGCATGATTTTCACTCCGGAATTTGTTGTTTTGTAGAGTATCTATTGATATCATAGTTACTTGAATCATCGAAACAAAATATAAAAAATTATCATATTAGAAAAGCTAGTGCAAAAATAAATAAATTAGTGTGAAAATAATCATTCTCTGAATCTAATTTAATGCATTGTAGAAGGCAGCTTCAAATTATCTATATCTATACTATAATGCAAAATCGAAACTTTTTGACTTTCGGTTGATCTCATCATGTTGCGTCAGATAAGATTTTGAAATCTCACAATTTTACACCTCATTACTTTAACATATATCTTCTAATTGAATTTAAATTTTATTCTATTATTAAACCTTCCATTAAAATTTTGACACATCATATTTTCTTTAATATAAGAATATATTATTCCATATATAAAACACAATCATAATTAATGTCTAATACTAACATATATTCCATATATAAACACAATATAAATATCTTTTAATAATAATCATAATTATCAATTTTCATCAAGATTTTTAGAGTTCCTTTTTTTTCTTATGTATTTCATTTAATTTTGTTACTGGCAATGGAGAAAGATGGATGGATTTGTTATAATGAAACCATGTGAGCTTGAAATGAGTTATGAAAATTATTTAAGTTTGATCATATAATCATGTGCCTATGTATTTATTTATCCTTCTTCTTATTTTAAGTATCCTTTAGTTTATTTTTGGATAAAACATGATCCATATGATAAATATAAACATGAATCGTGTTTTATAAAAATTGGACTATATTCAACTTATGCCAAAAGAAAAATTACATTATATTAAATTTTAATTATCCTATGGTAAATACTTTCTTAGTTATTTTTTTAAACCAAAAAATAGGATCTATCCTAAATCCGATTCGTAAAGTCTCTTTATCGATCTTGCCTACAATATTTTGAACTACAAAAAAAAAAAAAAAAAAAAAAAAAAAAAAAAAAAAAAAAAAATAAAAAGGAATCAAAATTAATTTAGATTTTATTTTCAATAATTTTCCTGTGCATCGTAAAATCAACTTTTTTTACTTTTTTGATCATTAATATTGTGCCACATAAGCTTTTGAAATCTCACAATTTTACACCTCATTATTTTAATATATATTTTCTAATTGAATTTAAATTTTATTCTATAATTAAATCTTCCATTAGAATCTTGACACATCATATTTTCTTTAATAGAAAGAATATATTGTTCCATATATATAAACAATCATAATAAATGTCTAATACTAGAATATATTCTATATATAAACATAATAATAATAAATTTCTTTAATAATTATTATAATTATCAATTTTCATATTTAGACAAAAAAATGAAAGAGAGAAAAAAATCATATTATATTAAACTTTTTTGTGCATTGCACAAACGTTACCAACTAGTTTTTGAGTAATGTTAGAGACATAACCAATTTTACAACAAAAAAGAAGACTATGAAATCAGAACCACTGCCCTTCTTTATATCTCTGTCTATTTTCTAGGATTCTTTTAAAGAGTTCCTGAGAAACAAACAAGTTTCCGAAAGACTATCCATTTGCCTCATTTTTTTCAAAAAAAAAAGAGAAAATTCCTCTCTTAAAAATCTGGTCAATTGGATTGGGGAATTGCGGAGTTTTTTTTTTTTTTTTTTTTTTTCATTTTGTTAGTTCTTCTTTCTGCTCACACCTTCAACCCAATCATAGGTATCTCTTTCTCTCTCTATGATCTCCAAACTCAAACTCAAATAAATCTAATTCTAAGATGTGTTTCCATGGTTTTATGGTACTCAATTACTTTCTTTGTCTATTTGATTCATTCTCCGGAAAAATAATTATTGTTTTAGACTGAATAAAGCAATTGAAAATAAAATTACAAACGTTTCTAGCTCCCAAAATTGGGTGGAGTACATTATACTTGTACCATATCCTACAAATTTAATACTCGATCTGTGTGTTTGCACTTTAAATAAATTTTCGCCCAAAATAGGACTGGGCTCGCGCAAATTCTTCATTTCAGATGTTGGGATTATTATTTAGGCCTAAGTAAAGCCCAATTGATTAAAGTTTATGTCATTTTAAATAGAAAAGCCAAAATAACGGACCCAAGGGTACCTGAAGGCATTGTGATCTTATCTAAAAGAGCAATTATAAACAGTTTCTATTTAAGAAAAAGTCAATTAACAGTTTATTGATGATGTGTGCAAATACAAGACAAGTGTTGGAAGATTATCTCTCTCCCATGAACCGGATTCATCAAAGATTTGAAATTCTAAATAAAAGATAACTGTCTAATTGAAGGAAATGCTACTCGAAAAGGGTATAAATAGAAGAAAAGAAGACAGCTACAGACCCACGTATTTTCCAAAGTTCAGGAGTCCTTTTGTGATTCAAAAGTGTATTCTACAGTGTGTGAAACAGTGTACTTCAGCATGTTTAAGTGTGTTTTTAGATCGATTGAGTGTTAATTCCTGCAGTTCGAGTTCTTGAAGTGTTTGAGAGTAACAAGAAACTTCTCATTTGTAAGTTTCTATTGTTTTTGTTCATATTCGAAGTATTTGTACTCTAATACAATTTAATACATATATAGTTTGGTTTACTGTTGTTTATAATATCATCATTCTCAAACTTATTTACATTTTTTAAAAGAAAAACTTTGAAGTTCATCTCGAGATTTATCTAAGAGATTTACTATTGCTACTTTTTACATCAAAGTTATAATTAAATAATTGAGTGTTTACTATTTCTGGATCGAAAAAAGTCATTTATCATTAAGGCATAATTCGGACCAAGCACACCCTTTTGATTTATAAAAGTTACATGATTAATTAAGTATTAGTTTGAATAAAACTGATTAATAATTTATTAAATACAAATTTGTTCTGTTTAAACAAATTGGCGACACAGTGGGAGATATTAATCATTACATGCCAACAAAGTATTGTAAGGTGGAAGATTGTTACTTGGTGAAATTTATGAACTAATTAAAGAAAATGAGGCAAAATTTCTTCTACAAATTTGTACTCCTTGGTATCAAATTCACATTCTTCAATATTTATGTGAAAAAAATGTTGAATTATGGAGAGATTACCATGAGACATATCAATATCTTTATGGAAATTCACCAAAAGATATCTTCCCACAACAATATGGCCATGATCATCTAATAGAAAATGATCAATATGACCAATCCATTAATGATCAAGTGTTAGAATTTAATGGGCATGAAATGTCTAATGAATCTAATCTTGAATGGAATGGAGAAAAATCCATTATTGGGCAAGAACTACAAAAAGTTTTTGCACCAAAGGTGGAATCCAAGGAAAATACCGATCAATTTTCCAAAGATGAAACATTGATTGAGGAAAAATCTATTCCAACTCAAGAATTAATACTAGGGGGCATGCCTTGTAAAGTTAATCTTGAAAAAATGATTTTTCTATAGAAAACAATGATCAACTTGCCAAATTTGAAGAGTTTAGTGATGAAAAATTCACTAATGATTTAACTCAAGAATTAAAACTTGTGAGGCAACAAATGTCCTATGATTTTATTCTTGGAGAATGGCAAGAAAATGCCAAAGAATCAATGAATATAAATAAGCCATTAGATTCGATGTTCTTGTTTGAAGACAAAGCATATAAAAATTGGTGGATGTCAAACCAAGTTTCTATTATTGTCTTTGAAATTAAGCACCCATTATGGATATGTGGATCTCATAATCTTAAAAATTTGTTAAAATGGTTGATCAAATTCAAAAATTTGATAATACCAACCAATTTTTGTTATATGAAGTAAACTGTCTATCGTTTATTTTAGATTCCTAAATGTCATTATTTACAACGTTCATGGAGGAAGTTAATGGTATGATATAACTACCAATAACTTCCATGATATGAATGACATGTTTCATGATCTCCACACTATTGGGAGTAGTTATTTTTCTAAAAATAAACCACCCAAAGTAGTTATTGATGGGTAGTTATTTAGTGGGTTCCCGTTAGCTCAACTGGTAAAGTCTCTTGTCGTCGAGCAAGAGACCTGGGTTCAAATCCCGTCTACACCAAAAATCAATTGGTGTATTGGCTTGATGGTAAGAGCAACCATCATGAGCGGATGCCATAGATTTAAATTCGATCATAATTATCAAAAAAATGAGTAGTTATTTGATGGAAATAACCACCCTTTTGACTATTAATAAGAAGGTTTATTCTTCAAAAACTCTTTGTACAACTTAACCTCCACAACCTATGTGCAAGAGATCTATTGTGATCTAAAGTGTGTTCAAGTGTATAAGTGTGTTCATTAGTGTTCATTAGTGTTTGTAAGTTGTTCTTATTGTACTTATATCTTGAAAGTTTTCATGCAAAATATCTATGTATTTATGTTATTCGATCTACAATTCTACTTCAATCTTCATACCTTGTTTGGTGCCATACGAAAAGAGTCTTTTGTCATTAAGGCATAATTCGGACCAAACACATCCTTTTGAAGTTCGAAGCTAGATTAGCAATTCTAAATTCAAGGTTTGCAACATAATGGGGATTATAAACTTCAAATCCAAAACATTTGTTTTGTAAAACAATCAGATCTCTAGTTTGAAGGATATGAGCCCATATGCTTAAAGACAATTGATTCACCCCTTGGTTCAATAAATACATTTCAGTGCAACTGAATTTAGATTCAGCAAAGGGTAAAAAGCATGGAGGAGATCTAATTCTGTTTTTATTAGAAAAAAAGATTACACCAATACCCAAAATGTGGAATGTTATTGACTTCATAAACAAACTGGGTAAAAAGATGTACATAACAAGCACATTTGCCAATAATGGAAGGATTTGACTTTAGGGCGAACTGTGAAAAATAAGCATAAGCCTAGAGTTAGATAAACCATAAAGGACCACCAATAGACTCTTTTGGTTGGGTGGTGGCAAGAAACATGGTTCTGTACACAAATCTCAAAAAGAAAGGACCTAAAACTAGCTTATGTCTGTTAGCAAGGGCTATAGCAATAGGTAGATAATAAGTGATAATTTTCTTAGAATAAGAATTGATTATAAATTTGCAAAGCCAAAAGAGATAGAAACAAGTTTCTTCCTCAAAAGTAATGATTTCACCAAAATTCTGCTTATATTTGGTCAAGAATCGAGTATATCCTAAAGCAGAATTAGTTCTATCAATGTCAATTGTCTCATGTTCTTTACATTTCATGTCATGATGGATAGAGATACCCTCAATGGGAAGACTCAACATTAATGACACATCAAACAAAGTAGGAGACAAAAATCCTTCACTGAACATAAAAGTGTTCAAAGTAGTTGACCAAAAGCTAATTAAAACAGTAATCAGGGATGGGTCAGGTTTAATATAAGACTTCGAGATTAAAATGGCATCACATATGCCTAAATCAACCCATTTGTCTTTCAAACCTATTTACATCTTATCTACCCAAGTAAACCAAGCAGAATTAGGGTTAGGCCAAGGTTCGAATTTAATTTCTTCATTCTAGGGACCCCAAATGGCCTTTGTGTGTTGATATAAAGGTTGAACATTTTCAGAATATGGAAAGATGTCAACCAAATTTTGTGGGAAATGTTATGTAAAGATAGGACCTAAAGTACATGGGTCATTCGAACCAAAACCTAACGAATTGTGTCCCGGATATGAAGCAAGACGAATGAAAAGTTTAGGATTGACAGACTTACAACTCAAATGAGTGACGATTTGACGAGCCCTTTCCTTTTCATTAGTGATTGGAGATTGACTCGAGGATGGAGAAGAAGTCGAGGGTTTCTTTGATCGCGCCATGGGAATCGAGAATTCAAGGTTAGAAATTTATAAGTCTAGGTTTCTAAAGCTTATGATAAACTGAGTAAATTTGAGAGACTTTACTTTTCAACTTATAGTTTAAGTTTTCAAATTTGGTGGTCATACACGTTAGTGACATATGATACATACCACTCACGTGCAGGGGGTATGTGTTTGCACTTTAAATAATTTTTGGCCCAAAATAGGATTGGACTCGTGCAAATTATTCATTTCAGATGTTGGGATTATTATTTAGGCCTAAGTAAAGCCCAATTGATTAAAGTTTATGTCATTTTAAATAGAAAAGCCAAAATAACGGACCCAAGGGTACCTCGAGGCACTATGATCTTATCGAAAAGAGCAGTTTTAAGTAGTTTTATTTTAAGAAACTGCCAAATAAAACTACCAATTAATAGTTTATTGATGATGTGTGCAAATAAAAGACAAGTGTTGGATGATTATCCCTCTGCCATGAACCGGATTCATCAAAGATTTGAAATTCGAAATAAAAGATAACTGTCTTATTCAAGGAAATGCTGCTCGAAAAGGATATAAACAGAAGAAAAGAAGACAGTTACAGCCCCGCGTATTTGCTAGAGTTCAAGAGTCCTTTTGTGATTCAAAAGTGTGTTAAAATGTGTTCAAGTGTGTTCTAAAATGTGTTTGAGTGTTCTTCAATGTGTGAAACAGTGTAATTCAGTGTGTTTAAGTGTGTTCCAATTGTGTTTTTAGATCAATTGAGTTTTAATTCCTGCAATTCGAGTTCTTGAAGTGTTTGAGAGTAACAGGAGACTTCTCCTTTGTAAGTTTCTATTGTTCTTGTTCATATTCAAAGTATTTCTACTCGATTACAATTTAATACATATATAGTTTGGTTTATTATAGTTTAAAATGTCATCATTCTCAAACTTATTTACATTTTTTAAAGAAAAACTGTGAAAGTTCATCTCGAGATTAAATCTATGATCAGATTTATTTTAGAGATTTACTATTGCTAATTTTTACATCAAAATTATAATTAAATAATTGAGTGTTTACTATTTCTGGATCAAAAATAGTCCTTTATCATTAAGGCATAATTCGGACCAAGCACACTCTTTTGATTTATAAAAGTTAGATGATTAATTAAGTATTAGTTTAAATAAAACTGATTAATAACTTGATTAATTACAACTTTGTTTTGTTCAAACATTGTGACTACATTATTTGAAATCTATTGTATGGTCTTTAAGTTTTGAAAATCATTCAAAGAAAATCTCAACCATGAACCGCTTGATGGAGTGGAGATGAGATCGATGAAAGGAGGACCCATTGGGTGGGTAGTTTTTGTGAGGAGATGGCGTGAGAGGAGGAAGAAGAGTGTTTTTGTTTTGTTTTGTTATGAGATTATATTTATTTTTAACAGTTAGTGAGAGGTTTGTAACAAACCAAACCACAGTTTTGTTATGTGTTTGTATCTATCACCTAATATTGAATTAATTAGGTGAAAGTCAAAGTGTTAAACTAATGATGTGGCATCCTTCACTTAAGATGCCACATCAATTTGTAACCATTTGATTGTAAAATTAGTTATATCTAACATTACTCTACATTTTTAGGTCTAAAATGATGCATTTAAATTGGAATTTTTTTTTAATATTGAAATATCAATGAAATATTATTTTTTAATGAAACAATTTAAAATTCCCCCAATTGAATCACACCTTAAAATGTTCAAATTTACTCATTTAAATCATACCTCAAAAAGTTAAAATTCACCCATTGAATCACACCAGTTAATTTTTTATTGATTAAATATTTTGAAGCTCTTCGTGGAGGTGGAGAAAAAAGAAAAAAAAAACTCACCTATATTTTTTTCGTTAAAAAAAAATAAAAATAAAAAAAGAATTATCGTATTACAATTTTTTAGACTTTTTTTGTACTACTTTGGAGGCATTTTTTAATACAATGAAGGGCCTTGAGATTTTTAAAAAATTTGCAATAGGTAGAGAGGCCTAGGCCGAGTTGGCACTCCTGTAGATGACATTCTTAATTGTAACCATTTAAAAAATAATTTTTAAATTAAAAAATAGGGTAAATTACACTAACACCCCCTCCTTTGAGAAAACTAGACTCGCTATACTCTATTTTGGAGAAATGACTCACCGCTTCTAAATTTGCAAAATAATTAACACTCTACCATTTTTCCCCCTTTTAAAGAAATATTCACCACTTAATGTTAAAATAATCAGAATATAATTTTTCTTTTTAACTCTAGTTAATTAGACATGGGTTCAAAAATAAATAAAAAGAAAAAGTGGAATGAGTGTTAATTATTTCGAAAATTTGGGACGAGAGTGTTATTTCCCCAAAATAGGATATAACGAGTTTAATTTCCCCAAAATAAGGGGGTGTCAGTGTAATTTACCCAAAAAATTAATACCATCTTAATTAGATGTATAACACAAATTAAATTACTATACGAAAAATGATAAATAAAAAGTCAAATCTAAAAATCCTATTTTAGATCAAATTTGGAATGATAGTATTTTTTATAATTCCAAATTTAAAACAGAGGACGAAACTTATTGTAGGTAAATCTAGTGAATTTACTCTATATGTAAAACCAAGACTTTTTTTAATTTTTTATTGACTTCTTAAAATTTGACACATCAGTTTTTGAGTCCTCACAATTTTCTACGTCAAACCAATTTATATACATTTTTTAGAAAAAAATGGTTTTAGCTAAATTCTTTGCTCAAAATTTTCAACCCAATAATTCTGCGAGTATCTTCCCCCTCACTGCTTTCTCTCCCACCAATCAAATTTATTCATGACAAATGGCGAGGTCAATGGTGGCAGTGCTGAGCTTCCTCCTTTGTCTTGTCGTTTCCCAAACCACCGCATAATTTGCCGTTCAATTCACCATTAATCTGGTGAAACCAAACCTCACCAGGGACTATCGACCAAGGGGTGCGGAACTACCTTGAAACCATATCCCTCTTTCTTCGCGAGCTAATCAGATTGGCAATTCATTTTTCGATTCCATCTACTTAGCAACTAGATCCACAATCATAAATCTAAATTGACCAGGCTGATTCGCATATCGATAATGCGAGAACCATCTTTGCGTTGCTTGGAGGGAACATTTGGATTTGGCTACTTCTCTCCGTTAGTTGAAAACTCAAATAGTAAAGTTAAAGAAACTAAACTCAATAGCATATTAGCTGGGGCTTTACTTTGGGCCCTCACTATCCCCACAAACCCATCGAAAAGTGTTAGGAACTTAGGAGTTAGGACTTGAGAGTATAGAGAGAAATGATTTTATTGTGAAAAGTGTTGAGAGCTGAGAACAACTGATAAGGACTTCGGGATAAGCTATAGAGAGAGAGGTGTTTGAAGTTATCGTAGGCTTGATTTTTTTTCTTTGGTGGGATTTTTGCGTTTTGATTTGGACAATTTGTCAATGATTCAAATGTTATATATACCTATTCAGCAAAAAGAAAAATGTTATACCTATTGATGAACTTTTCTCAGTGCTAGCTAGCGACTATTCAGGGTGTAAGCTTCACCGACACAACCGCAAGAACCGCACCGCATTGCGCCAAAACCGATCTTAATAGGTGCAGGTGTATGCAATAGAAAAACCACACTATAAGGTGTAGGTGCATAAATCAGGAGAAAACCGCCGCACTTCCCCGATTACACCTTCTAGTATGTTATATTTGTATGCTAATGATATATGCAGATGATGTTATGTTATTTTTGTATGCAAATGGCATGTGAAGGTTAAGATTGAGTTATATTTGTATAAGGATGACATATATGTGCAGGTTGAGATTAAAAATTATGATGCAATCTATGAGATATGTAATAATTTTTTTCTTCTTAAATATTCATATTAAGATTGAAAACTATGATTTATATTTGTATGCTATAGTTAGCCAAATTTTTAAGTTGTTGTAAGGGTTGATTTTTTAAATTAAAATTGACATTTGGGCTAGTCCAATTCGACCCAAATGAGTCCAGCCCAAACCGCAAGACCATACCTACACCGCACCGCACCACGCCAAAACCGATCTTAATAAGTACAAGTGCATATGCGTGTAATAGGAAAACCGCACTATAAGATGTAGGTGCATAAATCCAGAGACACCGCACCTCACCGATTACACCCCTAGCGACTATTATTATATAAACTTGGGACCTTACTTATGTGATATTCATATATCCACAATGTTCCTTAAATTTGTTAGTCTATATGTGGACCACGGTTTTGTCCGATCCGGTTTGGACCCGAACTAATTTAGGGTTTTAATTGGGGATTTTGTCGAATTTTTCGGCCAAGTATATGGTTTCTATATTGTTAACCACACCTAAGTTATCCAAAAATAGTGAAAATCGCTGCAACTCCGTGGATGTAATCCTAGTGGTGAACCATGTAAATCTTTGTGTTGTGTGCTTTATTTTTTGCGTGTTTCTTCTATATTTTCGCATCTCACATTACTCTTAGTAATAGGTTTAATTCCTAACAACTGGTATCTAAGCTTTGATTTGAGTGAGAGAGATGGTAGGAGAAGAAAGAAAGGCATTAGGAATTGAGAAGTTTGACGGCAACGATTTTGGGTATTAGAGGATGTGAATAAAGGATTACCATTACGAGAAGAAGCTACATCTACCTCTCTTGGGAGAGAAACCTGAGACGATGCCCGATGGACATTGGACCCGCCTTGATAGACAAGTGCTAGGAGTCATCCGATTAACTATGTTAAGGTCTGTTGCACACATTGTCATAAAGGAGAAAACCACAACGAACTTGATGAAGGCTTTTTCACGTATGTAGGAAAAGCCTTCTACTTACAACAAGATGCATCTAATGAAAAAGGTATTCAATTTGAAGATGGCACAAGGTACCGCAGCGGCGTTAACACCTGAATGACTTCAATACTATCACAAATCAATTGTCCTCAGTAGAGATTGAGTTCGATGATTAGATCCACGCATTAATTGTTATGGCTTCATTGCCAAATGGTTGGGAAGCCATGAGAATGGACGTGAGCAACTTTATAGGGAAAGGCTAACTCAAATATGATAATATTCAAGATTTGATACTTAGCAAAAGGTTCATAAGAGAGATGCAGGTGAAACCTCGGGTTATGGTTTTGCTTTAAACCTCAAGACAAGGGGCAAAAGTCAACACAAAAATTCCAATAGAAGCATATCCAAATCCAAATTAGGACAACAACTGGAATGTTAGAACTGTGGCAAGGCTGGCTATATTATAAGGGATTGTAGAGACTTAAAAAAGAAGGGTGAGAACAAATTTGCTAATGTTGTGACAGGAGAAGTACAAGACGCTTTACTTCTTTCAGTCAACAACACCCGTTGATATTCTTGGGTCTTGGACTCAGGAGCCTCATTCCAAACAACTCCACACAAAGAGATTATTCAAAACTATGTTGCGGGTAATTTTGGGAAGGTGTACTTGGCTGATGATGAAACCTTGGATGTTGTGGGTATGAGAGAGATACACATTAAGATGCCAAATGGGTCTACATGGAAGATTCAGAAGGTTCAACATATCCCTAGTCTGAAGAGAAATCTGATTTCTATTGGAAAACTTGATGAAGAAGGAGATGCAATACTCTTCATTGGTGGTATATGGAAGATCACAAAGGGAGCTATGGTAGTGGCTCGTGGAAGGAATATCGATACTCTATTTATGACTATAAGTCCATGGGAAAGACTTGCAGTTGCTAATGCGGGTAATGACTCAAGCCTATGGCACTACAGACTTGGTCACATGAGCGAGAAAGTGATGAAAGTGCTTTCGTCAAAAGGGAAACTACCACAATTGAAGTCAGTTAAGTTTGACTTATGTGAGAGTTGCATTCTTGGGAAGCAAAAAAATGTGAGTTTTTGTGAAAGTTGGCATAACACCGAAGTTTGAAAAACTAGAGTTTGTCCACACAAACTTGCGAGGGCCTTCCCCAGTTGCATCCCTTGGAGGCTTGCTGTACTACATCACCTTCATTGATGACTTCAATAGGAAGGAAGGAATTTATTTTCTCAAAAATAAGTCTAATGTATTTGAAACTTTTAAAATATGTATGGCCATGGTTAAGACTAAAACTAGTCAGAAATTGAAGTGTCTGAGATCAGATAATGGAAAGGAATACATTGATGCAGGGATCAATAAATTTTGTGCTACAAATGGAATTAAAATGGAGAAGACCTTTCCTAGGAGAGCACAACAAAATGGTGTGTCTGAGTGCATGAACAGGACCGTCAATGAGCGTGCTAAAAGCATGAGACTACATGCTGGATTACCAAAGATGTCTTGGGTTTGATGCAACTTATCTTATCAACTGAGGTCACATCAACCCCTTTGGATTGTAGAATACCATATGAGGTTTGGATAAGAAAAGAGGTAAATCTATCACATTTGAAAGCATTTGGTTGTGTTTCATATGTGTATATAAATTTTAATGCTAGGAGTAAGTTTGTTCCAAAGTCTAAGAAATGCACTTTCATTGGGTATGGTTCTGATGAGTTTGGCTATAGGTCTTGGGATGATCAAAACTAGAAAATCCTATGAAGCATAAATGTGATTTTTGATGATCAAGTTATGTATAAGGACAAGTCAAAAGAGCAACAGTTCGAGAATCAAATCAAAGAAGTCTGAGTTAGTCAACCTAGATGAATATCTTGAGAGTGATCTGCAAAGCAGGGATAAAGAAGATCAAAATAAGATAGCTCCACAGGTAGAACAACAGACACCTACAACTGCAGTTAGAAGGTCTTCCAGGAACACTAAACCTCCATAGTGTTACTCACCTTCTCTATTCTACATTATGCTGACTGATAGTGGTAAGCCAAAAAGCTATGATAAAGCTTTGCAAATTGAAGATTCAATCAAGTGGGAGTTAGCTGTAAAGGATGAAATGGACTCATTGATGACAAATCAAATATGGGAGATACTTAAGTTGCCACAATGGAAGAAAGATTTGCAAAACAAATGGGTGTACATGATAAAGGAAGAGCACGATGGTAGCAAGCGTTACAAGGCCAGATTAGTTGTCAAGGGTCTTAAAAAAATGGAAGATATTGATTATACATATATGTTATTTCTCTAGTTGTGAGGATAACAACAATCGGATTGGTACTAAGGATGGTGGCTGCAGAGAATATGCATCTTGAGCAGTTATATGTGAAAACAACATTCCTTCATGGTGATTTGGAGGAACATACTTATATGAGTCAACCACAGGGATGTAGTGATGTAGTGCTTGATCAGAAGGTGGTGATTAGCAAGAATATAGTGTTTGATGAAAAGTCAATCACAAAAGTATTCAAGAAAGAGAAGTCTCAAGCAGCTGACAGCAGTAATAACATTGGTAGATCAACAGTGCAAGTAGAGATTGATGAATTAAAGTCTCAGTCAGATGAGAAACCTCACAGTAATGATCAAGAACAGGATAACACCAGATCAAATAAGCCCGAATGCAACAAAAAACCATCGGTCAGGTATGGTTTCGAGGATGTTGTCTCTTATGCTCTACTTATTAGTAGCAAGGATCCTTCTACATTTCAGGAAGCAATTGATAACTCTGAAAATGATAAGTGATGGAAGTTATGGTGAAGGAGATGGAGTCTTTGAGCAAGAACAAAACTTGGGAGTTAATAGAATTTCTAAAAGGAAAAAAACCTATAGGTTGCAAGTGGGTATTCAAAAAGAAGGAAAGAGTATTAAAAAAAGAAGAAGAAAGATTCAAGACACGATTTGTAGCAAAGGGATATTCATAGAGACATGGGATTAACTACGATGAGGTATTTTCACCTATAGTTAGACATACATCTGTAGGGCGGTTTTGGTTTTGCAAGCTGCTTGGGACAAGCCGTAAGATTGGACGCTTGTTTGAGCAATGCAACTTGCAGATTCCCTCACATATGGTCTCCTTCTCTGTTGCTGCCACAACCACCTTCTCTCCAGACCTATGGCATTCTCGTTTTGGTCATGCCTCTTTATCTCGTCTTCAACTATTAGCTTTCTCAAGGTCACTTTGGGTCTGTTAATTTTCATAAATTTGATTGTATGTTTTGTCAATTTGGCAAATAAACAAAATTATCATTTAACAACAGTGATTCTTTTTCTTCCGCACCATTTGATCTTGTTCATTCTGATGTTTGGGGTCCTGCCCCGTTTACCACTGAGGGGGGATCTTGCTATTTTGTGATATTTGTTGATGATTATTCTAGATTCACTTGGATTTACATGTTAAAACATTGTTCTGACCTTGTTCTTATTTTTCAAACTTTCCACAAAATGATTCAAACTCAATTTTCTCACACTATTAAGGTTTTCCGATCAGATAATGCCCAAGTATCATGACAAATCTTTCCTCACTATTTTGCATTCTAATGGCACCCTTCCCACCGTTCTTGCCCATATACCTCACAACAAAATGGTCGTGCCGAACGCAAACTTTGTCACATTCTTGATGTGCGTACCCTCCTCATATCTACCTCTGTCCTTGAGCGTTTTTGGGGTGAAGCGGCTCTCACTGTCGTTTACACCATAAATCATATTCTCTCACCTACCACTAACAAAAAATCTCCTTTTGAGTTAATTAATGACAAACTCCCTGACTATTCCTCTCTTCGAGTGTTCAGTTGTGTTTGCTTCGTCTCTCTTCCTTCCCATGAACGAAACAAACTCAAACCTCAGTCTCGACTGTGTTGTTTTCTCGGCTATGATATCTCCCAAAAAGGTTTTCATTGCTATAATCTCTTATCTCGTCACCTTTGTATCTCTCGTCATGTGAAATTTTGGGAACATCAGACTTTTTGTAGTCGCCAACATTTTCCCTTCATCTTTTCCTCTATGACTCCCATTTTCACTGATCCTTCCATTAACCTTTACCCTTACCCTAACCCTATGAAGGACTCTGCCCCGCCACCTAACTCTTTAGATGTCCCATCTTTAGCTTTGTCACTTACTGCTGGCTCACCTGCTTCGGATCCTGCACGATCAGCACCATCAGGGTCTCCCACAAATCTTCGTCGTTCCACTCGAGCAAGGGCTCCTCCTTCTAATCTTACTGATTATCATTGTTACTTTGCCCTTGCTACTCTTTATGAGTCTCATACCTATCGTGCGGCTAGCACTAATCCTCTATGGCAACAAGCTATGGCTGATGAACTTGATACATTTCACAAGACTCAAACTTGGGACATGACCACTTTGCCTCCTGGCAAGACTGCAGTCGATCATAAATGAATCTATAAAATCAAGACCTGGGCTGATGGATCTGTTGAACGTTACAAAGCTCGCCTGGTTGCCAGAGGATTCACTCAGAAATATGGCATTGACTATGAGGAGACTTTTGCTCCTGTTGCTCGTCTTACCTCTGTTCGATCCTTACTTGCTGCTGCTACAGTTCGTCATTGGTCTCTATTTTAGATGGATGTGAAAAATACATTTCTCAATGGTGATCTTCTCGAGCAAGTCTACATGCAACCACCTCCTAGCTATCCTGATTCTCATAATCAACTTTGTTGTCTTCGTCATGCTCTCTATGGTCTTAAGCAAGCTCCTCAAGCCTAGTTTGCTAAGTTCAGTTATGTGGTTGCTCAACAGGGTTTCACCCCTAGTCCTTATGATTTAGTTCTCTTCATTCGTCATACATCCACTGGTATCACTCTTAATCTTCTTTATATGGATGACATGATTATTACAGGTGATGACACTACAAGTATCCGTGATCTACAGAAGTTCCTTAGTCAACATTTTGAGATGAAAGATCTTGACACTCTCAGCTACTTTCTCGGTCCTGAAGTCACATCCTCTTCTGACGGTTACTATCTCTCTCAGGCCAAGTACGCTTCTGATCTTCTCTCTAAACTTGGTTTCACTAATAGCAAGATTGTTTCCACTCCCATGGAGCTTAATGTCAAGCTTAATGCTACTGATGGTGAGCCTCTCTGATGCTACTCTATACCGACAATGGGTGGACAGTCTCATCTATCTTACCGTCACCCGTCCAAACCTTGCTTATACTGTTCATCTGGTTAGTCAGTCCATGTCTGCTGCTCGCTCCACTCATTATGCTGCAATTCTTCGTATCCTTCAGTACATCAAGGGAACGCTCTTTCTAGGTCTTCACTTCTCAACACAGTCTACCCTTAAGTTGCGCGTCTATGCTGATGCAGACTGGGCTGGAGATCCCACTGATCGTCACTCTACCATTGTTACTGCTTCTTACTAGGTTCCTCCCTTATTTCTTAGCGTAGCAAGAAATAGTCTATCGTTGTTCGTTCCAGTACTGAAGCTGAGTACCATGCTCTCGTTGATGCCACCTCCGAACTCCTCTGGCTTCGTTGGCTCCTAACTGACATAGGTGCTTCCCAGACCACCAATACTCTTATTCACTGTGACAATCGTAATGCTATTCACATTGCCCATAATGATGTTTTTCATGAGCGCACCAAGCACATTGAGATCGATTCTCACTTCATTCGTCATCATCTTCAACAAAATGCTCCACTTATTATCTGTCTCCTCTGAGGACCAGCTTACTGATGTATTCACCAAGTCCAATCCACCGGGACGTTTACGCGATCTTGTGTCCAAACTCAAGATGGCTTCTTCGTCACCACCTTGTGTTTGAGGGGGGATGTTAGTATATATTATAGGTTTGTTATAGGCTTACTGGCAAGGAAGCACCGGTACGGCAAAAACCCTGCCATACCCATACCGGGTACCTCGTAGGTACGGATATTGCCAAGGTACCGCTACATGCATACCCCCGGCGTACCCGCTTTCGGCCAAAAAACAAATTTTCCAGTACGGGTTTGGTACAGGTCGGGTCGAGTCGAGTTCGATACGGGACAGGATAAAACCAAGCCAAAACAGCATCATTTTAGGCTGAAAACTGAAACCCTATTTAGCTTCTCAGCCACTCAACTCAATTCTCCTCTTTCTCAGCAACCCGATTCTCTCTTTTCTATGCTTTCGATTCTCTCTGTCTTTCACTTCCTCACTCCACTGCCGATGCACTCGGTTCTCTCTTTCTCACATCCTCACTCTATCGGCGACGGGCAACAAACAGCAAGAGCGATTGTGGATCTAAGACTTGGGGCGAGCCGATGACGTGAGGACTTCCTTTATTGTGGTATTTTCTGATTTCTTTTCTCATTTTAAATCTGATTGCTTTGATTGTGGAATGGGTTTGTGTTATTTTTGTTAATATGCTATGGGTTTGTGTCTCTATGATAAATGATAATATGTATGGGTTTGTGTTTGCTCTGTTAACATATTATGGTCTTATGGGTATTGATTTTGGTGTTAATAACTTAATATGTTATGGGTTTGTGATTGCGGTGTGTGTTTGGTTTTTATGTGAGTTTGTAGGTTAATGGAGAATACTTCTAGTTCTGGTGGTTTTGGTACATCTATGCCGGATGGCAATGCTCCTCTATGGACATATGTCACAAAAATAGAAAAAAATAGTGGAGGCGGGAAAACATGAGTTTTAAGTGCAATTATTGTCAGGAAATTTACAAGGGTTCCTATTCTAGGGTCAAAGCCTATTTATTAAGAATTGCCAATGTTGGGATTAAAGGCTGCCCTAAAGTGACAGCTGAACATGAGTTGGAAATGCAAATATTGCAAGATGCGGCTGACCAAAAGAAGATAAGTAAAGAATCTACGATCTCTTTACAACCCAAGGATGGGAGTCAAGGTATTAGTAATAGTATATTTGGGGCTACGAAAAGGAGGTTGATTGGGAAATCTCCTTTGGAGAGGATATTTAATAATGGTTGTAAAGAACATTTGACAAGTCTAACTGCTAGGATGTTTTATTCTGGTGGCATACCATTTCGCTTTGTGAGGAACCCACATTATGTTAATTCTTATAAGTATGCGGCTAACGATATGATTGTGGGTTATGTGCCTCTGGGGTATAATACTTTGAGAACAACTCTTTTGCAAAAAGAAATAGCCAATATTGAAAGAATGTTGAAACCAATTAAAGATGGTTGGAAAGAAAAAGGTGTGTAATATCTATGATTAGACAGATCCATAGAAAAAGCCTCTTATTAATTTTATGGCTACATCTAAAGAAGCTCCGGTTTTTTTTAAAGGCAATTGATGGGACAAAGAAGTACAAAGACAAGTATTATATTTCTGGGTTGTTGATGAATGTTATTAAAGAGATTGGACCTGAGAAAGTTGTTCAAGTGATAACTGATAATGCTATATTACAAAAGTGAATACAGTAACCACATTCACAACAAAAAAATATAGTAAACACATAATAAAATTAATATAAAAAAACTTTCATTGCCTTTCCCGATTTCCCTTAAAGTTGTTTCTATTAGTTTCCTGAAGTTCACCACTATTACAAGTCAATTTGTTGAAGTTACTATTACAAGTCATCTTGTTCAACTGAATCTAAACAAGAACTGAGCCACAAATGGAGAAACTAGTGAGAAGAGAGAGAAAGCTACCCAAAGAAAGCGAGAAAAGGAAGTCTAAGGGGAGGTGAGAAAATGTTGTGTTGTTCTCTGTTGTTGCCACAACTTGCGCTGAGCAATAGTGGGATCTAAAGGGAGGTGAGCTTGGTTTTTGCATTTCTATAAGCTAATAATTTATCATTAAGTTTGAGGGTATTTTAGTTATTGACATCCTAAAAAATATGAGATGCGAATATGTGATTTGTGTAAAAAATGGCGTTTTCAAAAAAGCTAGAGGAAGCTCCGATTTTGAAACGCCACTTTCTCACGTTTTTTAAAATGCAATTTCTTAAAATCGTAGGGCCAAACAGAGTTTTTTGCGTTTTTGTTTAAAGTCAGGCGTTTTCCCCACACAATCGCAGGGCCAAATAGATCCTAACTCCTAAAACCACCAAACTGACAAAATTACCCATAAAAACCAATAAAATGACGCAAATGTCTTATGAAACCACCAAAAGAACCACGATATAGGTCAAACTAATTTCCAAAAGTTTAAAAGCCACATAAAATATATATATATATAATATACATATTTAAAATGTCCTTTAGGAGGATTCAAGTATTTATTTATGCATGTGATTGCTTAATTAACTAAATTGGCGGGTTTGGTCTAGCCTAGAATAAAATTTGATGGGTTGGTTAGGTAATGGGTATTATTGTATAGTTGATAGTTTTTATTTTTGGTATTTAGTTGATTTTTTATTTTTTTTTTTTTTTGCTATTGCTATCACTCTTATTTTGAGTGTGATTATAGTGTAATTTTTTTATATTTTTTTTTTAGGTTGATTTTAGTTGTTTTATATTAACATTCTAAAGTTGAAAAAACACCAGAAAATTTTAAAATACTAGAAAAAAATAATTTTTTTCTAAAATGTTTTCAACTTTTAGGTCCGAAATAATATTTGATAGGAGAGCTTTGCAAGACTTTAAAATCATTCATTCTTTTTTTACTGTAGTCCATTAATGTCTCAAGAAAATAATATCTATTCTTGCTTAAACCTTGTTTCTTTCTTCTTTATCCTTTTCTTTTGAAGGGGTGGATGTAAAATAAAATTAAGGCTCCGTTTGAATCGGAGTAAAACGTTTTACGGAAAACGTTTTCAGTCAGGCTGCATGTTTGGAACGCGGTAAAATGGAAAAGTCAACGGAAATTTTTTTCTTTTGACCGAAAAATGGCTTTGTAAAATACGGAAAAAGGTTTACAGAAAATTTTTCCGTAAACCATTTTCCAAAATAACGCGTGCGTCTCTCCCCGAGACTCACTCCTCTCATTTCAGTTTATGCTCTCTCTCTCTCTCAACTGTCTGCTCTCTTCACCACCCCGAGCCACCCCCAGCCGGTCACCCCCAGCCACCCCCAGCCGTCACCCCCAGCCACGCCTCTTCTCTGCTCACTTTCTCTCTCGCCCAAATCGTGCCAGCCAGCCCGAGCCAGCCCGACACCGATCGCAGAGGACCACCGTCCCTCCGTCGCACCGTCGCTCCGTCTCACCCACCGACTGCTTCTCCGACGGTAAACCCCCAACCCTCCGGCCTCTACCTCTAACGGATTGGATCGGATCAGATCCTGATCTGATCTTGATCTGATCTGATCAAGATCGGATCTGATCTATTTTTTTTTTTTTTAATATTTGGGAATTGTTTTTTTTTTTTTTTTTTTTTTTGCTGAGTATGAGTTTTTGTGGATTGATTGGTTTTGGGTTTTTGTGGATAAAAGATTATGCCTGCTGTGATATTGGAAAACTTCCTTGCAGGGTATATTATTGAAATTTGTTTTTGTAAACTGAGTGTTCTAGATTATGTATCATTTTGTGTATCTTTTAGTCATTAAAAGCTTACCAGATTTCTGTATGTAATACATGTAATCATTGTACAGATGTGATGATTTTATTGTTAGGATATTGAACGCAGGTGATTTATGCTCTAGCTTTTGTTAGGAGTGAAGCATTAACATATTTGGTGATATTTGCTACAGTCATGAGAATCTGAAGCTTCTTAGTTTTGTTTGATGCAAATGAGCTTTATGAGCGGTGATGCTTGCTGAGGAGATCAGCTTTTGATTATATGATTCAGGAAGAGAAGGTTGGCAGAGCTTTCATGGCTAAGGCTCCTAAACTAAGAAAGCTTTGGTTGGAGAATTATTTCTCCAAAAATATGTAATATTATGAAACAATGGTTATGTATTTATGAACTATGTTTAGTATTTTGATTATGTATTAAAAATTGGATAAGTAGTATTATTGTTATATATGTTATGGGAATGGTTATGAACTATTATTTTGGATGGTGTCGATTGTTTGTTATTTTTATTTATTATGTTTATTTATCATATGAAAAAACTTGTATTAAGTTTTACAATGTTGTGATGGATGAGTGTTTACACTTCTAAAATAAATACCTTTTTATTTTAGGTTTAAAAAAAAAAAAAAAAATTTCATTTTACGTCGCACCAAACACCGTAAAATATTTTCCGGAACATTTTCCAGAATGCAAACAAACACTAGAAAAACAAATATTTTCCTGAAAATCATTTTCATTTACAAACATTTTACGGTGGAGAATGTTTTACGTCGAAACAAACGGAGCATAAGTGAAGAACAGCGATTACAGTCATACTGAAGCACCAAATTAGGAACAATGATTTCAACGATAATAAAGCAAGAACCTAGTCAAAGCACATATGAGAAAGAACAAAGAAAAAAATACCTCTCTTCAGGATATCAAACTAGAGCAGGTTGTTATCCACTCGGACAATCACTGTGCTGAGTATCAGTAAACATGTACATTAGACGATATCTTCTCCTTTCTTTTTCTTTTCCTTTTGTTTCCTGTCTTGATAAGTAGAGCAAACTAAAATCATTTACGTATAAAAAATTAGAGCAACAGACTGCAACAAAAATCAACTTAAGAAATGAAAGGATCATTTCTCTCCCCTTCCATTAGGAAATATTAAAATTAAGAAACTAAAAGGAAGTACCCCTCTCTCCTTCACACAACAATTTATCGGGTTGCTCTTCTACTCTCTTGACATGGTAGATCAAGTATAGTCGCTATGGTACATACAACCAGCAATGGTGAAAAGTTGGGAGTACCTAAATTAGAAGAGCAAAGTCAAACTAAAATGAGAGGATGAAAACACAAAAACTGCAAATTTGAGCTAAAAAACACTTGGAAATATCTCACCTTTTTTTTTTATCTTAATAGAATTGTAGCAAAGTAAAACCAAACCAAGAGGATGACAACACAAAAGTTCAACGAAAATTAAAGGCGTAAAGTAGAAAGTAACTCTTTTTTTTGCTTTTGATTTTTTTTTTTTTTTTTTAATTTAAAGCAGGAGCAAAATAAGACCAAAATGAGAGGATGACTACACAAAAAGAAGCTATAGTGAAAATTAATTAAGAGGACAAATGAAAACAAGGAACGTTTGAATTGTCTTTCAAACGGATCTCAACGGAAAAGAGTTTCCTTTTCTACTCCTTGACTTAAGACTAACAAATGAAAATACTCACACACTCAAAGTCAAAGGATTGCACTGATCGCCAAATGAGTCAAGAATGAGTTTGAATAGAGGCAGTCTTACGCTCGAAAGGGAGCTTCCTTCGCTTAATTTACTGATTTTCTGATTAATGGATTGTTTGAGCATGTTACTATGACTCGATTTTACTCTGTTAGCAGTTTCTTTTATGTTTTATGGGAATTGTGCTAATCGCCTATTGATCTTGAAGAATGGTGAAATTATACATTATCTGGTCATAAGCTGATGTGTCCTTTTGATTATCTGGATTCTTTTTGTGTGTGCTTTCATCAGTAAAACAATTTGAAAATAATATAATACTTCATAGCCCATGTATGAGTATTAAAGCTCTGATACCAACTCTAAAACTAAATCCTCTATTCGAGTACATGATCATAGTGATTAGGAGAACATACCTAAATCCATTGGTGAAATTAATAGAAACAATAAGGTGTCTTCTGCACTCTTACTCTCTTAAGTTCATGTCTAATTAGGAGATTTCAAAATGACAATAAGTTAGAGTAAGAGCAGGGATCCTATAACCCCATATTGATAAATATAGGACCTTAATGTAAACCCTAAATCCATAAAGGATTTACCTAACTTAGCCCCACATATTAAAATACATTATTAAAATGTAGTTAAGGTGCACTAAAGCACAATAAACAATATATGATCACATTAAACTTAATAGGCTTTACTGGTCAATTCTTTATCATACCGGGCATCCTATCAATTCGGTTTTTTATACAAAAGAATGCTGCTCACAAAATAAAATATCACAGAGCAAACTAAAATCATTTACATATAAAAAATTAAAGCAACAAAAATCAACTTAAGAAACAAAAGGATTATTTCTCTCCCCTTTCACTAGGAAAAATTAAAATTAAGAAAGTAAAAGGAAGTACCTCTCTCAACTTCACACAACAATTTAGCAGGTTGCTCTTCTACTCTCTACTTGGCAGATCAAATATAGTTACTATGGTAAATAGGACCAGTAGTGGTGAAAAGCTGGGAGTACCTAAGTTAGAAGAGCAAAGTAAAACTCAAATGAGAGGATGATAATACAAAAACTACAACAAAAATTGAGCTAAAAAACACTTGCAAATATCTCACCTTTTTTTTTTTTTTTTTTTTTTTTTAGAATCGTAGCAAAGTAAAACCAAACTAAGAGGATGAAAACACGAAAGCCGTAAAGTATAAAGTATGACTCTCTCTCTTTTTTTCTTGGTTTTTTTGTTTTTTTTTTTTTTAGCTGGAGCAAAATAAAAGGATGACTACACAAAAAGAAGTTGCAGCGAAAATTAATTGAGAGGACAAATGAAAACAAGGAACGTTGGAAATGTCTTTCAATTGGATCTCAACGGAAAAAGAGTTTCCTTTTCTGCTCCTTGACTTGAGACTGAGAAACAAAGATACTCACACACTCAAGTTCAAAGGATTGCACTGATCGTCAAATGAGAGTCAAGAATGAGTTTGAATGGAGGCAATCTTACTCAAAAGGGTGCTGAAATGACAAGTACAATAGAAAAGATTGTGCAATGAAGACCGAAGAGAACTAGAGATTGATTGTGAATCTCTACATAGGAAAAAGGAAAATAATATAATATTAATCTTGTTTTTTATTTTTTTTATAAACATAATATTAATCTTGTTACCTGCACTCTAATGTGAAATGCACATATTTGAAAAAGACAATTTAATATAATTCAATCATTTTAATTTTTGGATAAATTTATACTGAAATTTAAGGTAAGTCTAATAAATGTTTTTGGTCCCTTAAATATGTGTTTGGTTTTCATATAATGGAAAGTTTCAAAAACAACCAAAGTATTATCTGTCCTATGACTACTTGAAACCGTTCGATCACCTATCCAAATTTATTCTCACGTTAGGTAGAGTAACCTAAATGATTTCCTCTTAATTATTTTTTATAAATAAATTAAATAGCAATCTCAAAAACATTAAACTCTATATTTGAGAGAGAGAGAGAGTGAGAGAGAGAGAGAGAACACAATAGTCATCATTCTTTTGAAGATTTACATTGGAGAGAGATAGAGAGACAAGGTGACATTAGGGTAATCAGATAAGTTAAAATTGTAAGTGATGAGGTTTAATTTGACACAATAATAAAAGTATGAAATTTAAAGTGATACATTTAAAAATATGGAATTTAATTTTTTACAAGTATAAAACTATGGGAATCTTTTTGAATTTTCACCTAGAAGAAATAAATATTGTGAGTGAGGAACAATATAGAGAAACTTACTTTCAATCAAATTTAAACATATATACAAATATTTTTATTATAAATAAATATTATATATGTTTTTATGTCTTTTCATTGGGTGTCGAGAGGGGCTAATGCTGCTCCTCATGTGCTTGTTGTCTGGTGTTTGTCAAATTACTTTTGGGGTTTGTGTGATTCTTCTTTAGGACCTCCTATTTTTTTCAATACTTGTTCAAAGGATATGTCTCAGTTCCTTCAGTTCTTTTTTAGTTGTTCTGGTTCTTTAATAAAATTTTATCCTTCAAAAAAAATAAAAAAATGGTAAATTACACTGACACCTCATTCTTTTAAGGAAACTAGACTCGCTACATCCTATTTTGATAAAATGACACTCCGCTCTCAAATTTACAAAATAATTAACACACCCCTCCCAAATTTGCAAAATAATTTCATATATATATATATATATAAAAAAAAAATATTTGTGACTTTCCATATGAAACACCCGAAAATATTAAAGTACTAGAAAACAATGGTTTCATCTATAAAAAAAAAAAAATTCAACTTCTAGCTCGAAATAAACGGAGCTAAAATAATGCTTGATAGGAGAGCTTTGCAAGACTTTAAAAGTCCTTCATTCTTTTTTTATTGTATAGTCCATTAATGTCTCAAGAAAAAAACAATCTAATGTTCTTGCTTCCAAACTTCCTTGTTTCTTTCTTCTTTTATCCTTTTTCTTTTGAAGGGCCGTGGATTTTAAAATAAAAATTAAATGAGAAACAGGGAGTACAACCATACGTCCATACCAAAGCACCAAATTAGGAACAGTGTTTTCAATGATAATAAAGCATAAAAGCAAGAACCTAGTCAAATTTAAGCACATATGAGAAAAAAACAAAATACCTCTCTTTAAGATATCAATCCAGAGCAGCTGAGCAGGTTGTTTTCCACTCGGACAATCCCTATGTTGAGTATCAGTAAACGTGTACAGTAGACAATATCTTCTCCTTTTTTCTTCTTTGCCCTTTGTTTCCTGTCTTGATAAGTAGACCAAACTAAAATCATTTACATATCAAAAATTAGAGCAACAACTTGCAACAAAAATCAACTTAAGAAATGAAAGGAATCAAAGATGGCACAATTGGTTGGGATTATGCTTTATGAAGCAAAGGTCTTATTTCTCTCCCCTTTCACTACTCACTTCACTTATCAAAAAAGGAAACAAATAAACAAATCAAGAAATCAAGAAAAAATTAAAATTAAGAAACTAAAAGGAAGTACCTCTCGATCTCTCCTTTGCACAACAATTTAGCAGGTTGCTCTTCTATTCTCTTGACTTGGCAGATCAAGTATAGTCGCTATGGTAAATAGGACCAGTAGTGGTGAAAAGCTGGGAGTACCTAAGTTAGAAGAGCAAAGTAAAACTCAAATGAGAGGATGATAATACAAAAACTGCAACAAAAATTGAGCTAAAAAACACTTGCAAATATCTCACCTTCCTTTTTTCTTTTTTTCTTTTTTTTTAGAATCGTAGCAAAGTAAAACCAAACTAAGAGGATGAAAACACGAAAGCCATAAAGTAGAAAGTATGACTCTCTCTCTTTTTTTCTTGGTTTTTTTGTTTTTTTGTTTTTTAGCTGGAGCAAAATAAAAGGATGACTACACAAAAAGAAGTTGCAACGAAAATTAATTGAGAGGACAAATGAAAACAAGGAACGTTGGAAATGTCTTTCAATCGGATCTCAACGAAAAAGAGTTTCCTTTTCTGCTCCTTGACTTGAGACTGAGAAACGAAGATACTCACACACTCAAAGTTAAAGGATTGCACTGATCGTCAAATGAGAGTCAAGAATGAGTTTGAATGGAGGCAGTCTTATGCTCAAAAGGGTGCTGAAATGACAATTACAATAGAAAAGATAGTGCGATGAAGACCGAAGAGAACTAGAGTTTTTTCTTTTTCTTTTTTTGAAAAAAGAAGAGAACTAGAGTTGATTGTGAATCTCTGCATAGGAAAAAGGAAAATAATATAATATTAATCTTGTTTTTATTTTTTTTATAAACATAATATTAATCTTGTTACCTGCACTCTAATGTGAAATGCACATTGTTGTTGGTGTTTTTTTTATTTTCTTGTTCTGTATTACTGCCCTCTGTGTAGGGTTTTTTGCCGTGACGAATGTTATTTCTCTGCCTCTATGTAGGGTTTGTATCGTGATGAATGCACTTTCTCTGCCCTCTATGTAGGGTTCTTTATCCCTCTATGTAGGGTTTTGTATCCCTCTCATAAGGTTGTGTAATTTTCTTTATTTCAATAAAAATTTGCTATTTATCAAAAAAAAAAAACGTTTGCACATATTTGAAAAATATTGAAATTTAAGGTAATTCTAATTTTGGTCTTCCAAATTTAAAATATTTTGATTTCGTCTAAAATTTTGAAGCTAGTTTGATTTTGGTTCCTTTAAGATGAGGTTAATTCGATTTTGGTCCCCCTTAATTATAAGGGTGAAATGTTTTTGGTCTCTTAAATATGTGTTTGGTTTTCATATAAGGGAAAGTCTAAAAAACAACCAAAATATTATCCGTCTTATGACTACTTGAAACCGTTCCATTCACCTATTCAAATTTATTCTCACCTTAAGTTGAGCAATCAGAATAATTTCCTCTTAATTATTTTTTATAAATAAATTAAATATCAATCTCAAAAACATAAAACACTATTAACCAAATTTTAACATATATAAATATTTTTAATATAAATAAAAATAAAAATATGTTTTAATATATATTCTTAACATGGGAAATTAATATTTGTGTGTGTTTTGATAAAATATCTATCAAATGTCTAGGTGTTATAAAATTGTATAATTTTAGTAAAATTAACTTTATCACAAATATCATTAATTCTATAAATTCTATTTTATTTTTATAACAATAAATATACATTTATAATAATAAACACAATATTTATAACAAAATATATAAATTTTATCAAAATTAACACAGATCCGAACCTAAGTGTTTCCCATATTCTTAATTGAACCCGGAATGAAGAGCTAATACCTGACGGCCTCGGCGCAGAAAATTCATCGGTCTGGTAAAAAGTAAAAACCTGCCCCAGCCAATTGGCCATCCCTAGGTTGTGAAGTTGCAGGCCACACACATTTCTTTTCAATTGTTTACTTTATGTTTTCTTTTCAAGGAAATAACTAGATGGGGACAGAATAAGAATCTTATCATCACAAGTGGAGATTTATTTTTTTATTTTTTGAGAAGCAAGTGGAGATTTATTAAATGAACTCGTTCAACTTTTGATTTCAAATCACCATCACCTTTCCTAAAGATTAGCTGTCATACACAAAAACGAATAAACTTGTCCCTTAATTATAAATTGTCATACCGAAAGTCTAATCAATATTATTATTATAAACGACAATCAAGACTTCAAGTCTTCGAGGCAAAGCTGCAAGAAACAACCAAAATGCAATACCGACAAATCCACTGCACTATCTTATTGTATATTGCTAGTTCTTATCCTTTCTTCCTTTCCTTTTTCTTGTACTGGATGTAAATGCATTTACTTTTCTCTGTTTTGGTCCCTTGTGTTTCTTCTTTCACGCCAGACATTCTGCCCTCTTTGGCATTTGCATAGTAATAATTCAAAAGATTCGTTCCACATACAGCTAGAACTTTCAAAAAGCAAAACCAAAATAATTGTACGAAAATTGTCGTGTAGGGTCCTCATGTTATGATGAGAGGTGTAATTTTCCACACCTATTAAAAATATCAATAATTGCCATTTCTAATTGGCCTTTTCACACGCTGGTATACTTTATGTACATAATTTTTTATTTGAATTTAGCTAAAAAGGAAAATTTAGCTTTGCCTTTATTGATGAGCAAGTGAGTCTAGTCTGATAAGCTTACAAACATTAGATTAAATATAGTTTATCTTATTTTTTGAGTTTCATTTTATATTTTATCAACTGTGTTATATCACGTGTTTGATTGTATTTGATTTCTTTCAATTTTAAATCTTAATTATTTTATAAGAAATTAAAAAGATATGTGATAAATTATAATTGATGTAGTATAAAGTATAACACAAAAAATATGATAAAGGATTTATAATCCAAAAATTGAGGTATTTTTCCTTACAAAACTTGGTAGGAGTTTACCCTTTTGGCGAATCGGGCTAGGTGCTACCTCGTTGTCAGTTTGTTTGACATGTTGCCACATTTACATTTCCTGAGACTTGTGGGCTATAGCATATGCATTCGTATCCTCTATCAGATGTCCAATGGATGATAGGTCCGTCTGGATCCTCCTTTTGGAGTGCTTCAATAATCCTACTCCCAAAAGACTATATTCAATCATAATTTATTAGGCCATCATGTATTAGATTATAATTCAAAATCTATTTAAACTTTTATAGTAATCTTATCAAACGGGCTTAATCAACTTCCGAATGCTCAAAAAAGAAAAGTAGTGTACTCTATAATTCTGCCTCTCACTATCCAATATGTTGAAGAAAGGCAAAGGAAAAGAAGGCAAAAAGACAAAAAACAAGTTGCAAGCTCTGGTAGCTATTGTCCTAATCTCATAGTCCCATCACCATGTGGCATTTGCCTACTAATAATTCAAAAGGTTCATCACACATTGTGCGGCCAGAACTTTCAAAAGAGCAAAAGAACAATAATTAATTTTATCAGAAAAAAAGAAAAGAAAAAAAAAGAACAATAATTAATTGGAAAGCGGACGATCGTTCATTGGTCACCCATATTTTGAATAGATAATGTCATGGGACAAGACTTCCTTGCTTAAATTGGGAGTACACTTATTCACACGTATAATATGAATATCACAGATAATATATTTTTAAGTTATATATATGATTATGCACCCCATATTTTTTTTTTTTTTTTTGATAAAATTTGTGGTTTTTAAAATAGGGTAAACTACACTATTGGTCCCTAACGTTTACCCAAGTTGCGCGTTTGGTCCCTAACGTTTAAAATGGGCAGAAATGGTCCCTAACGTTTCAAAACGATGCACCATTGGTCCTTACGTTAGTCTCCGTTAACTTGGTGTATACGTGGCTAACGGAATTATGACGTGGACAATTTTTAATTGACATGTACTTTTTTTTTTAATGACAACTAGGATATGACATGGCACACCCATTTAAAAACAACCCAACCCAAAAAAAATTAACCCAATCCAAATAAAAAAAACCCACCCAAATTAAAATTAACTCACCCCACCCAAATCAAATTAACCCTAAAATTAAATTCTAATTCTCTCTCTCTCTCTCTCTCTCTCTCTCTCTCTCTCTCTCTCTCTCTCTCTCTCTCTCTCTCTCTCTCTCTCTCTCTCTATATATATATATATATATATGTTTTGTCTCTAAGCTGTAACATTTTCTAGGATATTGAAAGATAGAAAGAAATGGACTCAAATGGGTATGCAGTATAGGGCGGATGCTTCAACCAGTTCTTCAACAATAAACAGAAGCATATGGAAGGGAGGGTGGCGATGGATTTCAAGCTGAAATGACCAGCTGGGCATTTCACAGTATGAGTTACTCTCCAAATGACCAAATTCGAGGAGGGCTTTTGCATTTTCCCGGAATTGCCCCACAAAGTCAATCGGGTATCCAGGCTCACCAAAGCTTTTGAACCTAAAAACCCTCTCTCCTCTCTTTCTTTTCTTGCGGCCTATTAGGTCCAGATGTGACATCTTGACACCAACAAAAGCAAGCTAGCAAGTGAAGCAAGATATAATCAAAGTGGTTATAAGGGAAGCATGAACGAATTAAGATAAAGGGTGAACTTCAAGCATGTTAAGTAACCAAAACAGTCTTTAACATATACTGCATGCTCACACACATGGTGCTTGGGAAATAAAATTGGGTTAATTTTTTTTATTTGGATTGGGTTAATTTTTTTTGGGTTGGGTTGTTTTTAAATGGGTATGCCATGTCATATCCTAGTTGTCATTAAAAAAAAAAGTACATGTCAATTAAAAATTGTTCACGTCATAATTCCGTTAACCACGTATACACTAAGTTAACGGAGACTAACGGAAGAACCAATGGTGCATCATTTTGAAACGTTAGGGACCATTTTTGCCCATTTTAAACGTTAGGGACCAAACGCGCAACTTGGGTAAACGTTAGGGACCAACAGTGTAGTTTACCCTAAATATTATATCCGTATGTATGCTTTTTATTGTAAAAATAAAAACACACAATCATCCATGTATAAGCCTCATTGAATGTTGTTGTCATTGCCAATTTAGTGGAGTTGTTTTTGTTGTTGTCGGTCTAATAGAGCTACTATCAATCTTTTAGAGAGAGAGAGAGAGAGAGAGATAGAGAGAGAGAGTCATTGTTGAACCGAACGCCTTCCCTACCATCCTCATCCACCATCATTGCTTGCAATGACACCAACATCGCCGCTCCCCACCACCATCAAATCCAATTCTAGATAGGGGAAAAAATCTGTTGGGAGGGATGATTAGGACATTAATAATAATAATAATTGCAATAAAAGGAGTGGATAATTAGAGTGTTTAATTGATAAAAAATACTTCACTTAATAATAATTAAATAAATATTGGCCAATAATGTGGAGTATTTAGATTTAATTGTGAAAACAAGTCTTTATAAAATATAATAGCAACAATTAGTAGCATTTTTAGACTAAACAGTTCTAAAATACAAAACACCTTTTATTGTCCTCTATTCTCATTTCTCACATTTAAAAACTTCTTAGAAATTAGTGATTACCAAACCGTTTTAATAGCTTTAAAGTACTTTATCACTATAGTTATCTATGACTCCTCATGCTTCTCATTTTTTTAAAAGATGCCTTTAATCCCTTCCTCTTATCATTTACACTGCTAAAGTACTTTATCACTATAGAAAAAAAAATTTACATGCTACTTCTTTTTGCTGATTAAAGTTTAAGCCAAATTACTTTGTATATTGCCCTCATGTTTTCAATATCAGTTGTGGTTATTGCATGTCCTTAACTTATGCTCTTGGCTTGGCAACGCCAACTGCTGTCATGGTTGCAACAGGGGTTGGGGCTAATAATGGTGTGCTGATAAAAGGATGAGATGCTCTGGAAAGGGCTCAAAAGATTAAGTGCATGATATTTGATAAATCGGGCACCCTAACCCAAGGAAAAGCCACAATTACAACGGCAAAAGTTTTTACAGGAATGGACCACTTTCTTAGATTGGTGGCCTTTGCAGGGGTGACTTCCAATTTTCTATTAGTTTTCCATATTGGTGATGGTGGTTACCGTGCAACAGAGGCAGAGAGCAATGAAGAAGGAGAAGAGAGAGATTGGGTTTAATTTTAGGATTGATTTTAATATGGGTGTGATTTATTTTTTAGGTTGGATTGTTTTTAAATGGGTATATCATATCATATCCTAATTGTAAATAAATAAATAAAATATTCTCAATTAATAATTAATTACTTCATTAATCCGTTAATCACATATATACTAAGTTAACAGAAATTAATAGAAAGGTTAATGATGCACAATTTTGAAACGTTAGAGATTATTTTTATCTCTTTTAAATGTTTGAAATCAAAACGTGTAATTTAGTTAAATGTTAAAAAAACCAACAACGTATTTACCTTATATATATTATTACATCTCTATTATTGCTATTCCTACCATATACCATTCCCTAAGAGTTATGCAACTGCCAAGTCATAATTATTTGATTCAAATTTCAAAATTAACAGCTGGCTGAACAAGTCATAATTAATTCAAATTTCAAAATTGACAGCTGCCTGGACAAGTCATAATTATTTGATTCAAAACTTTCTCAACAGTTGGTGGCTTGGCTTGCTGTGTGGTTTGGAATTTATGATGGAGACATTTGATTAGGTTTGTGGGGACGTTGCATTCAATTTGGGCTGGGAGATTAGGTGAGTATGAAGAAGAGTACAAGTTTGGATTGGCGACATGAAGCTTGGTAGTGGTGGTTAGGAGGTGTACGTTTAGGTGGATTTTGGTAATTGTGTGGTTTTAGGTGGTGATTGGGGGTTGAGTTGGAGTAGGGTGGTTCTATGGTGATGGCTTTGGTTTGGGGAGGGGAGGCAGAGGTAGCTGGAAAGTGAAAAAAGGAGAAAGAGAAAAAGGACAAATAAAAAAAGAAAAGAAAAAATAAATTTTTTTTTTTTTTTACAAAATTAAAAAAGAAAAAGAAGTAAAAAATTAATATATTTTCTTGACATATATGAACAAAACGAAGTAATTTTAAATATTAAAATGATGTTGCTTTTAAATGATGTTGCTTTTAACTTAGATGACACTTAACAATCATGTCATTAATAGGACATGGATGGAAGGGTGAGATTCAAAACGCTATCAAACATTAGGGATTAAAATCCAAAATTTAAAAATTATAAAGAGTAAAATCAAAATGACCAAAAATTGAGAGGGTGCAATTTACAATTTTATCTTTAAAAAAAGATTATAAAAGCTAATTGCCAAAAATTTTAAGACGGGTTCAACCCCTTGACGCTCAACCCTAACTAATTATTGGAGCTTGAGTTATCATTTAAAAAAAAAAAAAGTTATTGGTTGCATAAAATTTTAAAATAAATTATTATTTTTATGAAAAAAAAAAAAGATTTTCGATGACAATAAAAAATAATCTCATATAACAAAAGTCAATGCTATTAAAAAAAAATGGAAAATTTAGCTTTGCCTTTATTAATGAGCAAGTGAGTCTAGTATGATAAGCTTACAAACATTGGAATAAATATAGTTTATCTTACTTTTTGAGTTCCATTTTATACTTTATCAACTGCATTATACCACGTGTCAGATTGTGTTTAATTTCTTTCCATTTTAAATCTTAATTATTTTTTAAGGAATTAAAAAAGCACGTGGCAAGTTGTAAATGATGTATGTAGTATAAAGTGAAATACAAAAAATGAAATAGTAGATTTATAATTCACACGTATAATATAAATCTCACAAATAGTATATTTTTAAGTTATATATGCGATTATGCACCCCATATTTTTCCATATACTCTTTGGCCTGATATACATGTAAAATTTAAGTCAGATTAATGTATTAATTTGTCAATATGGCATTAGGTGAAAATAATCTTGCAGTGACATGTTCTATATTCAATCATAATTCATTAGGCCATATTGTATTATAGTGTAATGCAAAATCTTTTTATAGTAATCTTATCAAACACAGGCTTAATCAAGTTCCAAGTGCTCCAAAAAGAAAAATAGTGTAAAATTTAATAATTCAATAATTGGTAGCTATTGAAGAAAGACTTAATCAACTCAATAAGTCCGCCTCCCACTTGCGTGGTAGCAATTGAAAAATTCATTGAACGACAGATTCATCACTTGGTAGCGGCAGACCATGCTGCTAAAATAAAGCTTTTACATGCCCACATATTGAGTGATTGAAACTGTGATTGTTCTTACTATAAGATATGGGATGCGAAACAGAGAGCAATTGGCAATATATATGGTGATTGGGATGAGTCTTATGAGACTTTACTGAATTTCCTAAAGGCAGTACAAGATTCGAATCCTGATACAAAAGTGCATTTGGCAAACCGTGACACTAATAATGCCGATATTGTTTTTTTTCACTGTGTTTTCTGGGGATTTGTTGCTTGCATTGCAGGATTCACACATTGTAGGCCTGTTATAAGCATTGATGGCACTCATCTTTATGAAAGATATGAAGGGAAGTTATTGATTGCAATGGTCACTGATGCGAACAATGAGGTTTATCCACTCGCATTTGCAGTTGTGGAAAGCGAGAACAAGGCAAGTTAGAAGTGGTTTTTGTCATGCATTAGGCTCTATGTCTCAAATCGAAATTTTTGCATCATATCAGACCGACATGGTAGGATTATAGAAGCCATTAAGGAGGATTCCCTTTGGCAACCTCAACGAGAACCCAACCACAAATACAAATCCCTAAAATACCAAATAAATCCATGATTTTCCAGAAATAAAAAATAAAATTATAAATCCTAAATCCATAAAACACCAAATAAATCCATGATTTCCAAAGATTAAAAAAAGAAAAAAAATAAAAAAGAAGCAAAAATAAAAAATCCTCCATCTCACCCAATCAAACAAGAGACCTCTCTCAATCCTCAAAACATTATGTTCCCTTCATAGGCACCACATCACACAATGCGGGCACAGCCCGCCAAACCTTAAAATTCCTATGCCTCTCAAAGTTACTTTGCTAACATTCCAGCATGACCAGAACAGATCGCGGCATGACCCAACTAATCCCAAATAATCCAAAACATTATAGAAAGAGACAAAATATTATAAAAACAAAGAAAAACCCTAACTCCTCGTCACAAATTGGGGTTTCTAAGGTTTGCCCTGAAATTGAATTGGATCTAAAAATTAACACTTTATTGAATCTTTAGAAGAACAAAAAATTGGAAAATGAAAATGAAAGAAAACACAAAAATGAAAACATGATGAATAAAAGAAAAATCCAAAACACCTTAATTCTGCATTTTCTTATAAATCTTTTTTTTTTTTTCTGTTCAATTAAAAAGACCCAAAATAAAAAGATAAAGAAAAACCCTAACTTTAGTCACAACTGAATTAAAAAGACCCAAAATAAAAATTATAAACCCTAAATTGGTACCAGCAATAATGGGGTTAGGGTTTTGA
Organism: Fagus sylvatica; assembly: GCA_907173295.1. Classification (NCBI taxonomy): domain Eukaryota; kingdom Viridiplantae; phylum Streptophyta; class Magnoliopsida; order Fagales; family Fagaceae; genus Fagus; species Fagus sylvatica. The sequence continues at coordinate 16,168,813 of OU015761.1, forward strand.
AATTTACCAGTGACAATGACGAGAAAAGGCCGCCAGTTATCGAGTTCCGATGAGGGAAATGTGCGTGATAGAGCGCGTGCGATAGAGAGAGACAAATGGAGCGATAGAGAGTGAGAAACAATTGTGGTGGTGGAGTAGCGTGAGGTTTAGGGAGCAATCCGAGATGGAGCGATGGAGCGGCCAGAGATAGAGAGTGAGCGAGAGAGAGAGACGATACTAAAGAGATAGAGGGTGAGAGAGAGAGAGAGAGAGACTAAAGCCATCTATACTAAAAAAGACAACTTTAAAAAAAAATTATAAAATTTTTGTTCAAAGCCATCTATACTAAAGACGACTTCCACGTTTTCTAAAGACAAGTTTTTTCATGTGTTATTTTAAAATTTCAAATAAAATTTATATGAAAGTTGTCTTTGTGAAAGACGACTTTCACATTTTTAAAAATGCACAATCTGAAATTTTTTTTTTATTTTATTTTATTTATTTATTTATTTTATATTTTGATCAGATGTTGTATTTTTAGAAAAGACGATGTTTAGATTTATAAAAATTTTGTAAAAGTCTTTTTCTAAAGATGACTTTTAGTAATGTCTAGATGGCAAAACATGGCCACATCAGTAAATTAAAAACGAAAAATTTGGTCAGAAAGTGTCTTTCACAAAGACATCACGAGTCATATTAGTCCAAAAATATTAAAAAAAAAAAAAACATCTTTTAGCAAGTTTGGCCTCTATTCTTCTCTCTTCACTGATCAGATTTTATAACTTCTTTAAGCAATCTGAATGTAGTAACTAGTAGTCCTGCAACAGCATGCTCCTAGTGTGGCTTGAAATAAACTGAGTATTAAATTTAATTAAATAAACAGTAGACAAAATTTTTTAAACTTTTTAACATAGAAAGCAACGCCAAAGATAAATACGGGAGTTTGAGTGGCAGTACCATGGCGTTGGCTGGCTCTGCATTAAGCATAGCCTTAAAAAGCACTTCAAGCAACAAATGTAGGTGTATGGTACAGATATTAAAATAAAATTGTAGTTTTATTAAATAAAGATAAAAAAAAGACTTTGAAAGCAAAATCTCAAAATTAAAGCTTTTAGGATAAAGCTTTTTTTCTTACACCACAAAACTCCCAAAATCAAGTTCGAAACTTCAAATCTACCACATAAACCCCAAAATCCCACCCAAAAAAAAAAAAAAAAAAAAAATCCCAATATCAGATCACAAAAATTACAATAATGAATTCATGACCACAAGCTAGTTATAAACCCTCAAATTCGAAACCAACAATCTTCCATGTATAAGCCTCATTGAATGTCGTTGTCATTGCCAATTTAGTGGAGCTGTTTTTGTTGTTGTCGGTCTAATAGAGCTGTTGTCAATCTTTTAGAGAGAGAGAGAGAGAGAGAGTCATTGTTGAACCGAACGCCTTCCCTCCCATCCTCATCCACCATCATTGCTTGCAATGACACCAACATCGCCGCTCCCCACCACCATCAAATCCAATTCTAGATAGGGGAAAAAATTTGTTGGGAGGGATGATTAGGACATTAATAATAATAATTGCAATAAAAGGAGTGGATAATTAGAGTGTTTAATTGATAAAAAATAATTCACTTAATAATAATTAAATAAATATTGGCCAATAAGGTGGAGTATTTAGATTTAATTGTGAAAACAAGTCTTTATAAAATATAATAGCAACAATTAGTAGCATTTTTAGACTAAACAGTTCTAAAATACAAAACACCTTTTATTGTCCTCTATTCTCATTTCTCACATTTAAAAACTTCTTAGAAATTAGTGATTACCAAACCGTTTTAATAGCTTTAAAGTACTTTATCACTATAGTTATCTATGACTCCTCATGCTTCTCATTTTTTTCAAAAGACGCCTTTAATCCCTTCCTTTATCATTTACACTACTAAAGTACTTTATCACTATAGAAAAAAAAAATTTACATGCTACTTCTTTTTGATGATTAAAGTTTAAGCCAAATTACTTTGTATATTGCCCTCATGTTTTCAATATCAGTTGTGGTTATTGCATGTCCTTAACTTATGCTCTTGGCTTGGCAACGCCAACTGCTGTCATGGTTGCAATAGGGGTTGGGGCTAATAATGGTGTGCTGATAAAAGGATGAGATGCTCTGGAAAGGGCTCAAAAGATTAAGTGCATGATATTTGATAAATCGGGCACCCTAACCCAAGGACAAGCCACAATTACAACGGCAAAAGTTTTTACAGGAATGGACCACTTTCTTAGATTGGTGGCCTCTGCAGGGGTGACTTCCAATTTCCTATTAGTTTTCCATATTGGTGATGGTGGTTACCGTGCAACAGAGACAGAGAGCGATGAAGAAGGAGAAGAGAGAGATTGGGTTTAATTTTAGGGTTGATTTTAATTTGGATGTGATTTACTTTTTGGTTGGATTGTTTTTAAATTGATATATCATGTTATTTTTTAATTGTAAATAAAAAAAAATATTCTTAATTAATAATTAATCACTTTATCAATCTATTAATCATATATATCAAGTTAATAAAGATGAATAGTATATATTTTTGAAATGTTAAAAATAATTTCTATCAATTTTAAACGTTTAAAATTAAGCGCATGGGTAAACGTTAAAAGACTAAGTATGTCTTTACCCTATACCATACCCTATATATTATTACATCTCTATTATTACTACTCCTTCCGTATACCATTCCCTACTAATAGTCCCTTGACAAAGAGTTATGCAACTGACAAGTCATAATTATTTGATTCAAATTTCAAAATTAACAGTTGGCTGGACAAGTCATAATTAATTCAAATTTCAAAATTGACAGCTGACTTGACAAGTCATAATTATTTGATTCAAAACTTTCTCCAATAGTTGGTGGCTTGGCTTGCTGTGTGGTTTGGAATTTATGATGGAGACATTTGATTAGGTTTGTGGGAACGTTGGATTCAGTTTGGGCTGGTAGATTAGGGCTCCGTTTGTTTCGAAGTAAAATATTCTCCACCGTAAAATATTTGCAAATGCAAATGATTTACAGGAAAATGATTGTTTTTCCAATGTTTGTTTGCACTCTAGAAAATGCTCCAGAAAATATTCTACATTGTGTGTTTGGAGCAGCGTAAAACAAATCAATTGAAAATACCCACACCCAAAACCACCGGAATCCACTGCCAGCCACCCAAACCCACCCCGCAACCCACCCAAATCCACCCCGCAACCCCCAACCCACCCCGCAGCCCACCAAACCCACCCCGCAACCCACCAAACCACCCCAACCCCCGCACCCACCCAAACCCACCCCACACCCAAACCCACCCCCACCCCACACCCACCCCGCCCAGCCCCACCCAAACCCACCCCGCAACCCACCCAAACCCACCCCGAAACCCCCCACCCCGCAACCCAAACCCACCCCACAACCCCGAAACCGAGGCCCAGATCTGCCGCGAAGTCCACTGCGAACCCACCGCGAGGCCCAGATCTGCTGCGAAGCCCACCGCGAACCCACTGCGAAGCCCAGATCTGCCGTGAAGCCTACCGCGAAGCCCGCCACGAAGCCCACCGGGAGAACAGAGGCTTGATGGGCGAGAGAGAGAACAGAGAAAGAGAGCAGAAAGAGAGCTGAGGGGAGAGCAGAGGCGTCTTTCCTTACGATTTTCCAGTCAAAATCAAACGTTTTCCGTTGACTTTTTGTTTTACCGCGTACCAAACGTCCGAAAATACTGAAAACGTTTTCCGTAAAACGCTTTACTTCGATTCAAACGGAGCCTAGGTGACTATGAAGAAGAGTACAAGTTTGGATTGGCGGCAATTTGAGGCTATGAAGCTTGGTAGTGGTGGTTAGGCGGTGTACGTTTAGGTGGATTTTGGTAATTGTATGCTTTTAGGTGGTGATTGGGGGTTGATTTGGAGTTGGGTGGTTCTATGGGGATGGCTTTGGTTTGGGGAGGGGAGGCAGAAGTGGCTGGAAAGGGAAAAAGGAGAAAGAGAAAAAGGACAAAAAAAAAAATAATAAAAATAAATGTTTTTTTTTTACAAAAAGAAAAAAGTAAAAGGTGTAAAAAATTAATATTTTCTTGATGATCAAAACAAAATAATTTTAAATATTAAAATGATGTTGCTTTTAACTTAGATGACACTAAACAATCATGTCATTAATAAACATGGATGAAAGGGTGAGATTCAAAACACTATCAAACATTAGAGATTAAAATCCTACTTTTGGTAACAAAAAACAGAATTCTATGCGGTCAGTTGGCTGAGTTCTCAGCTTGGTGGACATAAGAATTTTTTTTTTTTCTCGGAATAAAACTTCATTCAAAAGGAATAGGACAGAAAAAGCAAAATAAGAGAAAACTAATTCCTTCTTCCTCATGTTAACAAAGAAAGGCATATGTAAAGACTTAAAAGAGGAGACATGGAATGTGTAAGTGGGTTTTTTGTAATAAGTAAAGGAAAGGCTGGTCAATGCTGACAAGGCTTATTCCACAAATCGAATCCGAACGTGCTCGAACTGAATATGAAGATATCCGAACTGCTTGAAGTGATCCACGAACAGCCCGAGAAGAAATCCGAACTAGTTGAGATGATTCATTCCTGTGTAATCACAATGACAAAGATCCTCAGAAAGACTTGGCCAGCCCCGTGGGGGCCAACCTAAGAACCTCCGATGGTTTTGTTAGTAATCCCATAATCAAGACAAGTTCTAATGGCAAAGAATTATATCTCTGTGTATTTCACTCGTAAATCTTGTTGTATTTTGAGGAACCCCTTTTTCATTACCTTTCTCTCCTATTTATACCTTTTTTACTTCTAAAGATATTTTTTATCTTTATCCTGTCTTCCTCCTCTTTCTTTGTCTGAGCACCATTAATGCTCCTCGATTACAGCTCATTTGCCTCGTTTATCCCTCACTTAACTTATAATGATCCTGACATTAGTATGATATTTTGTTTACATTTAATACTCCTGACACTGGCTTGATATTTTACTTAACATTAATTACAACATTATGGAATATCTCCACGTATCTTATCGTGTTGTTCGGATTTTTGTAATAAACATAGATGGACCCGAACACCCTATACGGAAACAAACCTATTCGGTCACTACCGAACAGATGACGTCAGTTCTTCTAGTTATTATTTCCGAATAGAATACCACCCCTCCAATTACCCCCTGATTTTGGTTTCCTCGAGTAACTGTGAGGGAGCCGGAATCAATCGTTTGAGTATCCTAAGGTCTGGCATGATGACCCGCCGCCTTACTTCGCATGTTTTCAAGAAAAAAATCAAACGGCTCAACGGCTTGGAGGGAAATCACTTCCCCCCTTTTTTAAACGCCAGATAAATATCTACCCCCTACCCTTAATCTATTTACTTTTTCGACCTTTACTTTTCCATCCAAACAACTTCTATTACTCTCTCTCTCTCTCTCTCTCTCTAAAGCTCGCCGTTGCAACCACTTAACCGTCTCTGTAAGTTTCTCTCTGTTGCTTATTAGATTTTCCAAACTTCCTTAAAAAATCTTATTAGAATCCAACCCGTGATCATGGCGAGCAAATTGGCTCAGTTAGTGAACACAGAGGAGAGCATGGCTAGGTTTAGGTCGCTTTACCAAATCCCACCATCCGTTTCCCTCACCTATTGTAACTCGGATGATTTCCCCGTCATAAATAAGGGCGAAATCCTAGTTCCGATTATGGCCATAGTTGAAGGTGGTGTTAGGTTTCCTCTTCACACTTTCCTCATTGATTTCCTTCAAACCGTGAATGCCACCACCTCCCAGATTTCAGTCAACACTTTTAGAATTATAATGGGAGTTATAGCCATTAATCGGCTTTTAGATGTAAACCTAACGACTAGGGAAATCTTAGCCGTTTACCAATACAAGTGCCCCGGAGCCAAGTCGAACACTCTATGTCATTTAGTGGCTAGGAAGGTGCACGAAAAGTTGGTGAACGGTCTTCCCAGTACCAACGAAGGGTACGAGAAGGATTATCTGAGGGTTAGGGGGGACTGGTTCTCGGGCAGCTCTGCTTGCCGGAGCGAATTCGAGTATCCAGGTTAGGATTCTTTATGAATATCTCAAATTAGACTAACCGAACACTTTTTCAGTGTTTTCGAACACTTGTAAATGCATTTGTCCATATCTCAATGCGTTTTCTCATCTTTTGTTTGATGTGTTTTTACAGATCAGAAGAGGATCGAAGCCGAGAGAAAACAAGGGGACGCCGAACTGATCAGGAGAGTTCTGTCAACCAATTTCTGTGTTGACGAGAGAGGAGAGCCCCGTTCGGCCCCGCTACTCTTGGGATACGAACCCCAAGTCAAGTCATTCCTAGAAGGCCCTACAGTCCGAAGAGCAGAAGCTTTCGAGATTTTGCCTAGAGTCCCGTATACTGCTCAGCCAGCAACGGTCGAACAGCCACAAGACCTCCCCGACCACATTCCTACCGGTCAAGTGTTCGCGATGGCTCCACCAGTTAATCCCTTCAAGCTGATGGGTAAATCAGCCGACGCGAGCACCTCTAAAAAGGTGAAGGGCAAAGGAAAGGGTAAGAACAAGGGCACTGAAGCCCCGAAGATTCCAAAGAAGATTCCTGAAGAAGCTTCAACCACGGAATCAGTTAGCCCTTTCATTCCCGAACAAGGACCAGCTCCCGACCAAGAGAAGGTTCATGTCCTCGAAGATTCCGAACGGGAAGAGGAGTTGCAACCTCGCAAGAAAAGAGGGAGGACTGAGCCACCCGAAATTCCAGTGGAAGGGCCCTCTTCACATGCCGTGGCGTGGGATCCTGCTTTGTTGTTCGGTCAAAATCCGATCTCCGTTCGGGACACCGTCCTGGATGATTCTAATCCCGAGGTCTCCGCACAAGTTGCTCGTGGCCTTGCTTTCGTAGCTTGTTTGCCCATCGACATGAAGCAATGGGCTGGCACTCAACCCGGTCCAGCTTTCCGTCAGATTACTCGGAGTTTAATGATGGTAAGATTTTCTTTTTCCGTTTTAAATCATTTCTCCTCTTCGTAATGGATTTTTATTTATTTCCATGAATCTCTTTTGTCTTTCTGAATGAATATTTTTCGTACAGGCCACTCAGGGAGTTATGTCCATGGAGGCGAGACACTTTAGACTGACAGAGAAATTTCAAAAAGGTCAAGAAGAACATGAAAAGGCTATGTCGGATACGCTGAGGGCCGCTGGTGAAAACCATAAGAAGCTGGAGGACGAGCTTCATAGGAGTACGAATATGCTGAAAGAAGCCGAGGAGCGGGCTTGGAATGAGGAGACCAAACGGGCAGAAGCTGAAACCGAGATTGCTAAAATGCAAGAAAAAATGAAAAAGCTGGAGGCCGAATGCATTTCTCGGCTCGGCAATGCCCATAAAGAGGGTATGGAAGAGGGGTTGATAAAAGGAGAGGAGTTGGGATTAACAAAAGGAAAACAGCTGGGAAGAGAAGGAGCCATGGATGAAGTCAAGGCCCAATTCCAAATGGTGTACAACAGTGGCTTTCAGCATGGATGGAAGTCGACTCTGATTAAGACCGAACAGCCTGAAGTGTCCGAGCTCTTCCTTCGTGCCAATACTCCTTTGCCATACCCTGATGCCGGACTGAAGAACTCTGATGATGAAGGAGACGAAGGAGACGAAGAAGAAGAAGAAGAAGGAGCACAAGAAGAAGAGGAAGGAAAAGAAGAAGAAAAAGAAAAAGAAAGAGAAGGAAGAAAAGAAGAAGAAAAAGAAAAGGAAAAGGGAAAAGTGATGAGAGAGAAGGACCAACATCAAGGAGACGGTCAAACTGAAGATGTGGTCGAGCTGACCGAACAAACGTTGGTGACTCCCGAACAGCCCAACCAAGAAGAAGGCATACCCGAGCAGCCTTCAAACTCATAGAGACTTTCTCTCTCTTTTTTCTTTTTTGTATTTTGGGTAGGGAGATTCAACTTATTGTAACTTTATTCGTACTTACACTTATTTCTGCCGATAATTGGAGATTCAACTTTTTGGCTAAGTTTTCCTCTTTTTAAATTTTAGCTACAATACTAATTAATTATGACTCGCATTCTTCTTTACTCTCCACTATCATTGGTTGTTTCAATTAAACATTGCTCATTCACCATCAATGATATAAGGATTTGGGATTATTAAAAACTGCAAAAATACTTATTTAGAATGTATTTTCTAACTTCACTGTTTGTTGTATCAACTTTGGAACCAAAATTGAATTTTGGTTTGGTATAATTTTTATTTTACAAATTAAAGAAACCTTACCTTAGCCTAATTTATGAACGTTTGGAATACTCCACACTTTCTGATTGGAATGTTCTTGGCGTCTTCCAAACGGCTTTAATCACCTTTCAGTATACTACAGGATGGTTTACTTATGACACTCCCGAAGAAGTGATAAGTGGATCCGAATAGGGACTTGTTTACTTATGACACTCCCGAAGAAGTGATAAGTGGATCCGAATAATAATTCTTAACTTATGACACTCCCGGAGAAGTGATAAGTGGATCCGAATAGGGACTTGTTTACTTATGACACTCCCGAAGAAGTGATAAGTGGATTTGAACAATAATTCTTAACTTATGACACTCCCGGATAAGTGATAAGTGGATCTGAATGACAATCCGTTCAGAAATGGCACCAGCAACACACCTCTTTGCTCTGATAAAATTTCAACTTAGTAAAAATACTTCTTCAGGTTACATATATTCCACGGCCTAAGGACTGACTTACCATCTAAATCTGTCAATCTATACGCTCCTACTCAGGCAAACGATGTTACCCTGTATGGGCCCTCCCAATTCGGTCCAAGCTTTCCGTCATTCGGATTTTTAGTATTTGCCACTACTTTTCGGAGCACCAAATCTCCAACCTGGAAGCTTCTGGGCCGAATATTCTTATCATACCCTCTTTTCATCTGATGCTGATACGAAGCCAATTTTATCGTTGCCATATCCCTTCTTTCTTCCACGAGGTTTAAATCCATCCGAAGGTTAGACTCATTTTCTTCCACGTCAAACTCCGTGGTACGAGTAGTTGGCAAACCGACTTCCAGTGGAATCACGGCTTCCACGCCATATGCTAATGCAAACGGAGTTTCCCCAGTTGATCTTCTCTTTGTGGTCCTGTGAGTCCACATGACACTCGGTAGCTCTTCAACCCACCTGCCTTTAGCCTCTTCTAATCTTTTCTTTATGCCATCCAGAATCACCTTATTTGAAACCTCAGCTTGACCGTTAGATTGGGGATATCCCGGTGAGGAGAAGAAATTCTTGATGCCAAGTTCCGAACAGAAGCCTTTAAAAAGCTTGCCCTCAAACTGTGTACCGTTGTCAGAGATAACCGCCCAAGGTATACCAAATCTCGTAATGATGCTCTTCCACAAAAATCGTTTAGTATCCACTTCCCAAATGTGAGAAAGTGGTTCGGCTTCTACCCACTTGGTGAAATAATCTGTTGCCACAATCAGAAATTTCTTGTTCCCTGGTGCCTGAGGGAGAGGATCCACAATATCCAGACCCCATTGAGCGAAAGGCCAAGGGCTTGATAGCGGATTAAGTTCCTGAGCAGGTTGATGAATCTTCGGAGCAAATCTCTGACATTTATCGCACTTCCTAACATACCGAACAACATCACTCTGCATAAAGGGCTACCAATAGCCCTGAGACATTGCTCGGTGTGCCAAGGATCTACCCCCAGTGTGACTTCCACATATTCCTTCATGGATCTCAAAAAGTAGATCATCCACCAAGTTAGGATGTATACACAACAAATATGGTCCTGAAAATGAACGCTTATAGAGGTTCCCCTCTTTGGATAGCCAATACCTTGAAGCTTTTCTTTTGATAACATTAGCTGCTTTGGGATCTTGGGGTAGGCAATTGTCCCGAAGATAAGCTATTAGGGGATCCATCCAGCTCGCCTCCGTGCTTATGCCACCAACTCTATCCACTGTATCAATCAGGGTACTCGGGGCACTCAAAACCTCTACCGTCACTGTTCGATGTAAGTCTGACTCTAGGGCCGTTGCTAGTTTAGCCAATATATCTGCATGAGAATTATATTCTCTTCTGATCTGCTCTACCTGCACAGAATCAAATTTTGAAAGCAAAGATTTGGTGATAGAGAGATAAGTCATCATCTGTTCATCCCGAGCCAAATATTCCCCGGAGATATGATTTACCACCAATTGAGAATCACAGAAAACTTGCAATCGATCCGCACCCAACCGAAGTGCACTTCTGAGACCAATAAGTAGAGCCTCATACTCAGCTTCGTTATTCGATGCCAAAAAACCCAATCTCATGGCCTGCTCTAAGATAAGTCCCTCGGGGGAGACTAACACAGCACCTGCCCCAGCCCCTTTCATATTGGAAGCTCCGTCTACAAATAATTTCCATTCGGATGGGCCCTCATTGGCATATGGGCTCAGAATATAGGTCGGCTCTGAACTTTCTCTCTTTCCCTGGAATTCGGCCACAAAATCAGCCAGAACTTGCCCCTTTATAGATGTTCGGGGTTTATATTCAACACCCAAGGATCCCAGATGCACTCCCCACCTAGTGATCCATCCGGAAAAATCTGAACTATGCATTAACATCTTTAATGGGAGATCAGTGAGAACAGTGACAGTACTGGCCTGGAAATAATGAGGGAGCTTTTTAGCAGCCTGAATCAACGCCAAAGCAGCTTTCTCAAGAGGCAAATACCTGGACTCTGTTTCATCCATGGTTTTGCTCACGAAAAAGATTGGCCTCTGGCCTTCATTTGTTTCCCGTACCAGAACGACACTCACCGCATGTTCAGAAACAGCTAGATAGAGAAAGAGAGGCTCTCCCGAACAGGGTATTGAGAGGCATGGGGGTGAGGAAAGATAGGCTTTTATTCCTTCAAAAACAGCCGAACAATCCTGGTCCCACAAAAACTTCCTCTTCTTTCCCAAAAGCTGAAAGAACGGACGGCACCTATCAGCCGAACGAGAAATAAACCGACCCAACGCTGCAATCATCCCCGTCAAGCGTTGGACCTGCTTGGCGTCCTTGGGAGGCTGAAGATTCAACAAAGCTGATATTTGATCCGGATTAGCCTCCACCCCATTATAACTGATCATGTGGCCCAAAAATTTACCCGAGCTAACGCCGAACTGACACTTTGTGGCATTAAGTCGCAACTTAATAGCTCGGAGAATTTCAAGAACCTCTCTCAGGTCTTCTACATGACTTGTCTTCCTCTTACTCTTTATCAGCATATCATCTATATATGCTTCCACAGTTTTCCCGATCACAGGTCCGAACATATCGGTCACCATCCTCTGGTATGTTGCTCCTGCATTCTTCAACCCAAAGGGCATTACCCTATAACAGTAGATTCCTTTAGGAGTAATGAAGGCTGTCTTTTCTTGGTCTGAATGGGCCATCGGAATTTGATGATAACCCTGGAAGGCGTCCAGGAAACTCATCCTTTCATGCCCTGAAGCCGAATCTACCAACTGGTCTATTCTTGGAAGAGGGAATGGATCCTTCGGACAAGCTCGATTCAGATCAGTGAAATCAACACATACCCTCCATTTCCCATTCTTTTTCTTGACCACCACAGTATTAGAAAGCCAGGTAGGGTATTGTACTGACCGAATGGCATTGGCCTCCAGCAACCTCTCTACTTCCTTTGCAACTATCTCGGCCCGTTCAGGTGCCAGCTTCCGACGCTTTTGACTTACTGGTTTTGCCTCAACAGATATATTCAGTGAATGACATGCGAGATCTGGGCTCACCCCAGGGGCTTCATAGATTGACCATGCAAAAACGTCTCGAAATTCCATAAAGAGGGTAACCAACCCTTATCTATCATCCACGGATAAATTGGTCCCTATTAAGAAATAAAATTCAGGTTCAGAAGGATCAAAATATACCTTCTCAGGATCTTTTTCCGTCGCAAGCTTCTCTGTCACGGCTGCAGGTGCCTGTAATTGTCATGAAGCCTCGGTGGGATGTTCGTCCTCCGGACTCCTTTGGGCAACAACTGCTAAGACGCATTGCTTTGCTGTCACCTGATCGCCGTTCACTTCCATGACTCCCTCTTCCCACGATTGCATTATACGGAGAGGAGCCACGAATAACTATAAATTCTGTTTGCAAACTGATCGGCCCAGCCAGTACGGGAAGTGTTGTTTTTCCCATTGGAACCGTTGACTCACCCGTGAAGCCGAACACAGGCGTAGTAAAGTTCGCCAAGTCCGCCTCTTTTAGACCCAACTTCTCATAAAGGCCCTTGTACATTATTTCGGCGAAACTACCCTGATCAACAAGGACTCTCTGAACATCATAATCCCCAAATCTAAGAGTTATGACAAGGGGGTTATTATGGGGCATCTGGACATCCGCCAAGTCTTCGTTCGAGAAAGAGACGACTTGATGCGCGGAGGAAACGGGAGCCCCTTAACAAGATGTCGAGACGAGATGGGCATAATCCACAATTCCATAACTCCGTCTGAGATGTGACGCTTTCTGCATATCTGACCGAAAAGATGTTGGCAGAACAGAAGTGCACACAGGATTGTGAATGACATGAATGACGCTGGCCGGGGCAGGCCCCTGTGTCCCCGAACGATTGGCGCCAGTTCCTCGGGCCTTACTCCCAGTGGGATTGGAGTCAACATAATCAGAAAGATGTCCGGCCGTCACCAACTGCTCCAAAAGGGCTTTGTATTTATGGCAGTTCTCGGTCAAATGTCCCTTATCACGATGGTAGAAACAATAAAGGTTCTGATTCCGAACTTCCGGATCTCCAATCAGCTTAGAGGGCCATACAAAGAAGGGCTTCCCCTTAATTTTATCCAACAGGCGATGAATAGGCTCCTTAAAAACCGTTTGAAACGCTTTAAATGATGGCGCAGCATAGCTGGTCGGTGCCGAACGTGCCTTAGGAGTTTGAGTTGTTCGGGCCTGAGGTCTAGAGATAGGTGGTGATACAGGGACCTCTGAAACCACCGCATTAGTATTACCCCCGTCTTCTTCTACTCTGACAAACCGCTCCACACGGTCCATTAGCTTCTTAAGAGTCGTGGGAGGACGCTTAGTTAAGGATTGACGTAGTCCTGTACTAGGAGGCAAGCCTAACTTGAAAGCTTGGAGGGTTATATCCTCTGCGCATCCATCGATGTCATTATAAGTTTCCCAAAATCTTGCCGAATAGTCCTTGAGTGATTCATTTGTACCCAGTCTGATCACCATCAGTGTATCCAAGCCTCTGGATCTTCGACTATTCGTTATGAACCTTCCCACGAATACTTCGGCCATTTGACTCCAAGACCCGATTGAACCTCGCTCAAGTTGACTAAACCATCGGAGCTCCACCTCTCCCAAACTAGAAGGGAATATTCCGCACATCAAGGGATCTTTGTTACGCCATAAGGCTATCCTATGATGATAATGATCTATATGGGCGACAGGGTCTATTCGGCCATTATAAGTTTCAAGACAAGGTGCAGTGAACCTCTCTGGTAATTCGGCAGACTCTATTGCATCAGTAAACGGAGAGGATGATATTAAGTCTAAGGCTTTCCAGATAGCTCCCTGCTCTCCACGCCTCACCTTCTTCTTCGGCACAATTGGAGGTAGAGAGCTTCTATCACGGGGCCCGCCCATATCTTTATCTGAACGTCCATCTTTTCCTCTCGTCTCCCGGACAGTAACGGAAGTTTCCGCTGAACTAATGACTTTCTCTTTTATCGAAGGACTCTCTGCCCAATCTTCATGGTGTGCACTACGAGACGCCCCAGATTTTCCTTGTTCACTCTTGTGGAAGTTTTTTCTCGGCCTATCTTTTGCTGTGGACATGTCCCGAGCTGCTTTCTTCAAAGCATCGACCTCCTGACGGAGTGCAGCGATCACTCTTTCACTATCATCTGCTCGTGACTCTGCAGAAGGTGACCGTGTCAGTGATTTCTGGGCCCGAGGTGGTGTTACCTGTACAGAGCTTTCCCCTCGCCGCTGTGAGAACCACAACCTTTAACCCAATGCAAAGGCCTAAACATGATTCTCAAAATGGAGACTTTCACTGTTTTCCATCCTAATTTTTAGGGGATATTACAACGGAGTCGCCACCTAACTTTTGTACAAAAAGCTAAGAAAAAAAAATACTTCTTGTTTATTGATTGAATGAATAAATATACAATGTTTTAGGAAAGAAACAAATTACATGATTTTGCCCTAGATACAATCTAAGAAAACAAAATACAAGGCTTTGGTCCTAAATACAATCTAAAAAAGAAAGTAAATAGGATACATAAACTAATCTAAACATCCCCTAAGATTAGGATTCGGGGGCTAGGGGATTAGGATGGGAAGGTGTTAGGCACCCATCCAACCTGACCTAGGTCAGTCTCTAAGGATCCATTAATCTAAGTTCACAATCTCAAACAAATCATACTCGCATTTGATTCATAGCATCACAACAGTACATGCAATAAAAAATTAAACAGTGATTAATCATCAAGCATTTAAAATCATTTAAGCATGAATCTCACATGAAAAAAAAATAATTTAAAGTTGCTGTAATTTTAGTATAACATGTTAGAAAAATCAGATTTGCATCATTCACAAAACAGAAACCGAAAACAGTGCAATATAGCAATTGTGCATTAAAAATTAATCAAACAATTGAAGTTAAAACCTAATCATGCATTCTACACAATTAAAGTTGCTGCATTAAATTAAAAAAGAGAAGATTATACCTTTTGGGATGCAACCTCTTGAATGAGTGTCCCGAATTGAATTTGATTGTGATGGGATGCGGCCTCTTGATTGAGAATACCGCTGGTCCTGAAAATTGATTCTTAAGAAAAACCGTTAAATTTGGTTGAAAGAAATTAAAAATGGAATTGAAAGGTTGGAAATAGAGATTACAAAAATGGATTTTGTAATCTCTTGGCTTGAATATAAGAACACACTTGTGTTCTTATTCTCAAGTCTAACCCTTTGCAAAAATTCTCTTGAATTTTGCTTAGGGTTCCTATGACTAATTTTTCCAACCTCCTTTAACATGAGTATCATTTTCTATTTATATGGCAGCCCAAAAATGAACCTACCCACGTTTTGGACCTCATGGGAGTGCATTAGGGTTTTGGAAATTGGATATACTTCTTGAAAATCCCGAAATTCTGGCTGATTTTTAGGCTCTAATTGCGGGCCCATTTTGACCCTCTAAAAATTCGAATTTGGAGACGGTCATTAGAGACATATTTGTAGCCCATCATGTCAGCTTTCCAGCCCAATTTGAATCAACTCAATCGGATAATTGAGTCAAAAGTTATGGTCAAAATACTGACCAGTGTACGGGCTGGAATCCAAATCCGAATTTGGCTTTGGATAATTCTTGGTTTTTTCACCTTTAGTGAACTTCTAGTGGATTTAGAAGTCTTTCTTTGGCTGAATTTGAGATTTCTTGATTTTAATTAATTTATTAATAATTAATAGGATAATTATTGGTCAAAATAATTATCCCATTAGTTAAAAATAAACCAATTTAAGAATTATCCTTTGATGAATATCTTGTGTATGAATACTTACCATTTTAAGGTGTTCTAAACCAATAGAAATTATTTATTAATTGATTTTAATTTAATCCTTTAGAGGACCAATCAAATTAATTAACAAGTAATCCTATGCATGTGAGCTTATGGTAAATATCATTTCAACCAATCAAATTTATTTCCTTAATAAAATCTTGGTCTTTGATCCGATTTCCAATCCGAAAAATGCACTCTCATTCTTAATTCAATTTTGATCACTTAAAATATGATTTTAAATTTATGGACCAACTTTGAATTTTCAAGCTTGTGAAATTACCATTTTACCCTTTATGCACTAAAGTGTAAAAAAGTAAAATTAATGGTTGCAAAATGGGGTGTCAACAGATGCCCCTCATTGGTGGAATTTATGTAATAAATAAACACCAATGCAAGTATGACATCTCATTTTGTGACCATTAATTTATTCACGTGGGGATATAATGTCCTCAGACATTTGTGGGAATGCAACTCTTCAAAGTTGTCCCAAAAGAGAAAGTGTGAGAATACAATTCCGCAGAATTGCCTCAAAGGGGAAGGTTTTGAGAATACAATTCAGTAGAATTGTCTCAAAGGAAGTGTTTTGAGAATACAACTCCGCAGAGTTGTCTCAAAAGAAATGTTTTGGGAATACAATTCAGTAGAATTGCCTCAAAAGGAAGTATGGGAATACAACTCCGCAGAGTTGCCTCAAAGAGAAATGTTTTGAGAATACAATTCCGCAGAATTGCCTCATATGAAATGTTTTGAGAAAATACAACTCCGTGAAGTTGTTTCAAAGGAAATGTTTTGAGAATACAATTCAGTAAAATTGCCTCAAAGGAAATATTTTGAGAATACAATTCCGTAGAATTGCCTCAAAGGAAATGTTTTGAGAATACAATTCCGTAGAATTGCTTCAAAGGAAATGTTTTGAGAATACAATCCGTCTTCAAAGCAGAATTGCTTCAAAGGAAATTTTTTGAGAATACAATTCCGTAGAATTGCCTCAAAGAGGCAGTGTTGTGAGAATACAACTCCGTAGAGTTGCCTAAAAGGAAAGTTTGAGAATACAACTCTGGAGAGTTGCCTCAAATGAAATGTTTTGAGAATACAATTATGCATAATTGCCTCAAAGGGAAGTGTGGGAATACAACTCCATAGAGTTGCCCTCAAGAAAATATTTTGAGAATACAATTCCGCAGAATTGCCTCAAAGGAACTTTTGTATAATACGACTCCGAAGAGTTGTCTTGAAGGAAATATTTTGAAAATACAATTCCGTAGAATTGCCTCAAAGGAAAAATTTTGAGAATACAATTCCGTAGAATTGCCTCAAAGAGAAAGTGTTGGAATACAACTCCGGAAAGTTGCCCCTAAAAGAATGCCTGGTGAGAATGCAATTCCGCAGAATTGCCTCAAAGAGAATGTTGTTGGATGCAACATCCGCAAAATGCTTTAGGAAGAATGTTTTGATGACATTGACTCAGGGTCACAATTTTGATCTTGGATTTTTAACTTAGGGTCAGATTTGATTTTTGACTCGGGTCGATTTTTTTTTTTTGAATTTGGATGATGACTCAGGGTCAGTTCTGATTTTCGACTCAGGGTTGAATTTTGATTCTCTTAATGATGACTCAGGGTCAAGATTCATCTACATTTGGCTTTTAGTGGGTGACTTTAGGTCAAGAATTTCATCTTTTTTTTATTGTACAATTTAAGGTCAAGGTTTAATCTTTGATTGGTGACTCGGGGTCAGGAATTAATTTTGATTGAGAGGTAGTTTGCTCGTCTTTGAGGCTTAAATGATTGATTTTGGAGATTGTTTTTAATGTGTTTATGAAGATTTGTCCATGAGGAAGTTTTGCCATGAAGATTCTTTTTATTGTTAGCATTTTTGGAGATTCTCATTGTGAAGATTTTTTATTCTTGGAGATTTTTTCATGGAGGTTTTTTTTCATTGTGAAGATTTGTTCAATTGCTCATCTTTGAGGCTTAAAAATTGTTTTAGTTTGCTCGTATTGAGGCTTAAAATCTTTGTGTTGGTTATTTGACTCAGGGTCATTGGCTCAGGGTCGGATTTCAAAATGGATGCTAACTCAGGGTTGGAGCTTGGAATTTTGATTGACTCAGGGTCAGATTTGAAGTTTGAAATGATTTTTCGACTTTGGTTGTTTATTTGTGGTTGGCTTTTTACACAATTGAGTTGATTTTGTTTTTTCCTTGATGTGTCTCTGAAATTTTGAGTTTGGTTATTGTTTTGTGATCATGGGTATGATTGGGTTTGTTTGATTGAAATGGGTATGGCCAAATTGGATTGGTTTTGCTGAGATTTTGCAACTTTTGTGGCCAATGATCTTTGTTTTTTTAAAGAACTTTGTTGTTTTGATTTTCTTGAGTTTGGTTGATTAAGTTTGAGATGGGTAGTTGTTTTGGATTGGCTCCATTTGGTTGAGATTTGATGGTTTGTTAACTTGGTGCAATGGTTTTGCTTTTCGATTTATGAATTGATTCAAGTTTGAAAGTTTTGCTTAAATTTGAATTTGTTTACTTTGAGTTGGAATTACTGTTTGTGGTGATTTTTTAACTTGATTGGTCAATTTTAAGTCTTGATCATGTTGAGTTAAGCTTGGTTAATTTTCTCATGATTCCATGATGGTGTTTGATTTGGTTCTTTATTTTAGTTTTGATGGCTTCTTTTGTTTATGTGTCAGGGTTGTTTGAGGAGATTAATCTTAGGAAACGGAAGTTGGTTCAGTATGCTTCAGATGTCGAGAAGGTTGAGTTTGATTTGTCATAAGACCCTGAGTGTCATGGGTTTTATTATGTGACTGTTGGGTAAGTTTTGATTTTTTTTTTTTGTTTTGTCTTGCTTAAGGCATATGTGGTTAGAAACATGTACCTTAGCTTTTCAATACTTACCTGGCCTCCTTCTATTTTGATGATGACGGCTTTTTCCTTGGAGGATTGAATTTGGTGTTTCCATTGGAGAATGATATTTTGATGAAGATGTGGCAACATTCTGTAGGGTGAACTCTTGTTGATGAATGGTCCAATGGAGTGACTTTGATAACCTGCAAGAGACAACAAACAAAATCTTCTTTTGATTGTCAGTTGGGCGCATGCCCCTAGTTTGAGCATATTTGGCAAAAAAAAGATCATGTTGACAAACAAAACAGATGAGCTGATGCCCCTAGTGTAGCATGCTTGCATACAAAAATGTTGGGCCAATGCCCATAATTTAAACTTGTTGTGAAAACATTTTGTGCAAGTGAACTATTTTCAAGTCAATCACTTTGAGTTCTCCACTAGACCTAAGCTTAGGTCATTTGGGTGCTTGGGACTGAGCCTTTGACAGACTGCCTACTAATCTCTTTTGGGAGGATCAGGTCCAGACGTAGTTCAAGAGTTGGACCTATCCAAAGGTCATTCAGATGATTGGGACCGAGTTTTTGATAGACTGCCTACGTACCCCTTTTAGGAGGATCAGGTCTAGACGTAGTTCAAGAGTTTGACCTATCCGAAGGTCATGTGGATGATTGGGACCGAGTCTTTGATAGACTGCCTACGTACCCCTTTTGGGAGGATCAGGTCCAGACATAGTTCAAGAGTTTGACCTATCCATAAGGTCATGCAGATGATTGGGACCGAGTCAGCAATAGACTGCCTACGTACCTCTTTTGGGAGGATCAGGTCAAGACGTAGTTCAAGGAGATTGGACCTATAAAAGGTCATGTAGATGACTGGGGCCGAGTCTACAATAGACTACCTACGTACCTCTTTTGGGAGGATCAGGTCGAGACATAGTTCAAAAGTTTGACCTATCCAAAGGTCATGCAAATGATTGGGACCGAGTCTTTGATAGACTGCCTACGTACCTCTTTTGGGAGGATCAGGTCCAGACGTAGTTCAAGAGTTTGACCTATCCGAAGGTCATTCAGATGATTGGGACCGAGTCTTTGATAGACTGCCTACGTACCTCTTTTGGGAGGATCAGGTCCAGACGTAGTTCAAGAGTTTGACCTATCCGAAGGTCATTCAAATGATTGGGACCGAGTCTTTGATGGACTGCCTACGTACCTCTTTTGGGAGGATCAGGTCCAGACGTAGTTCAAGAGTTTGACCTATCCGAAGGTCATTCAAATGATTGGGATCGAGTCTTTGATGGACTGCTTACGTACCTCTTTTGGGAGGATCAGGTCCAGACGTAGTTCAAGAGTGGTTGGAAGACACTTGGTCAACCATGGTGATGATAAAGACCTCTGATCAAGTCTGCATGGTGATTTCAAAATGAGCTTATTCAAGAGAAAATTTGAAAATGATCTGAATTTTTCTTTTAAAACTTTGTGGTGTAGAAACCTTTCTTTGCAATGTGGTGTTCTTATCAATTTTGAGAAAAATCATTTTTTTCCTTTTTCAAATGAGCAAAAGGTAGTCCCTTTGAATAGGTCTTTTGGCTGATCATGACATTCAATAGCCAAACTATTCTCTTTATTGGGAAGGATTAAGGTAATTGAATTCAAGTAAACAACCTTGCTTTTTTACTTTGAGCATTGTGAGATTGAATCCTTAAAGGCAATCAAAGAATGTGCATGATAGTGCTTGAAGAATTGAGGGTATTCATTGAGAGCAAACAAAGGGAATGCTTATGATTTAGGAATTCTTTTCATTTGAGATTAAACAAAGGGAGTGCCCCTAGTTTGAGAATTTTTATCTGAGGAAAAATAAGGGGAGTACCCTTCATTTGTGAATTCATTTCTCTTTGATGACAAACAAGGGGAGTGCCCCTATCTGGAGAATTTTTGTTTGAGAGCAAATAAAGGGAGTGCCCCTAGACTGAGAATTTTTGTTTGAGAGCAAATAAGGGGAATGCCCCTAATTTGAGAATTTTCCTTTTTAAGATCTTTTGCCAGTAGCGCTTAACTACTTCGGGCTTTCTTTCTTTTCAATTTAAGAGAAATTATCACGAGAGTTGTGCCTAAAAACTACCAAGACTTCAAGGAGGTCTTTATTCATAGGTTGTAATATAGGTCGGGTTCAGGTATTTGAAATGAAGGATATATAAAAGGCTCAAAATCCCTTTTTGGATACTTCATTAAGTGTGCATTACTTAAACTCAGACATTGGAGGAGCTTTCTCCTTTTTTATCAGTACTCTCTTTTGAATCTGCTTCTTGAAAGTATCTTCTCACTTGTCTCTATTTATTTCATTTAGGTTGTTCTTTCGCATCAACCTATTTTTTTAATTCCATTTAGCTCTTTAGCTTTGATGGGCTCTCATTTTTGGCTTTAAGGGAATTTCATCTTCTTTTCTCTCTTCAAGCTTTCATATCTCTCTTCTTTGAGGTTTTTTTTTTTTTGAATGAAACCCTAACTTTTACCTAGGCTGCCCTTTCGGGTTTTCAACCTACTGGGTTACCCTATTTTTGCCTAGGTCGCCCTTTCGGGTTTTCAACCTAGCGGGTCTTTCTTTTTTCTTCTTTCTTTTTTCACAATTATTTGCTTTTTCATACCCTCATGTTGCTCCTTGTCGGATTTAGCTTGTTGGACTCTCATGTGAGCTTAACATGAATCTCTCATAGTTGGTGAGAATTAAGATTTCAAATTCGACCTTTCTTCAAGGTGGGTCTTGAACATGCCCCTAATCACCACACTTTCTTTCCAAACTTTTGGTACACTTGTACCTCCTTTGTTGGCTCTTTTTCAGACAAGCATTGGGTTTGACTCCTCCCCAAAATGAGTTTTGAGTATGTGCACACTTGTTTTTTCCCACCCTTGGGTTCAAGTTTTTATTATTGGTTCTTGAAAAAAAGGCTAACTGTATAGGCTCAAATGGGCTAGCAATGGATTAATTTGTGACAGGTTAATTCTGGGATGATGTGGTCTAGCCAAAGATGGCCTCCAATCCCTAGTAATGCTAGTTTATCGGCACAAAGATATGACCTCTCTTGATAGACTTCTCTTAGAGTAAAAAGAAGTAACAACCCGTTGTTGTGACATCAAAATTTCTCAAAACAAGATTTTGCAATTTAATCAAATGACATGTGATTTTTCCCTTGATTGCATTTAGGATCTCTTTCCCTTTTGTTCTAAATTGTGAGCAAAGATCCTTACATGAATTAAATGAAGTTAATCCCTTCTTTATGCAAATTGATCGGTAAGGCTATGAAATCTTATGATTTGCAAAAAGATTTTGTCAAAGATATTTCCTTATGAACAATTTGAAAATGTGTTTTGAAAATTTTGAATTTTACTCACTCTAGAAGAAGAGCGATTCTTGACCTTGAAAGAACACCTTCTTTTGAAAAACAATCCACAATCTTTTATTCTTTTTGAATATGCACATTTTGAAAACCAGCAATGGTTGGAGATCATGACCATTGAGTATTGGATGAATGAATGGACTCTTAGGCTTTGGGCCTTGAGGAAATTGGGAGTCATTAGGGGCCCATGCCCCTAGTTCAGGACTTTTTATTGAAGGCAACTTAAGGCCCCATGCCCTTAGTTGGAGAGAGAGAATTTTTTTTTTTTTTTGGCTTTTTGATTTTTTGATTTTTTTTTTAAATGAAAAATGTAAACAAGAAATTCAAACAAACATTCCTATGATGAGTTTACAATCAAAACCTAAGCAACATGTTCTTAAGAATTCAAGTGAGCAAACATAATGAACTTAAACAAAAGAAAGATAGAAAAACCCCATGGATGAGAGCTTGGCTTGGGAGTTTGTGGAATGATCACTTGGCTCAAGAGAAGTTGAATTTGCCGCTTGGCGAAGATGGATCAGTGATCTTTTGGTCAATGAGGTCTCGAATGGCATGACCGGTCCTTTGAGTTCTTCATGGCTTTGTTGGAGTCTTCTTGGTCCATTGAGAAATTTGATGATGAACAAACTGGGCTTTGTTCTATTTGATCCTTCAACAATTGAATTTGATTCTTGTGGGCCTTGGAGCAATGATGTTGGGCTTTTGACTTTTCTTGTGAAGTGAATCCATTTGTCAATTTTGTACATGATTTGAACCTTAACATTGTGTGCACTTAGACTCATTAAGTCAATGGACTGTGAGTTTCAGACTTAGGCATTCATCATAAAATCTCATGCGTGGACCATTGGATTTGGGCTTTCATTCATTTAGGTCCAAACAAAATCATGAAGGCTTCGATCATTAGACTATGGGCTTTAATCCAATAGGATCATGTGAAAGTCAAGCATTGGGCTTAGACTTTCATTCAAGAAAAGAACCATGTGCGCCTCAAGTTTTTGGGCTTGGGCCTTTTTGTTTTTCAAAATGACTGAATGGGTTCCAAGCGTTGGACTTGGGTTTTGAATTTATTAAAGTCATTTGGGTCTCAAACATGGGACTTAGGTCTTGATTCCAACAAAGTCATGAGAGCCTCAAGATTTGAACTTGGGCTTTGATTCAAAAACAAAGGTCATGTGAACTTTAAGCCTTGGGTTTGGACTTCAACTCATTCAAGAAAAATTAGGTGAGCTTTAAACCTTGGGCTCAAACTCAATTTAAGCAAAGTGATGTGAATCTTAACCCTTGGGCTTGGGCCTTGATTTGTGCAAGGTCAGACTTTAGTTCAAGGAAAGTCATGTGAGCCTCAAGCCTTGAGCTTGGGCTTCAGTTCAAGTGAAGTCATGTTGGTCTTAAGCCTTGGGCTTGGACCTTTGATCTAATCAATGTCTTATTGGGTTAGGTATCCTTTTCTCAAAAAATGAGCCCACGCTTTGGACTTGGACTTTCACTTCATGTTATTTTGGATTCCTAAACCATTCTTTAAGCATAGGCCTAAGAGTGGAACTTGAACTCTTTCTTTTCAAAATGACCAAGTGAGCCTCAAGTACAGGACTTAGGCTCTTTTTTTTTTAAATGACCAAGTGGGCCTCAAGTATAGGACTTGGGCTTTTCTTTTCAACATGACTAGATGGATTCTAATTTTTGAATTTGGGCTTTGAATTTTCTTAGAATCATGTGACCTTTAATCTCTTTAAAGTCATGTGGGCCTAAAGCATTGGAATTGATCGATTTTTGCCTTCAAAAAGTAATTAGGTTAAGAAACTTTTCTCTTTTGGGCCTTTGATTCACTTCAATGATGGATTTAATTCTCTTAAGTTCATGTGGGCTTCAAGCATTGGACTTGAGCCTAGGTTCAAACAACATCCAAGTGGGCCTCAAGCATTGGACTTGGGCTTAGGTTCAAACAAGAGCAAACAAGGCTTCAAGCGTTGGACTTGGGCCTAGGTTCAAACAAAAGCAATCATGAATGCACGCTTTATCGGGTTGGGCCATCCTAGAGGAAAGATCTAAATGGGCTTTTACATGAGGGTGAAAGGTAGGCTAAAAAGTTCCCCACTACTTGGGCTCAACATACCCACCAATCGCATGCGAGGGGCATCGATGGTTCTCAGTATGTTTCACCACTTTATACCAACTCGAGAGGGTCGAGGGTACATATTCGTGGGGTGGTAGGTTGGCCAAGGGTACCCGCATCCGAGGGGGACCGTGATCCAAGGCTACTACTACCGTGGCTTTCGGGCTAACCAACACACAATGCAAAATCACATATGCAATGCATGACATACAAGATGACAATTATCAAAGCGAGTAACAAACAATGCAAACAATTTGTGAACTATAGACTAAGGATCCTACTCTAGAGTTTAGCCCTCTAAGTCCCCAGTGGAGTCGCCACTGTGAGAACCACGACCTTTAACCCAATGCAAAGGCCTAAACATGATTCTCAAAATGGAGACTTTCACTGTTTTCCATCCTAATCTTTAGGGGAATTTACAATGGAGTCGCCACCTAACTTTTGTACAAAAAGCTAAGAAAAAAAAAGTACTTCTTGTTTATTGATTGAATGAATAAATATACAATGTTTTAGGAAAGAAACAAATTACATGATTTTGCCCTAGATACAATCTAAGAAAACAAAATACAAGGCTTTGGTCCTAAATACAATCTAAAAAAGAAAGTAAATAGGATACATAAACTAATCTAAACATCCCCTAAGATTAGGGTTCGGGGGCTAGGGGATTAGATGGGAAGGTGTTAGGCACCCATCCAACCTGACCTAGGTCAGTCTCTAAGGATCCATTAATCTAAGTTCACAATCTCAAACAAATCATACTCGCATTTGATTCATAGCATCACAACAGTACATGCAATAAAAAATTAAACAGTGATTAATCATCAAGCATTTAAAATCATTTAAGCATGAATCTCACATGAAAAAAAAAAATTTAAAGTTGCTGTAATTTTAGTATAACATGTTAGAAAAATCAGATTTGCATCATTCACAAAACAGAAACCGAAAACAGTGCAATATAGCAATTGTGCATTAAAAATTAATCAAACAATTGAAGTTAAAACCTAATCATGCATTCTACACAATTAAAGTTGCTGCATTAAATTAAAAAAGAGAAGATTATACCTTTTGGGATGCAACCTCTTGAATGAGTGTCCCGAATTGAATTTGATTGTGATGGGATGCGGCCTCTTGATTGAGAATACCACCGGTCCTGAAAATTGATTCTTAAGAAAAACCGTTAAATTTGGTTGAAAAAATTAAAAATGGAATTGAAAGGTTGGAAATAGAGATTACAAAAATGGCTTTTGTAATCTCTTGGCTTGAATATAAGAACACACTTGTGTTCTTATTCTCAAGTCTAACCCTTTGCAAAAATTCTCTTGAATTTTGCTTAGGGTTCCTATGACTAATTTTTCCAACCTCCCTTTAACATGAGTATCATTTTCTATTTATATGGCAGCCCAAAAATGAACCTACCCACGTTTTGGACCTCATGGGAGTGCATTAGGGTTTTGGAAATTGGATATACTTCTTGAAAATCCCGAAATTCTGGCTGATTTTTAGGCTCTAATTGCGGGCCCGTTTTGACCCTCTAAACATTCGAATTTGGAGATGGTCATTAGAGACATATTTGTAGCCCATCATGTCAGCTTTCCAGCCCAATTTGAATCAACTCAATCGGATAATTGAGTCAAAAGTTATGGTCAAAATACTGACCAGTGTACGGGCTGGAATCCAAATCCGAATTGGGCTTTGGATAATTCTTGGTTTTTTCACCTTTAGTGAACTTCTAGTGGATTTAGAAGTCTTTCTTTGGCTGAATTTGAGATTTCTTGAATTTTAATCAATTTATTAATAATTAATATGATAATTATTGGTCAAAATAATTATCCCATTAGTTAAAAATAAATCAATTTAAGAATTATCCTTTGATGAATATCTTGTGCATGAATACTTACCATTTTAAGGTGTTCTAAACCAATAGAAATTATTTATTAATTGATTTTAATTTAATCCTTTAGAGGACCAATCAAATTAATTAACAAGTAATCCTATGCATGTGAGCTTATGGTAAATATCATTTCAACCAATCAAATTTATTTCCTTAATAAAATCTTGGTTTTTTATCCGATTTCCAATCCGAAAAATGCACTCTCATTCTTAATTCAATTTTGATTACTTAAAATATGATTTTAAGTTTATGGACCAACTTTGAATTTTCAAGCTTGTGAAATTACCATTTTACCCTTTATGCACTAAAGTGTAAAAAAGTAAAATTAATGGTTACAAAATGGGGTGTCAACAGCCGCTCTGTTCTTTGATCCTCCATATGCTGATGAGATACAGTATGCTTGGAGGAGGGAGTAGTTGAGGCAGCAATTCGAGTTTGTTCAGAAGGCTTATAAGATGACTCCGTTGAAGTTTTAGGATGTGATGGCGTTGGAGCCTGTCCTGCTTGTGATTCTGCGGGCCTAGGTTGTGCAGGAATTTCCAGCTGACGACGTGATGGCCCCGGGGCCTGTTGTGCTGGAGATTCTACGGGCCTGGATGGCCCTGAGACAGAACATGGCATGATTGGTGAAGCGGGTTGGGCCGAACAGTATTAAAGAGCCTTCCCACAGACGGCGCCAATTGTAAGTGGGTTTTTTGTAATAAGCAAAGGAAAGGCTGGTCAATGCTGACAAGGCTTATTCCACAAATCGAATCCGAACGTGCCCGAACTGAATATGAAGGTATCCGAACTGCTTGAAGTGATCCACGAACAGCCCGAGAAGAAATCCGAACTAGTTGAGATGATTCATTCCTGTGTAATCACAATGACAAAGATCCTCAGAAAGACTTGGCCAGCCCCGTGGGGGCCAACCTAAGAACCTCCGATGGTTTTGTTAGTAATCCCATAATCAAGACAAGTTCTAATGGCAAGGAATTATATCTCTGTGTATTTCACTCGTAAATCTTGTTGTATTTTGAGGAACCCCTTTTTCATTACCTTTCTCTCCTATTTATACCTTTTTTACTTCTAAAGATATTTTTTATCTTTCTCCTGTCTTCCTCCTCTTTCTTTGTCTGAGCACCATTAATGCTCCTCGATTACAGCTCATTTGCCTCGTTTATCCCCCACTTAACTTATAATGATCCTGACATTAGTATGATATTTTGTTTACATTTAATACTCCTGACACTGGCTTGATATTTTACTTAACATTAATTACAACATTATGAAATATCTCCACGTATCTTATTGTGTTGTTCGGATTTTTGTAATAAACATAGATGGACCCGAACACCCTGTACGGAAACAAACCTATTCGGTCACTACCGAACAGATGACGTCAGCTCTTCTAGTTATTATTTCCGAATAGAATACCACCCCTCTAGAATGTTAATGGAAGGAACCTTTTCCATAAAAAGACAAGTCATAAGGCTATTTCCAGCAGTCCTTTAAACTTATCTCTATTTTATCTCTATATTTGCACTATTCATCAACTCTCTATTTATTTTTTCAGATAAACACTTCAGCAGTACTCTCTATTTCACTCTCTATTCTATTTAAATATATTTTTTTATTCTTTTATCTCATTTAAATATTATATTTTTTTTCATTCTTTATTATTATTTCCCACAAAAAATAACCAACTCCCACCAAATCAATTTCTCAGCAACCAAACAAACAGAGTCAAATTAATTATTTCAAATTAATTTCAGCAACCAAAATCAAATTCTCAGCCACCAAACGGCACGGCTCCACCACCTCCAGGCCAAGCTCCACTTCCGGTCATCCATTTCTTTGCAAGTTCGAATTCATTGGGAGCTAACCCACTCATCCAGGTCGAGATCGGCACGGATGGGTGACCTCCAGACCGTTGGGATCGGGCACGGCAAGGCTTGGCGGCAGGCTTGGCCGTGGGGTGGGTCTCTCCTTCGCCGCGTGGCCAGCAGGGTGGGTATCTCCTTCGCGGCGTGGTCGTGGGGTGGGACTCTTGTGGGCGGTGGTGGTAGCTAGCCTCACAGGTGCTGGTGGCTGGCCTCACAGGTGCTGGTGGCTGTACAGATCTGAGAAAAGAAAAAAAAAAAAAATTCTCACAGGTGCTGGTGGCTGTACCACCACCACGCCGGCAAGCCCAAGCCACCCCGTTTCGTGCTTCAACAGAAAACCCAACAGAAAGCCCAACCACTGAAAGAGCAAAGAGAGAAGAGAGAGCAGAGAGAACAAAGAGGAAATGAGAAGAAGAGAGAGAAAGTTTCGGATGAAATGAGAAGAGAGAGAGAAAAAGTTCGGATGAAATATCAGTAGAGTCGGTGGTCCCCACCGAGAGAAATTGATTTTTTAATAAATACAAAGTGTACAGTAGCCTTTCAAAAATGGAAGGCTACTGTACGCTTTGTAAAAAAATTTGAAGTTGAAGAGTTCATTTGGATGACTGCTAAAGCCGGTTTTTTCCTTTTATTCTCTACAAATAGAGATAGATAACAGTTTTAAAGGAGTGTTGGAGATGCTCTAATTATTTGGTCTCAAATTTCATAATTGACAGCTGGTGCATGCTATGTTGTAACTTTTTAAAGAGGTAAAAATCTTGAATCTGGAAATGCGTGAGATTTGGAAAAAAATAAAAAGTAGCCAGCGTAGGGTCTGATATCATGACACTTTTGACTATTGTCTCCACACGGACAAGAAAGAAAAAATAGGAAAACACTATTGTATTCTTCAAATCACCATCTGTAGTGTATTTTGTCATTTGGGAATCCATTGATTGCTGCTATTGTCTTCTCATCATTCTTCACTCTCATTATCTATTCTCATTTTACCATCCATTTCTTGTGTGCGACTATCTTTGTAGAAGACTTCCATCAAAATTTGACTGAATGACTTAAAGTGCGCATGATGTATACTTGTATTCAGTTATCATTTGAATTAATTTTTGTTTCGCTTTTCAATTAGTCATTGCCTCTAATTTTGATCTCTACATTCTTTGAAAGAGTGGTTACTTCTCCTTTTATAATCCTGTTATTCTGATTAGTCTTTTGTTGCATGCAGATCGATCTTGTTGCTCTCTTATAGCTGCGGTTGCCATTTCAAGTAGATTTGTTTGCTCGTAAAACAAAGGGAAGGAAAAGAGAAAAGTTAAAAAGAAAAAAGAAAAAAAAGAAGTATAAGAAAAAAAAAATAGTTTCACTTTTACTCTCTTTCGTCAAATTGAATATCCATGCTCTGTGGTCCAAGCAATTACTGATGATTTCTCAGTTCATTGATATTCGAAAGATAGGTACGTTGTCCAATTTCATAGCTTTCATTTATTCTTGGTTGTGATTTCTTTAAAGAATTATTCCATAATCGTGCAACACGAGAAAATTTATCATAATTTTTTATTTTTTATTTTTTTTACAAAATATAAAATTGATAATTATGATAATTATTGAAAAACATTTATTTATTAATTATTATTATGATTATTATTATTGATACTCGGTAGTGGAGAGAAAAATGGGAAGAGAGAGATAGACAGGTAAGCAGGGTTTGGCAAAATAATAAAAAAAGAATGATTTTTATAATATTTTAATGGGATGTATAATAAAAAGTGAGATGTGAAGTGTTGTGTAAAAGTTGATAATTAGAATAGAAAATTAGGGTAAAGTAAAGAATTTATTCAAAATTGGTTGAGAATGTTTTTATAAGTCATAACTATTACTCAATATTGGAATTTTTTTTTTTCTAATAAAACTTTATTAAAAAAGGATAGAAAAATCAGTAATAGACATAACATTTTTATAATAATTTCATAATAATATTGATGTGTTAAGCTCTAAACAGTAGATTATAAATTAATGTTAGTAATAGATCTAGATGAAAATTAATAAAAACTTATTAATTTAATATTGAGCTAAGTATTGTGCTGTTTAATAAAAAAAGAAAAACAAAAAGTATTATGCTGAAGCATTCCTCAATAACAAAACACGAGAAATAAAGAGTGAGATAAAAATAAAGAGTGAGATATATATGAAGTGAAGTGTAAAAGTAAGTGAATGAGTTAAAGAAAAAATGGGTAAAAGAAAAAAAAAGAATTATCAAAAAAAAAAAAAAAAGTAGAAAAATGGATTTGGAAAAGATAAAGTAAATGATTTATACAAAATCCGATGAGAATACTTGATAGGATTTGACTTACGTCCAACCTACACTAGCGTCCCACCAACAGTAAAAAATTAATTAAAAAAAGTTGTGACCGGTTGGGTAGGTAGCCGGTTTACAATAAATGACATAAAAGTTACAAAATATGACATACATTTTACAAGAATAAACTAAACAATACTAATATTAACAAATATTGTACTATAGTAAACTAAAATATTATCAAAACTTTCAATTACTTTACAACACTAAAGAGTATTAGTCCAAAACGTGAGAGAAATTACAAACTTTGACAATTATTTACACATATTATGAGAAGTTTTGCAAATATTTACTCAATAATTACTAACAATCACAAAGGGCAGTATTTACAAAAACTAACTAAAATAATATATTATAACACACAAATTACTACACTAAAGAGACGTAATCCCAAAGATAAGAGAATTTACAAACTTTAACAAATCCTTAACATTTTTTGAGACATTTTGCAAATATTTACTCAATTTTTACTAACAATCACAAAGGCCATTATTTACAAAAACTAACTAAAATAATATTTTATAACACACAAATTACAACAATAAAGAGAATTAATCTCAAAAGTGAGAGAAATTACAAAAACTAACTAAAATAATATATTATAACACACAAATTACTACACTAAAGAGACGTAATCCCAAAGATAAGAGAATTTACAAACTTTAACAAATCCTTAACATTTTTTGAGACATTTTGCAAATATTTACTCAATTTTTACTAACAATCACAAAGGCCATTATTTACAAAAACTAACTAAAATAATATTTTATAACACACAAATTACAACAATAAAGAGAATTAATCTTAAAAGTGAGAGAAATTACAAAAACTAACTAAAATAATATATTATAACACACAAATTACTACACTAAAGAGACGTAATCCCAAAGATAAGAGAATTTACAAACTTTAACAATCCTTAACATTTTTTGAGACATTTTGCAAATATTTACTCAATTTTTACTAACAATCACAAAGGCCATTATTTACAAAAACTAACTAAAATAATATTTTATAACACACAAATTACAACAATAAAGAGAATTAATCTTAAAAGTGAGAGAAATTACAAACTTTGACAATCCTTAACATTTTATGAGACATTTTGCAAATATTCACTCAATTAATACTAACAATCACAAAGGCCTAGTATTTACAAAAATTAACTACAATAATATATCATAACACACAAATTACAACACTAAAGAGAATTAATCCTAAACGTGAGAGATATTACACACTTTGACAATATTAAACATTTGTTGAGATATTTTCTAAATATTCACTCAATTATTACTAACAATCACAAAAGCCTAGTATTTACAAAAACTAACTAAAATAATATATCATAACACACAAATTACAACACTAAAGAGAATTAATCCTAAACGTGAGAGACATTACACACTTTGACAATATTTAAACATTTGTTGAGATATTTTCTAAATATTCACTCAATTATTACTAACAATCACAAAAGCCTAGTATTTACAAAAACTAACTAAAATAATATATCATAACACACAAATTACAAAACTAAACAGAATTATTCCCAAATGTGAGAACATTTACCAAGTTTGACAATCTTTAAACATTTTATGAGACATTTTGGAAATATTTACTCAATGATTACTAACAATCACAAAAGCCTAGTATTTATAAATTTTGACAAACATTACACAATTTGACAAATTCTAAACAACATTAGACACAACTTATATCACTTATGAGATAAAATATCATATTTGACAAACATTAACAATTTATTACTAAAATTTTATTAATAGACACTAAAATCCATATAGCCACCGAACAAAATTGAAATAGGAATTGTCACCCATTACATGTTTCGAGAAAACCTTTACAATCTTAAATAATGTTTTTACCAAGACAGAGAGATTTTACAATACGTACGACATATTTACATCTAATATCAAAATTATTACATTCTCTAACTCAAACTATACTAAGTCTCACTAAATCCCTAAAATATATGAAAATTATTAAATTTACAAATTTTGACAGATTATATATTTTGACAAACTTTAAACAATATTAGACACAACTTATATCACTCATGAGATAAAATATCATATTTGACAAACATTAACAATTTATTACTAAATCTTTATTAATAAACACTAAAATCCATATAGCCACCGAACCAAATTGAAATATTACAATAATTGTCACATATTACATGTTTCAACACAAACTTTACAATATCAAATAAATATTTTACCAATACAGAGAGATTTTACAAGTCAATATCAAAATTATTATATTTTCTAAGTCAAACTATATTAACTCTCACTAAAGCCCTAAAATATATGAAATTTTTTTAAATGTACAAATTTTGACAAAGATTATATATTTTGACAAACTTTAAACAACATTAGACACAACTTATATCACTCATGAGATAAAATATCATATTTGACAAACATTAACAATTTATTACTAAACTTTTATTAATAAACACTAAAATCCATATAGCCACCTAACAAAATTGAAATATGACATTAATTGTCACCTATTACATGTTTCGACACAAATTTTACAATCTTAAATAACTTTTTTACCAGCACAGAGAGATTTTACAATACTTACGACATATTTACATCAAATATCAAAATTATTACATTTTCTAACTGAAACTATACTAATTCTCACTAAATCCCTAAAATATATGAAACTTTTTAAATTTACAAATTTTGACAAAGATTATACATTTTGACAAACTTTAAACAATATTAGACACAATGTATATCACTCATGAGATAAAATATCATATTTGACAAACATTAACAATTTATTACTAAACTTTTATTAATAAACACTAAAATCCATATAGCCACCTAACAAAATTGAAATATGACATTAATTGTCACCTATTACATGTTTCGACACAAATTTTACAACCTTAAATAACTTTTTTACCAGCACAGAGAGATTTTACAATACTTACGACATATTTACATCAAATATCAAAATTATTACATTTTCTAACTGAAACTATACTAATTCTCACTAAATCCCTAAAATATATGAAACTTTTTAAATTTACAAATTTACATATTTGACAAAAATTAACAATTTATTACTAAAATTTTATTAATAAACACTAAAATCCATATAGCCACCTAACAAAATTGAAATATGACATTAATTGTCACCTATTACATGTTTAGACAAAAATTTTACAACTTTAAATAACTTTTTTACCAGAACAGAGAGATTTTACAATACTTACGACATATTTACATCCAATATCAAAATTATTACATTTTCTAACTGAAACTATACTAAGTCTCACTAAATCCCTAAAATATATGAAACTTTTTAAATTTACAAATTTTGACAAAGATTATACATTTTGACAAACTTTAAACAATATTAGACACAATGTATATCACTCATGAGATAAAATATCATATTTGACAAACATTAACAATTTATTACTAAACTTTTATTAATAAACACTAAAATCCATATAGCCACCTAACAAAATTGAAATATGACATTAATTGTCACCCATTACATGTTTCGACAAAAATTTTACAATTTTAAATAAATATTTTACCAGAACAGAGAGATTTTACAATACTTACAACATATTTACATCGAATATCAAAATTATTAGATTTCCTAACTGAAACTATACTAAGTCTCACTAAATCCCTAAAATATATGAACATTTTTAAATTTACAAATTTTGACAAAGATTATTTATTTTGACAAACTTTAAACAACATTAGACACAACTTATATCACTCATGAGATAAAATATCATATTTGACAAACATTAACAATTTATTACTAAACTTTTATTAATAAACACTAAAATCCATATAGCCACCTAACCAATTTGAAATAGGACATTAATTGTCACCCATTACATGTTTCGACAAAAACTTTACAATCTTAAATAACGTTTTTACCAAGACAGAGAAATTTTAGAATACTTAGGACATATTTACATCCAATATCAAAATCATTACATTTTCTAACTCAAACTATACTAACTGTCACTCAAGCCCTAAAATATGTGAAATTTTTTACCAAACCCTTTAACTCGTAGACTATGTCACAATACTTCACAAAAATTTCATGTTTAATCAAATATCTTACAAAAGATCAAAGAATTATGTCAAATTATTTATGGGTTTTATGAAAATAAATATGGCCTTTGCATTTTGAAAAATAAATGAAAAGGAATTTGCTACCCTAATGTTTTTAAGTGGAATGCCTGGGAATTTTGGGAAATTATTATGGATATGTTAAATTTTGCAATTGATTGAAGTGATATCTTTGTTTGAGTATTAATTCTGTGAAGGCACTTTGATACATTTAGCTAGGTCCAGTTGGTTACATATGTCCATTAATTGCACAGGGAGCAAGTGCAGTCAGGAGGACCATCTCGCTCTGAGGAGCCAAGGGCATGAGAGGATCAGAGTGCAGACCGGTAAGATTTGTCCAAATGGTTACATTTCGTGGTTTTTATTTGAGCCTTACTTGGTTATGTATGTGCTCAGCTATTGATTAAAGTTTCATTTCTGTAAATTTGTCCAAATTGTTTTACATTTCGTTGTTTACACATTGGGTGTAATCCGTCCAGAAGTTTCATGTTTAAGCACTATTTTAAACTTGTCTATATAAATGATGGTCCTGCTAGAAGTTTTTCATTTCTGCAAAACAGTTGTTGTTCCACAGCTTCATCACTGCACTTATTCTTATGGATTTTGAATGAATTGATTTCAGGGATAGGGAAAAATCACGTGAAAGGAGAAGGGACAAAGAGAGGGAATGGGAGAAATGGCGTCAACGCTCCCATGACAGACATAAGGATCGTGATCATAGGGAGGATAGGCACCACAGAGATCGTGACAGGGACAAGGAAAGAGAAAGACACCGGGGTCGGGATCGCGACCGAACTCGTGATCGTGATAGAGACCAAGGTTGGGATTGTGGTCGTGACTATGAGCGTGATCGTGATCGCACTCGAGAGAGGGAGAGTGAAAGAGACTATGATGTTGAAGACCATGACCATGATCGTGGGCGGTCTGGTGATAGGGAATCTAATTATGATCGGGTTGAATCGAAACATGAGAGGGACCGACATGGTTAGAGGGAGAAGGACCATGATCACACTGAACCAGAGGATGATCGTGGGTGGTATGAACAGCCTGAGCATGGGCATAAGCATTCAGACCGAGACCAAGAAGACCCTGAGCCTTATGAGCGTTGTCGAAGTCGGGGCCAGTATGATCATCTGGATGTCCAGGACGACCATGACCATTATGAACAATATCATGACCGTGGTCATGACCAATATGATCGAATGGAGGATGATGATTACCAATATGAGCATGCAACATCGGAGTCACGTGAAAGGGAGAGAACAAGAGATGTGGAGCATGAGTATCAAGGATTGGAGTGATCATTCGCATATTTTCCTCAGAAGTTTCATGTTTAAGCACTATCTTAAACTTGTCTATATAAATGATGGTGCTGTTAGAAGTTTTTCATTTTTGCAAAACAGTTGTTGTTCCATAGCTTCATCACTGCACTTATTTTTATGGATTTTAAATGAATTGATTTCAGGGATAGGGAAAAATCACGTGAAAGGAGAAGGGACAAAGAGAGGGAATGGGAGAAATGGCGTCAACGCTCCCATGACAGACATAAGGATCGTGATCATAGGGAGGATAGGCACCACAGAGATCATGACAGGGACAAGGAAAGAGAAAGACACCGGGGTCGGGATCGCGACTGAACTCGTGATCTTGATAGAGACCAAGGTTGGGATTGTGGTCGTGACTATGAGCGTGATCGTGATCGCACTCGAGAGAGGGAGAGTGAAAGAGACTATGATGTTGAAGACCATGACCATGATCGTGGGCGGTCTGGTGATAGGGAATCTAATTATGATCGGGTTGAATCGAAACATGAGAGGGACCGACATGGTTAGAGGGAGAAGGACCATGATCACACTGAACCAGAGGATGATCGTGGGTGGTATGAACAGCCTGAGCATGGGCATAAGCATTCAGACCAAGACCAAGAAGACCCTGAGCCTTATGAGCGTCGTCGAAGTCGGGGCCAGTATGATCATCTGGATGTCCAGGATGACCATGACCATTATGAACAATATCATGACCGTGGTCATGACCAATATGATCGAATGGAGGATGATGATTACCAATATGAGCATGCAACATCGGAGTCACGTGAAAGGGAGAGAACAAGAGATGTGGAGCATGAGTATCAAGGATTGGAGTGATCATTCGCATATTCTCCCCAGAAGTTTCATGTTTAAGCACTATCTTAAACTTGTCTATATAAATGATGGTGCTGTTAGAAGTTTTTCGTTTCTGCAAAACAGTTGTTGTTCCACAGCTTCATCACTGCACTTATTTTTATGGATTTTAAATGAATTGATTTCAGGGAGATGGAAAAATCACGTGAAAGGAGAAGGGACAAAGAGAGGGAATGGGAGAAATAGCGTCAACGCTCCCATGATAGACATAGGGATCGTGATCATAGGGAGGATAGGCACCACAGAGATCGTGAAAGGGACAAGGAAAGAGAAAGACACCGGGGTCGGGATCGTGACCGAACTCGTGATCGTGATAGAGACCAAGGTTGGGATTGTGGTCGTGACTATGAGCGTGATCGTGATCGCACACGAGAGAGGGAGAGTGAAAGAGACTATGATGTTGAAGACCATGACCATGATCGTGGGCGGTCTGGTGATAGGGAATCTAATTATGATCGGGTTGAATCGAAACATGAGAGAGACCGACATGGTCAGAGGGAGAAGGACCATGATCACACTGAACCAGAGGATGATCGTGGGTGGTATGAACAGCCTGAGCATGGGCATAAGCATTCAGACCAAGACCAAGAAGACCCTGAGCCTTATGAGCGTCGTCGAAGTCGGGGCCAGTATGATCATCTGGATGTCCAGGACGACCATGACCGTTATGAACAATACCATGACCGTGGTCATGACCAATATGATCGAATGGAGGATGATGATTACCAATATGAGCATGCAACATCGGAGTCATGTGAAAGGGAGAGAAGATGAGATGTGGAGCATGAGTATCAAGAATTGGAGTGATCATCATATTCTCCATAAATTGTACAGAAAATAATGGGATCGATCGATCGGCTATTTCCTTTGCAAATCAAAAGGATTGAGCGCGAAATTCCCAAAAGTGAAACTCTGTACCGATCGATCGGTAATTCTTTTCATAATGTTATTGATCGATCGCATATTCCCCAGAAATAGTACAGAAAATAATACGATCGATCGTTTATTTCCTTTGCAAATTAAAGTGATCGATCGCAAATTTCTGGGCAGTTAAATTATCATAGGATTGCGATCGATCGGTTTTTTAAGTGGGTTTGTGAGCGATCGATCGTGTTTTCTTGACTTTTCTGATTCCTGTAGAACAATCCATTAAGTGCTTAATTTCTCCTGCTAAACCTGGTGCTTCAACATTCTCAAATATTTATTCAATAAAGTCTAAAATGAAACGTAATATCGTAACACTATTATTAACCATACGGAAATGTTTTCAATGACGGTAATTACAAACATGTTATTTACAATGTTGTATTACGTTTTATATACAATAGTATGCACATTTTGGCCTAAAAATTCCAAACAAAGTTGCACAATGATGTCAGGACTTGCATTTTGTTGCCATCTTCAATTTAGTTGCTCCTGCCAATGCGCTTCAGCTTCAACGTAATAACATTATGTTTTCAAGTTACTGGTTCTGAATGATGCAGCTGCAATGAGGTCAGTCTTCAATTGGTTCGAGTCATGCAGCACTAACTCTAACACAATGTTGAGTCGGTCTGCATCCGTTGCAGTCTACATAAACCAACAATGATTGCAGCAGTCAAAACAATTACAAAGTTTTAAAATTCATGAAGAGTACAATGGAAGTGCCTCTATATTACCACGGATTGATAGTGGGGAGAAAGAATTGGTAATCGCATAAATTGGATTACGTAAATGCCACAACTCGACCTGAAATAATTAGATGTGCATTAGAACAGTAACAGTCTTCAATTGAGACTGAACATATTGCCTCCAAATACTAGTAAATATGAATGTAACAATTTTGGTGAGTGTATTGTTTTATGATATACTTACCCGTCCGGCTGAATTGGGACTGCTGGAGGAGTGACAAGTGGCCAACTTGTCATATCTAAATCTTCAAAAGTTGCTGTTGGTGTCACTTTAGGATGCAACATGAAATCATTTAGTGCTTTAACCTACATAAAAAAATGAAATTATTAACTCAACCAGTTGCCCTCAACTGAACCCATCATGGAAAGTATGAATTGGCAATCCGAAGGACTCACCATGGCAGCAATTTGTTTTTTTCTATCAGCAAAGTGAAGACTGGAGCTCATGGTGTCAAAATATTGAATTTCTTTTTCCCTTACGTCAACCACGACCAAATACCAATGGGTATTTGAGTCGTTAATAGGGATGTAAATCTGTGTGCCACATATGAACACCATTAAATAAATCAGTTCATCCCTCTGAACAGATGATGGTAAACTTTTATGAGTGTGTATGCATCATATATGGCACCGTACCTTACTACATTTTGATCCATCCCCTATATAGCGTTTGGTGACATTGAAAAATTTGTCTATGTCATCCACCACTCCGCCTTGTACGCTCACTCATTATTACTATTTGCTGCACAACACGGATACTTATGGTTAGAGGGTAATATTTTGTTCTTTTCCTATATTCAACTACATCACCTTAACGGTTATAGTCAAATGTCAGTTCAAGAATTGTTTATATGAATAATGCATTGTGCGATTTTGTTGTATTACATGAACATATGAATTATGAACAACTTAGACGTACCGCGAATGTTGTGGGCAAGTACCAAATTGTTATTTCCCCACCAGATCGTGCCTTCTCTTGCATAGCCAACTGGCTTGCGACATAGTCAATAACCTACCATATAAACTTATATAAGTATGTGAAAATAACCTATAAAAAAAATATGTGAAAATAGTAAATATATCTTCTTTAAATAAAAAATACTGATCTTAATACTTACATCAGACACGACCCAGTTGTTGGGTAACAGGGTTCGTACCATTCCCCGTGACATAAAAGTCGTATCATCTTGGGCGAGTAGGTCCCTATATAAATTGTTAGAAGAATGATAGTTAAAAAAAATGAAAATACAAGAAGTGAGCAGCGTGAATGGACACATGTCCCTTGTTTCTTCCGTTCGAACTGTCCGATAATTAAGTGGCCATACCTTACCAATCACCCTTGCTACGAACATGTTTATGAAAGAGGTAAGAATGATACATTCGTTAGAATTAATTTCTGCAAACACTCCTATGAAAGAGGTAAGATGTCTGTCACTGCTACTAATATGTGTGTGCATTCTGATAATATGCATCCTCTTTAAGTTGCAAAACTTTGTGTCAGTTTCACTAAGATGTGTGACAATTACGATAATATACATGTTCTTTAAGTTGCTAACATGTGTGTAAGTTTGAGTAGTATGTGTTTGAATTGCCATAATATTATAGTTCTTTCATGTTGCTAACATATGTGTAAGTTTGACTAAGATGTGTGACAATTGCGATAATATGAATGTTCTTTAAGTTGCTAACATGTGTGTAAGTTTGACTAAGATGTGTTGATGCATGTCATTGAAGTTTACATTCAACATGGGCCTGGGCCTCGTAAAAAAATAAATAACTAAAACATGGATCTTTTTTACTAACCCAAATCACATTAAAAGCATTTGATGGGACAACACTAGGATGGGACCAAGCATTATCTAATATTCAACATAGTATATGTATAATAATGTAAACTGAATATAGAGGAAATGAAATCTTACTCGCTTTCTAGAGAGGAGTCAATACAGTACTCTAAAATTGAGAAGTCTCGTTCGGAGTATCGGATTCCATACACTGGATGTTTCAATAAAATTGCCGAGACCTACGCAAGTGTTTCAAGTTATACAATGATAGTATAACGAATTTGTTGTTCTATTGCGTAGATGGATAAATAAAAATTAACGATTTATCTGAATTTGCGATACCTATGAAGATGGAAAAACTTACC
>OU015761.1:16209083-16220907 GCA_907173295.1 Fagus sylvatica
CAATTTTCCATACTTATGGGTGGTGCTGTGTACAAAATCAGCAGACCCCCAAGGGAGTAAATGCTCC
Source organism: Fagus sylvatica (assembly GCA_907173295.1). Classification (NCBI taxonomy): domain Eukaryota; kingdom Viridiplantae; phylum Streptophyta; class Magnoliopsida; order Fagales; family Fagaceae; genus Fagus; species Fagus sylvatica. The sequence goes on from OU015761.1 coordinate 16,209,151, forward strand.
AAATTGGGCTTTTCGCCTTTACAAAGCTCGTACGGAGTGGAGGAAAGAGACTATGAGGGCACACGGTTAAGTATGTAGGCAACAGTCAAAAGTGCTTCCCCTCTAAAAGATATTAGTAGGTTAGCTTGCACCATCATAGTTCTAACCATGTCTAATAGTGTTCTATTCCTTCTCTCTACTATACCATATTGTTGCGGAGTGTTTGGAATAGTAAGTTGTCTGCGTATCCTCTTTTCTTCACATAGATCCTTAAACTAATCAAACAAGTATTCGCGCCCACGGTCAGTACGAAGAGTTTTTAGGCTCTTCTCATGTTGATTCTCAACCTCTGCTACAAAGCGTTTGAAACAATCCAAAGTTTCATAGCGGTGAGCGAACAACTGAATGTAACCATATCATGTGTAGTCGTCAATATATGTGAGAAAATATGAGGCGCCATGACGTGCTTTTACATTCATAGATCCACAAATATCTGAGTGGATTAACTCAAGCGGTTGAGTAGCTCTCACAGCCTTACCAAAAGGCTTTCTACATGCCTTGCTTGCCAAACAAGGTTCACATATAGGTAGGTCGACCTTAGCGAGTGGTCCTAAAAGACCTTCTCTAGCTAACCTGACCATCCTATCTTTCACTATGTGCCCTAGTCGGACATGTCATGTAGATGATTTGATAGTCATATTATAATCCATTACAAAAGTAGAAGAGGAAGAAGATTCAAATAAGTCAATTTTAAATAAACTTTCACAAATTGATCAATGTCCAAAAATGATATCATCCAATAAAATATCCAGACCATTCCAACTTAAATGAAAATCATATCCCAACTTCAACAACCTAAAAACAGATAAAAAATTATAAAGGATTCCAGATACATAAATGACATCAGGGAGAAGTGGTGTGGGCCCTATGTGCAAGTGAAGTTGGTATGAACCCACTTCTAATGCTTCTTCATAACTTCCATTGCCCATGTACATAACATGGGTCCCAGTTGGAATTTTTTTATAATCAACGAAACTTGCTCGATCTCGAGCTATATGTCTTGTTGTTCCTGTACCTATAATCCAATCAAATAATAGATTTAGCAACTAATACATGTGAGCATACAAAAATACTACTTGGATAGCATACATAAATGCTACTAAGATCGAGTGAAAATGATACTTTTTTTCGGCACAGTGTAATCACAAGTGAAAGTATCCCAGTTTGTTGCAGTTGTAGAACTTCACTTTTGATATATTTTTCTTTGCATTGCGTTTGCCTCGCTTGTACTGATTTGCCCCCTTGTTGACTTTGGGAGCACTAATGCTAGGCCACGTTGCCTTGCCCTTGTCTTTGCTCTGCACACTATGGGCGATAAGGGCTGCAGATTTTGTCGCTTCTTGGCTCTCTGCTTCCAATTCCACATGATGAGATATATTAGCAAAGTTTTTAATATTTTCGTTACGGGTCAGATTTGTTTCATGCTAACCCATGAATCAGGCAGAGATCGTATTACAGCTCGCACTTGTTGCTAATCAGTAAGGACATTTCCAGCAGCCTTTACGTCACGAATCATCCTAGACATCATCTCAAGATGTTCAATCTTCGTATGCTTTGGATCCTTACGGTACACCTCAAACTTGAGGAGTAGGTTCCTCAGCCTAGTGGTAGATGTACCACCGAAGTCAAACTTGAGTTAGTCCTGCACGTCCTTGGCATTTTGGAAAGCCTCATACTTTCCAATCAGATCATCGTGCATGCTGCTTAGCATAGTAAAGCGCGTGCTTTGATCTTTTTTAAACCGAGATTAGTAGGCTTTCCAATCACGTTTGTGTTAGGCCGTATTCCCTTCTTCAGGTTCGGTTATTTTACTAGACAACGTTTCCTGGAGCTCTTGCTTATTGAGAAGATACTGAATCTTCCTACGCCAGATGTCATAGTTGTTGCCAGTTAATTTATCGTCCCTAGATAATTTTCTAAATTTTTTTTGTGCAAATTTTCTTAATTTTCCTCAATTTTAGGAAATTAATTGCATAAAAAAGAAAAAATTAATTCAATGTCACAAAAACAATTAATTTGAGCAATTCAATTTTTTATTAGTTTGCAAAAATCTTTCCTAAAGAATAAAAATATTCTGGAAAAAATAATCTTTCCAAAAAAAAAAATTTGAGTAAATCATTGGTTCAGAGTAGGTATTGCTAACTTACACCTACTATTTGATATTCTCCGTATCATTCTTTCTCTGTAAGTGTAAGTTACCTACTATTTGTTATAATTCATCGTATCTGTTTTTCAAGACAAAACCCAAAGGTTTCACTTTAGTACTTCACAGTAATTACAAGTGCTAGTCCCCAATTTTTTTCTTTTTTTATTATTTTTGTGAGAAAGACAGAAGATGCCGCAGCCCCTTAAATTGGCCGGTCTCTGTTTTATTCTCCTTTGCGTTTTTAATTACAGACCAGACCTGTACTATCTTTTTCATTTAGAATAATATAACTCTTTAAAAAAGGAGAAAAAATTGATCTTTAACATTTTTATTTCAAGTCTTGTCCCAATTCTTCGATTCTTTTTACACAAAATTTTATGAAATTATTCCTTTAACTCATAGGAACCTAACCATATAGAAAGTTTTAAATAAAAACTTTACAATTTTAACAATGATTTTAATCCAATTAAACATAGGATAAAAGAACATCATAGCATCACAAAATAGCGAATCAAGCCAAACTATAGCTCTGATACCAATGTAAACGCATATATTAACACACAATATTGAATATGAATTGGGTTACGAAACTTACTCTTGTTGCGGAAGACCCGGATCGGTTTAGTTGGCTTGTTAGAAGCTCCAATGCTAATTTTCCTCTACAATCACAAACCTCTCTTTGCCCTCATGCTCGTCCTCATTCTCGTAGGTTGAGGTTGGCTATTAGAGTTGCCCTATAATCTACGAAACTAAATCTTAGAGATTCTTAGAGAAAGTCTCACACTTAGTGAGAAAGAGAGCTTTTTAACGTATGCTTATTTTATGTATATAATGTAGTATTTCATTTTATTCCTTTTCTCTTATGAATAGTGAATATATTTATAAGATAGAAGCACATCCATTTTTTTAGGAATGTGACAACCCACTATCCCATGATTCTTTTAAATTCAAATCATGGGTAGTTTTTATTTTTTATTTATTTTTCTATGAATAAAACTAGCTTCATTGAAATCATGGGTAGTTATTAGATAACTAACTAAATGAGACTTGCAACCTGTAGTAGGCAGATCATGGGTTCGGGTCCATCCCGACCCATTAAATTGTAACAACATGAAACATTAAATAAAGTTAAATCACCTATAAAATAACTAATTGGAGATTTGAAATAGCTTTTTCCTGAAAGGTGACAAAAGTATAATTTTGTAGCTTTAATTTAAAAAGTTGTACATAAGCAAATACATTAAAAAGTTGAAAGAATAAACCAAATCCAAAACTCACATATATTATATAGAATTTTTAGAATAAAATATAGGCAAAGATAAATAGTAAATGGTTAAGAATAAAAAAGTAATTAACTTACGAAAAAACTACTTAATAATAGTAGTACATCCGATACTAAAAATATATTTGAAAATTACATGTCAAGTTGACGAGTAATGTCATTATTATTTTTATCTACAACATAGAAAGTCTAGTATATAACTTTAAAATGTATTGAAAATGAGTCAATAAAAATTAAATTTAAAATTTTATAATAAAGGCTTGGTGAACAAGTCGTGTTGGGTTCGGACATTCGATTTGATTGATTCGGGTCAAAATTGGGTCGGGCTATATGGGTTGTTATTCCTATTTCCCATACTCTTTTCATGTGATTTATTTAATGGTCTAGATCCAATTTCATCAGGTCTATATCTACCATCTCAGGCGTTAAAATCAAATATGCTGCACATCTCACTACAACTTGGTGCATTATTATTACCCAAAAAAATCATAAATCATATTTTTTCATTAATTTGGTTTACTGTTTTTTCTTTGGTCAACTTTCAGGTTTCCTATATCTCACTAACAGTCCTCGTGAAGGCAGTAGAAGACCAATTCTCTTTATTAATATCCGAAAGAGTGAGGTATGTCGTTGGCTTCTTTTTGTCATTTTCTTTGATTACACGTTAATTGCTGTCATGTATTAATTAGGCATTTTCTATTCATCTACTTTCTAAACAGCCCAAAAAAGGGCAGAACAAGGAAAAGGGGAAAAATTTTATAAGCAAGAATGGAGTTTCTTACGGCGTCCTTTCAGGTGATCTTTGAGAAAATTATCGATTTCACAATTGGAGTAGTTGGACGTCAGATAAGATATCCAATTGACTACAAAAAAAATACTGACAATCTCGGAACCCAAGTTAAGGAAATTGAGGATGCAAGAGATGACGTGGAACGTAGAGTTGAAGTTGCTAGAAGGAATGTAGAGCAAATTGAAGGTAAAGTTCGGAGGTGGTTGACCGATGTTGAGGAGATCACTGCAAAGGTAGGAAAATTCTTTGAAGATGAACGGCCAGGCAAAGATGAAGTGCTGCAATGGGCAGTGTCCCAATTTGAAGGCCCGTTATAAGCTAAGCAAAAGAGCATACAAGTTGGGATTAGAAGTCAAGGAAATCATGGGTAAAGGCAACTTCTCTACAGTTGGCTATCGCGTGCCAATAGGAGGAATAGGGATCGAAATATCTACTAAAGGATATGAGCATTTTGAATCAAGAAGGTCAATTTTTGAGGGAGTTATGAAGGCTTTAAAAGATGATAATATTCGTGCAATTGGGGTTTACGGTATGGGCGGCACGGGTAAGACCATGCTAGTTCGGAAGAAGTTGCTACACAAGCCATGGAAAGAATAAGTATTTTGAAGAAGTGGTTACAATAGTTATATCCCAAACTCCAGATTTGAAAAGGATTCAGATGGACACTGCAAAAAAATTACGATTGGATTTTAAAGATGAGACTGATTCCGAAAAAGCACATCTCCTGCATGAGCGATTGAATCAAGGAAAGAAGATTCTTATAATCGTAGATGACATTTGGAAGAAGCTTGACTTGGAGGCTCTTGGAATTTCTTTTCGAGGATGATTTAAAAGGATGCAAAATATTGCTAACATCCAGATCTAAGGATGTATTGGTTAAGGATATGGATGCTCAAGAGATATTTCCCGTTGGAGTTTTATTAGACAATGAAGCAACATACTTGTTTAGGAAGATAGTGGGCGATTTAGTTGAAACCTTGGATTTTCAATCTATAGTGGTTGAGGTTATTGAAGAATGTGGAGGTTTACCGATTGCCCTTACAGCAGTTGCGCATGCACTGAAAAGTGAAAAGGCTCAAAATGTATGGAAGGATGCCTTACGACAATTAAGAATGGCAAACCCAATAGACATTGAAGGGATGCATGAGAAGGTATACCCAAGTATAAAGTTAAGTTACAATGTTTTAAGCAAGGAAGCACAATCATTATTCCTATTTTGCAGTACATTCCAAGAAGATGTGGACATACCAATTGAATTCTTATGGAGACTTTTGGTGGGTTTGGACTTCTTTGAAGATGTCTTTACAATGGAAGAAGTGAGAAACAAGGGTGTATACATTGGTAGGAAAACTCAAAGCTTGTTGCTTGTTGTTAGAAGGTGAAGAAAGTGGTACAGTCAAAATGCATGATGTCATTCGTGATGTTAGCATTTATATTGCGGACAAAGATAAACAAATGTTAACTATAAGAAGTTCAGATAATTTGAAAAAATTGATGAATCCGAAGGTATTGGAAGATTCAATTTTAATGGCATTGTATGACTTTGACTCTAGTGAGCTTCCCCAAAGGTTGGAATGTCCACAAGTTAAGTTGATTATTTTGGAAAGACAAAGGGATGCTTTGCAAATCCCCAATACCTTTTTTGAAGGGGTGAAAAATCTCAAAGTTCTAGTTTTGAGTCGCATACGTCGTCTTACAAAACTTCCTTCATTGAATTCTTTCCACGACAATCTCCAAGCATTGCATTTGATTGACTGTGAGTTGGAAGACATAGCTATGATCGGAGAATTGAAGAATTTGAAAGTTCTTAACCTATCTGGCTCCAATATTAGACAATTACCAAAAGAAATAGAGCAATTGACTGACCTTAAGCTTTTGGATTTGACAAATTGTTCTGAACTTGAAGTTATTCCACCCAATGTATTATCTAATTTGAAAAAGTTGGAAGAATTATATATGAAAAGAAGTTTTGATGAATGGGAGATTGAAGAACAGAGCATGGAAAGAAGGAATGCCAGGATCTCAGATTTGGATCATTTGTCCCACTTGACCACCTTACAAATAAAAATTCCAAATGTCAAGATTTTGTCAAAATTCTTGTTTCTCGAGAAGTTGGAAAGATATGAAATATTAATAGGAAACAAATGGGATTGGGATCGTGGAAGTGAGTATGAGCCGGAAATCTTAAGAACATTGAAACTTTGTCTTGATAGAAGCTTTCAATTAGAGGTTGGGATTAAAAAAATATTGAAGAGCTGTGAATGTCTTTATTTGGGTGAAATGGAGGGTGTTGATTGTATTCCAGACGAAGATTTCCCAAAGCTAAAGTATCTCGAGATAAAAGAAAATGCTGAGCTTCAGTACATCATCAGCTGGACGGGGGTTCCACGTGTTGCCTTTCCTCTTTTGGAGTCAATTTCTCTAAACACATGTCAAATTGGAAAAGATGCCACGGCCAACTTGCTGAGGGGCTTCGGTAACTTGAGAAAGTTAGAAGTGTGTGGCTGTGATAGTTTGAGATTTATGTTCTCCTCTTTGTTGGATCGAAACTCCAAGAAAAAAAATATTGAAGAGCTGTGAATGTCTTTATTTGTTGGTGAAATGGAGGGTGAAGTTGATTGTATTCCAGACGAAGATTTCCCAAAGCTAAAGTATCTCAAGATAAAAGAAAATGCTGAGCTTCAGTACATCATCAGCTGGACGGGGGTTCAACGTTTGATTTTGTTCTCCTCTTCCGTGGTTGGATCCTTTCCTCTTTGCACGGGAATGAGTGCAATAGTTGCAAAAGAAAGTGAAGAAGAAATAGAGATTGACTCAGACCAATACAATGTTTCCTCAACGTATGATCAAATTGGAAAAGATATGCCACGGCCAACTTGCTGAGGGGAACATTCATTTTTGAAAAAATAAGACAAAATGAGAAATATCATTTTTGCTACTCTCTTTTACTCCTTTTTTTATATTTTATTTTTTACTTTTTCTTTTATCTTAATATATTCATTTATTCTTATTTGTTTCCTCTAAACCGCATGATCAAAGAAAGTATACGGCCAATGTGAGGGGTCTTTCGGTAACTTGAAAGGTTAGAGTGTGTGGCTGTGATAGTTTCAGATTTATGTTCTCCTCTTCCGTGGTTGGATCCTTATCGAAACTCCAAGAAATAGATATAAATTGGATTGCAAGGGAATGAGTGCAATAGTTGCAAAAGAAAGTGAAGAAGAAATAGAGATCAATGACATCACGACCAATACAATGGAGTTTCCTCAATTGCGTTGCATCCGTATAGAGTATCTACCAAGTCTGATGGGCTTCTACTCTGGAGTTGATTCTCACTTACTTTTCCACGAAAAGGTACGTTAAGATTTGATATCCTTTGTTGATCTTGATAGCTTTCAAACAATTTCACTGCTTGAATAAATAATAGTAAGTTTCATAATGCCAATAACAATAACAAGATTCCTTTTAGGCAAACATTCATTTTTGAAAAAATAAGACAAAATGAGAAATATCATTTTTCAGCTACTCTCTTTTACTCCTTTTTTTATATTTTATTTTTCATACTTTTTCTACTTAATATATTCATTTATTCTTATTAGTTTTTTACTCCTTTTTTTATATTTTATTTTTCATACTTTTTCTTTTCACTTAATATATTCATTTATTCTTATTAGTTTCCTCTTCCCATCATCAACTGTTCAATAAAGTTTTATTTATTTTTTATTGATTGTCCAAATCTTTGAAACAATCATTAACCAAGACAACTCTTGGAAGAGCACCCACAAAGTTCTTAACAAAACCACATTTGCTTATCCCAATTTGACTTTGTTGGTTTTTTTTTTTTTTTCCAGAAAAATGACGTCAGCATGTGTTGCTAATATAATACCTTATAATAGGTAATTGAGCAATGAGTTTGTGATGGGTTTGCATCCTATCATAAATTATCTTTTAGAAGAAACAAAAAATAAAAATGGGGCTTTGCTCTACTCAATATTAGTTATTGTTTGGAAATCCCACATGGAGAGAAAAGTATATATAAAAATAAAAATAAAAATTAAGGAATTAATATTACACAATTAGGACAAAACTCATAAGCTTAAGTTTATGGGTTAAGTGACATCCTTATATGTTATATTAAAGTCTCAATTGAAGTTTTCTCAAAATGTTATCTCCCCAACATGTGGTGATATGAGGAAGTCGTGGTGCTTACTAACAGTGATGGTTTTTTTATTTGGATGTAAAGGTGGTTTTACAGATGTGGGAACGATATGTCATGAAAGTATCGATTTTGATAAGGCTTTCTTAGTTTTGAATTAAAGATTTAGATTAAAGATCTCCTTCCTTAGTAGCTTGGAAGGGGAGATTGTTGAGGTGCATGACACCTTGGGTAATCCAGCCCACACCAAAGTGAAGCTCATATAATGACCTTGCTGGTCACATCAAGAAATCTTCTTCAATTAGGAATTTGGTACTGTGAGTCTCTAGAAGACTAAAGGCAGTTGGGGTTAGTGCGTGTCACCTAGGAGAGAGAGCAAGCTCATATAATGACGTTTATGTGATTTTTGAGAGAGAGCAAGCTAGTGCATGTCGCCTAGGAGAAAAAGAAAAGAAAAGAAAAGAAAAGCACAGAAAGTAGTGCAGCTTGCAAGCCCGAGAGAAAAAAAGAAAAGAGTGTAGGGCATATGTGAAAGTAAAGAAAAGTACGGTCTTTTTTTTTTTTTTTTTTTTTTTTTAGTTGTGAGGCACACAAAGAAGAAATTTTTTGGGGTTTTCTCTAGAGATAGGGTTTTGAATGCTAAAACCACAGAGAGTTCTACCTACTGAGTGAAGAACTTAGGTAAGTTCATATTAATTCCTAGAGAGATAATATTAATGTATTTGATGTGTATCTCAAGTTAGGCATAAATTTAAAAAGATATTGTAACCAATTTGATTGTAGTGGACTTATTCGAAATTAGTCATGTTGCTTTTCCTTTCAAGTAAAAAAGGGTATTCCATGTAAATATTTAGGGACAATTACACTTTACCACCCTGAACTTTGACCCATTTTTCAATGTCCTCCAAACTTCCAATTTGTACAATTTACCCTTAAATTGGACTCAATTGCACGCCTGATACTCCTTCCGTCCAAATTACTATTAAACTTGACGGATAATTAACTCAAGTGCCAAACATGTGACCCATGGTCCCACTCACATAGTTGTCAGCCTTAATTATTTGCAAAAAACCAGAATTGCCCTCAACATCTACCGAGACCCTTATGTTTTTTTTTTTTGCTAAATGTGAAGATTTCATTAAGAAGACAAAAGAAAGACATCTCTTAGCCATGCTTCTTTAACAAAAGGTTGAAGAGTTTCTTTACTACAGCAAAATGGAAGACATAATGAGTGAGCAACCTTGTTCATCAGCGCATGTTTTTCTCTCTTTCTCCTCATCAACGCCGCGCCTCTCACGTTCACCCTTCTGTTCTCTTTCTCCTCTTCAATGCCGCGTGTCTCACCCTTATGTTTCTCTCTCTCTCCTTATCAATGCATCAAGTTGTGCTTTTGGTGATTTCAACGGCAGTGCAAATGAAACGGAAGCATCAAGCTTTTGGTGATTTCAACTCAAATTCGAGATGGGTTTTGCAGCGATCTGGGGAATTGGGTTTTTGTGGAGGCGGTGATCGGTTTCAGCAATTGTTATTTTGGGATTTTGGAAGTTGCAGCCATGGTGATTTCAGCGATCATGGAGTCAACACACAAGTGCGGAAGCTCCAATCTCTCGCACCATGGCACTGACCAAAATTGCTGCCATTGCGATTTTGATCGTGGTTGGGTTTGATTGTGGGTGTTTGTCGCAGATGTTCATGGGTGGGCGAAAGGGCTAATTGAGTGGTCTTATAGTCTTCAAGTTCATGTAAGCTCGATGTCCCACCTGATGATATAAGTAAAATCTCATTGCTCTGGAATTTTGATATGTAGACAGAAGAATTATATGCTTCAATTTCATAAAATACGAAGCATATTTACAAGTTTTTGTGCCATTAAACATAATAGTTACTACATTATATTGTAACCCCCTTATCCCATTGATCCTACCATGACTACATGGAAAACCAGCAAGTCATGACTTGATGATTTTGATATAAGAAGACAATTTCACAAAAACATATATGGAGATACTTACCAAAGCATTACAATAAAAGTACAAAAAAAATTAAAAATTCAAAAAAAAAAAAATCAGATCTAATACTATTAGTATGGTCATTTTAATTTGGGATAATAACAGTAAACCCCCTTGTGGTTAGGCCGAGTTTCACTTTGCCCACCCGTGGCTTGAAACGTGTCACTTTACCCATCTGTAGTTAAAATCGTTAGCAACCGTAACCCACCTCGCCCCTTTCTGTTAATAAAAACAACTAAAAACATAAAACATAACAAAATTTGGATTTAACTTCAAATTAAACAAAATTTTTCCAGAAAATTGAAGAACATATAGATCAACAGCTTCATCAAATCTTTATAGCAAGATTCTCAAAAGTTCCACAACCCTCGCAATAGGATCCAAGATCACATCAAGCAATTTCACAACAAAAAACCACCAAGAGAAAACCATTGCGGATTCAAAAAAAAATAAAAAATTCCACAACCCTTACAGCAGGATCCAAGATCACATCAAACAATTTCACAACAAAAAACCACCAAGAGAAAACCATAGCTGATTCAAAAAAAAAAATTCCACCAAGAAACTCCTTCATAGTAAAACCAAGGTCGAAGTAGATCCACCGTGACCTTCTTCAACTACTCCGATGGCGACAAGGAAGCCGAGAGCGGCGCTAGTGCCCCTTTCTCCATGTGAGCGACGCTAGTGCCCCTTCCTCCATGCGAGCGGCAGTGCTACCCAAAGAGAGCCCGCAAGCTCCAGATCTAGAAAATCCACAAGTCAAATCGCACCGGAGTACTTGGAGATTTACCCAAATGAGAAAGAGAGTGAGAGAAGGGTGAAGTTCAGGCAATTCTCTCTCTCTCTCTCTCTTCTTAATCTGATTCATGAGGCTTGTTATTGCTCTGTTTGTGTGCCAAATATATATATATATATATATATGCAATAATAAAAAAGAAACTGAGGAAAACAAACTAAACAGAGATACAGAACTAAGTTATAAACAGATACAAAAAGTTCAAAATTTGGCTAAAATTTTCATGTTTTATTAATGAAGTTGTTTTTGTTAATGAATTTCTGTCATTCAGGAGTATTTTGATAATATTATATCAACAAGGCAATGCCGTGGTATCAAAGTGAATCAAATCTTGCTGTAAAGATTTGATGAAGCTGTTGATCTAGATGTTCTTCAATTTTTGGAAAAATTTTGTTTTAACATGAAGTTAGATCCAAATTTTGTTATGTTTTACATTTTTAGTTGTTTTTATTAAAGGAAAGGGGCGAGGTGGGTTACGGCTGCTAACGGTTTTAACTACAGGTGGGTAAAGTGACACGTTTCAAACCATGGGTGGGCAAAGT
>OU015761.1:16221007-16305967 GCA_907173295.1 Fagus sylvatica
TTGATGATGACGACACATGATAGGAGGTTATTCTAATGGGGAAGAGGTGGATGACTAAGATGACTAATGTTTTCCAATTATACCACACATAATATCAAAAAAATTGTTATGTTATTATTATTTTTGCTAAATTACATTATATTACTTGTATAAGTTAAGAATACTTTCTAAAGTTCCATTTTAATTGAAGTTAACATTTTATCATTTATAAATGAAAAAAGTTATATATTGTAATGAAGAAATTCATAAATTAGTTAACAACAAATATTGATCTAACATATTCAACCATGATTATTACAATTTCTGAATCTAACATACGTAAAATACATTATTGTACCTTTTTTTAAATATTTTTTCGTTTTCTAATTTCATAATATTTTTTTGACATATTTTAAAATTACAACTTCTGAATCTAACTTGTACATACTTTCTGAAGTCACATTTTCTTAATTTTTTTTACGTTTTATGTCAATAATTATTAACTGTATTATTTGCAATATTTTTATTGATAATAATATTTGAATGAATATTTGCAATTTTTCTCAATAATTATTAACAACCAAATCTTTATAACAAATTTAATGCAATTTTTCTCAATAATAATTAAATGTATCTTATACTAATGTTCTTTTTATAATACTAACATAAAATTGTGTTTATAACCACAAAAGCAAACCATATAAAATGTTTTCATAATTCTTGTATGAACTGTATTAATACCAGCAAAGTTTTTTAAACAATTTGTTTGTTAAGATTAAATTTTATAAATAAATAAAATACATTTTTAAACATATAAAATGTATTCATAATTCTTGTATGACTTGAATGGTTAAGATTAAAAGTTTCAACATTCACTTTTAATCTTATCCTTATCCATTAAATTTTATAAATAAATAAAATATTAAATCAACACACAATACTAAATCTAAATGCAAATTTGCATTGCAATTGAACTAGCAATTTGTTTGTTATTAGAGCATTCCCAATGGACGTGCTAAAAGGTAAAACAAACTCAAATATAGCCCACAACCACAAAAAAGGCCTCCCAACGGACATGCTTCACGTGAGCTAAAATAAGTTTTTGCTATAGTTGCAAGGCATTTATGCCTTGCACTGTTCATTTGCCATTTCTATTTTTTATTATTTTATCTTCTGTTCCGCTCCTTTCTCTCTCTTCCTTTTTTCCCTTGTTTTTTTTCCTTTGTTCTGTTCCGCTCCTCTCTCCCGTGGCTGTCAAGCTCTTTTTTCCTTTTTTCCTTTCTTCTTTTTGTCAAGATATATATATATATATATATTTTTGTCTTGGACCTCATTAATAATACATGTATTGCTACAATGAATGTTGCAACTTCATTTTTTCTTTCACAATGAATGCTATGGGTAGTTAGTCATTCATGAAAAAATTAAAAATTTATCAAATGAGACTTATTAAAAAAATATTTAATATATATTGCACTATAGAAAATATAGATTATAAAATTTAATAAACTAGTTTTATTAATGATTATATATGGGCATATATATATGACTTTTAGAGGAAATAATAAAAAATAAATAAATAATGAATATTTAATTGAAATAGAGTTGAGAACAGAGAATCGGATGTGAGTGTTTTTTAAAATGGTAAGTTAAAATAGAAAAAGTAGGGTTTTAAACTAAATTTTAGCATGTCCATTGAGAATGCTCTTACACGGCAGATACTTCCACTTTGGACCAGATTTTTTACACAGCACACGTTGTTTTCATGTGATTTTCTGAGCAGAAGATGTGATCTTCTGAACACAAGGACACATCAATGTGGGTCCATTAAATAAAAAAAACATTAAATCAACTTCTCTCATTACACGGCATGGATATACTTCTCCTAACTAAAGACTTGAACAGTATCACTCTAACAGCCAGCCAGCCCAATCTTAGCTGGTTAAAGACGGGCTGATGTGATCTCTTCTAAACACACTTTGTGCCAATCCCATCACCTGAACTGTCCTCTCCTTCGAGCTGCACGTCCCTGCTGCTGTGTTCTTCGGCTAGAAGGTAGAGTCCTCAAGTTGTTTCAGCTACAAAACCCCCTCAAGTTGTTTCAGCTACAAAACCCGAACTTCCTTCTTCTTCTTAGCTGTCTGCCTCTATGTTTTCTTAATCTTTCTTCCATTCTCTTTTCGGGTTTGCTGTCTTTGGGTTGGCAGAGAGCATTAAATGCTTACAAGACTTCTCAATCTCACTCCATCTTCACTGCGTGTTAGGTGTCTGAACAGTGGGATGTGATTTTGTTACTGGGCTGTGACCAAATTTTACTGGGTTGTGACCGAAATTTGGTGGGGGTGCTGGTTGTTTTCAATTTTCCTCTTTTGTTTAATCAACTTTGTGAATACGGTATGCTCTCTCTCTCTCTCTCTCTCTCTCTCTCTCTCTCTCTCTCTCTCTTTGATTTAATTCCTCAATTAACCTTAATATTCAAAACCCTAATTGCATCATATTCTATTCAAATTAAATCATATTGAAAATTTTAATATTCAAAACCCTAATTATGATTTATTCAACTTAAATAATATTCAAAACCCTAAGCTTTTTGACATAAACTAATATATTATATGATTTTTTAATAACCTAATAATATAAATTCATATTTTAATACCTTTGCAGCAAAGATGTCTTCCTCATCAGTAAATAGTGCAATTAGAGATGGGCTGAGATTTAGAAATTTAGACTGTGTTTGTGGCAAAAGAGCATCAGTTAGGATTTCAGAATCAAGTTTAAACAAAAACAAATTGTATTATTGTTGTGTTGCCAACCGATGCGGTTTCTTTTCTTGGTGTTTGCCCATCAACTAACGAGCTAGCTGTGAAAGAAAGGAAGAGATATCACAAGCAACTAGTTCTAAATCCATGGTTGATGCATCACAATTGCTTGATGCATCACAACTGTTACTGGACTTGCATCAACTTCAGTCAGAGATGCGTGGCATGCGTGATATGGTCCAACCAGTACATCGTAATGACATCCAATCGTTGAAGAAGTTGTTAACAATAGGACTTGCTGTAATTGTGGGCCTTATTGTTGTATTATGGTATCAAATTCAATAAATGTGTAGTGTAGTCATTACCACTTTTTGTAATTAAACAATATTTGATTGAATGAATGAGGATGCTTATTTGAATGAATGTGAATGAATGAATGTAGTGAAATGTATTCATTGAATGTGTTGTGTACCAGAAAAATGTTTATTTTAAATTTAAGTCTGCCCAGAAATTGTGGACAATTTGCATCAATGTGTGGACATTAATGTGTATATTTTCTTGCAATGGCCATACAAATTCATGCAATTTGATGCACGTTAGAACACTAAACAGTCACGTGAACAGTAAAATTCATCCCCAGAAAGTGTGGACAATTTGATAAAAGTGTGGACAACTTTGTCCACACTTTCTGTCAGATACGTAAACAGTGTTTTACGTGAACAGTGAACTCTTTCTGATAAATGTGTGGACAATTTTATGAAAGTGTGGACAAAATTGTCCACACTTCTGTCAGATGCGTAAACAGTGTTTATATGAACAGTAAATTTCCCAAGTGTGGACAATTTGTTAAAGTGTGGACAAAATTGTCCACACTTGAAGAGCATGTAAACAGTATACGTGAGCAGTCTACGTGAACAGTGTTCTATTGGCCTGAAAGTGTGGACAATTTTGTTAAAGTGTGGACAAAATTGTCCACACTTTCTACAAACTTGGTGCATGGTACCATATTACCCAGAAACCTGCCTTTACCCAGAAACCAACCCAGAAACCTGTTTTAACTTAGCCAATTTCTGCAAACTTGGTTCAAAGTATACCACTAACATAACTTTCATAAAATTACTATATTCATGAAATTCACCATGACCTGAATACATAAAAAACTTAGAATAACCCACTAGCAATAACTCAAATACGTATGCACTTCCATTATCATTGATTGGAACGACAAAATACATTAATTATCCACTCTAGCTAAAAACAATACAATCAATGGGTGTATATTAATGAAATGAAAGGAGCCTACACTTTCTCTTTCCTCTTGCAAAAACAACAACGCTGAGGATATAGGAGATTGAGACGGATCCTTCATGATACAAAAAAACTAACTACCAACACATCCTTCCGTAATACAAAAAAGGAGGATCGTTTAACAAAAAAAAAAAAAAATATTTACATATATCTAATCAAGTAAGGTTTAAGGCTTGGTCTTCGTTTCCATGAGCTTGAGTCTGTGACATTGACTGTAAAAGAAAACATGGTACAATAAGTATGCAATAAATAGGATTTAATAACCAATTTTTCCACATTACAAATATCTTTACCTCAGACACAAAACTCTGGGAAGGCATTGGATTTGTTAAGTGTATAACTCCATCATTTGAATGTGGCATGGACACTGGATATTCCTACAATACAAAATATATATATATATATATATTCAACCATAAGCCCCAAAATAACATCTTTGCTACATATGAATAATAACAGTGCAAATCACCTATACTTACCATGTTTGATGTAGAGCATCTCCATAAGCACTACCTCCAACCTAGGCCATCCAATCACAATTAAACCAAAATTAATAAACAATAATAGACTAGGATATTAAAAGAAGTGTGGTCTTTTAATTATGTACCCCAGTAGTTGATGTAGAATGAGCAAGATTCCTAGCAACGGCAGTGTTCTTTTCTTCTTTGGTTTTGAAACCGCTTCCTCCATTGATGACTTTAGCCGTTTCATCCTAGGTCGACCCTTACGCTTCACAACCGTAGGACTCCTTACAACTTCAGTCCTAACAACATCAGGAGCAGCTCCAACACTATTCTTTCTCTGAGACGAGGGTTGTTTACCACATGAACGAGAAAAGTTGTCTTTCAAATCAATTAACAATCAACATTAAAATTCTCTACAGACTCAGCCCCTATCTCAAGCACACCGACTGCTAGTCTATGTAACTTCTCGTACCTTTCCAAGACAGGGTTATGTTGTACATCATCTGTACAAGTGGAGACGTAAGTGTGTTTTCTTTTGATATTCTTTCTCCACCTGTCTAGTATATACCTGTCAGGAAGTATAGTCACACGTTGCTGGGAAAGCACAAATAAGGCATGCCTACATAATATCCCCCTAAACTCAAACATGCGACATACACAGCCAACCAAGCATTCAGAGCTATTGAATCTCACTTCAAAAAGCTTCCCTGGGCATGCTTCATCTTCAATCTTGTATTTGACTTCATCACTACCTCTAACAAGCTCATTTACTATACAACCTTGTCTCCCAGCAAATTCTAGTCGCACCCGCTTAAAAATCTCATGGGTGTAAGCTTCTTGGAACTGTTTCTCCATAGGAGATGATGATGAACACTCCAGCTTGCCTTTGAAACACTCAAAATCTGATAAAATCTCTTTTTCAACCTTATTCCGCATTGCCTTCTCGAATTGCTCCACAAATACTTTCAAAGTTGTAGAGCTATGTACATAACCATCAAAAAAGGCATTCATTGATTCCGAACGTTGGGTTGACGACATTCCCGCAAAGAAATTGGAATTGAGAAATGCGGGAACCCATCGCTCCCGTTCCTCATATAACTTGGCCAACCACTCATTCTCCTCAAGATGATGTAAAGTGATGGTATGATTCCATTTTTCTTCAAACTCTTCCACTGTCATTGAATCATGCACGGCTTTAAGCAAATAATGCTTTATATCTTGATAAGCTTCCAATCCAGCAAGCTTCACTGGCAACTTCATCGTAATATGCCAAATACACCAACGATGAACAGTTTCCGGAAAAACTATTTCAATGGCCCGCCGCATTGCTTGGCATTGGTCTGTGATAATGGCTTTTGGAGCAATGTCACACATACTTTGCAACCATTGCCTAAATACCCACACAAACGAATCCGTGTCTTCACTTGACAATAACCCACAACCAAGTATAATAGATTCACCATGATGATTAATTCCAATAAAAGGGGCGAATGACATATCATACTTGTTTGTTAGATATGTGGTGTCGAACGTGATCACATCATTAAAGGATTCGTATGCTGCCCTACTCCTCGCATCAACCCAAAATACATTTCGCACATGTAACTCATCATCCAAATCCAATGCATGGTAGAAGTTAGAATTTTTAGCTTGCATTCTAACGAAGTAATCGTGCAAGGCTTGTCCGTCACCCTCCTTACACTTTAAACGACGTTCCTTTTCAAGAAAGTTGCGAACATCTCTTTGATTATACGTCATATTTTCATAACCCCCTGCTTCAACGACGGAAGCCTTAATACTACTATTTATCCTAACACCGGCATTGTCATTAATCAAGAGTCTCCTTCTTGTATCCGTGCTTATATGCCGAAAAGCAGCAAAATGCCTAGATTTACTAGGACTCAACTCATGGTTATGATCCTCAATAAAACTCAATATCCTCCATTTTTTATCGGTAATATCCATTGAAGCTTTGATCCCAGCTTCACACGCATTTTTTATCGTCGACCTCTTCTTGGAAGGATCATCAACCGAACTATTGTATTTTCCCTCTCGGTTACACTTCAAGTTTACATAAGAAGTCTCACTAAAGCCCTTCTTTTTTCTTGAATTCCTTGTCATTGTTGCAAATCCTTTTGAATAAGCATAATGCTTATAAAATTCAATGACTTGTTGAAGTGAATCAAACTCCATTCCAACCCTTGGTTCAATCACTGAATTCCTCACACTCTCAGGTGTATCCTCCTGCATGTTTCCCTCAACAGGCTGTGGTAAATCCTCCACAAAACTATTACTCGCACCAAAGGATCTAACACCATCCATCTCTTGTGTACTCATGACTGCAACAACCTATAAGCCAAATACCAAAGTTAATTATAACATGTAATGTAAATTCTACCAAATAATTTATCATGTACCAATAATGATATACAACCTAAACCTAAAGTATTACATTGTGACTAGTATCAATAACAAAAAAACATTCAAACACACCAACACACACTCACTAAAATTATCATTAAAAAATAACATGAAAAAACCCATTAAACATCTATAGCCATAATACAATAATCATGAATATTTTGCTACACCTAAAACAAGCATAATTTTTTTTTGTTTTTTTTCATTTTTTATTACACAAAAAAATATGTACAGATTATCACTAAAAATAAACTTAAATAATATACACAACTAACAAAAAAGAAAAAGAGCAAAAAAAAAAAAACATACCACGTGAACAGTGCAGTCAATGCACCAGTGCAATGGACCTCCAAAACTCCAAAACTCACGTTAAATGCTGCTCCAAATCTCAAATGTTGGTCTCTGTCTCTGCTCCAAATGGTGACTTTGTTTCAAGCTCAAGCTCAAGCTCAAGCTACAATGGCAGCAACACTGTTTTACAGAAAAAAGGTTTCTATGTTTAAGATTACTGTTTCATTATTATTGGCAAGAAATAATAAGCACCAAAACTTCAAAAATCCAACCTTAGAACTGGCTTGATCTTCTCGGCTAAGTTGTCTTTTTTTTCTTTTTTTTTACTTTCTGCTTGCTATGGACGTGTGTTTCAGTTCAGGGAGTCAGAGTTATGCTGAAGAAGAAGAAGAAGACAGGCGGGAAAAAAAATATAGTTGCTGTGGCGCTGTTAGGTGTTAGGTGTGGGCCTCTCTCACGTGCTTTGCCATGCCCCATTTTTAGCCAAAATTTTAGTGTGTTTGGCAACAAAGATAGTGCATTCTTCATTAAAATAGCTGATTTTGCACCTATGGGACCCGCAGCACTGCTTGCTGCCGTGGCCCAGTTATATGCTGCCACAACCATGGTGTGAAAACACTGTTTCACACCATGGTGTGAAAGCAGCAGCGCCCTTTAACTTTTTACCAGACCAATGAATTTTCTGCGCCGAGGCCGTCTGCTATTAGCTCTCCAATCCGGGCATGTTAAGAATATATATTAAAACATATTTTTATTTTTATTTATATTAAAAATATTTATATATGTTAAAATTTGGTTAATAGTGTTTTATGTTTTTGAGATTGCTATTTAATTTATTTATAAAAAATAATTAAGAGGAAATCATTCAGGTTACTCGACCTAACGTGAGAATAAATTTGGATTAGGTGAATTCGAACGGTTTCAAGTAGTTCATAGGACGGATAATATTTTGGTTATTTTTTTAGACTTTCCATTATATGAAAACCAAACACATATTTAAGGGACCAAAAACATTTATTAGACTTACCTTAAATTTCAGTATAAATTTATCCAAAAATTAAAATGATTGAATTATATTAAATTGTCTTTTTCAAATATGTGCATTTCACATTAGAGTGCAGGTAACAAGATTAACATTATGTTTATAAAAAAAATAAAAACAAGATTAATATTATATTATTTTCCTTTTTCCTATGTAGAGAGATACACAATAAATCACTAGTTCTCTTCGGTTCTTCATTGCACTTTCTTTTCTATTGTACTTGTCATTTCAGCACCCTTTTGAGTAAGATTGCCTCCATTCAAACTCATTCTTGACTCTCATTTGACGATCAGTGCAATCCTTTGACGTTGAGTGTGTGAGTATCTTCGTTTCTCAGTCTCAAGTCAAGGAGCAGAAAAGGAAACTCTTTTTCCGTTGAGATCCGATTGAAAGACATTTCCAACGTTCCTTGTTTTCATTTGTCCTCTCAATTAATTTTCGCTGCAACTTCTTTTTGTGTAGTCATCCTTTTATTTTGCTCCAGCTAAAAAAAAAAAAACAAAAAAACCAAGAAAAAAAGAGAGAGAGTCATACTTTATACTTTACGGCTTTCGTGTTTTCATCCTCTTAGTTTGGTTTTACTTTGCTACGATTCTTAAAAAAAAAAAAAAAAAAAGAAAAAAAGAAAAAGAAAAAAAAAAAGGTGAGATATTTGCAAGTGTTTTTTAGCTCAATTTTTGTTGCAGTTTTTGTATTATCATCCTCTCATTTGAGTTTTACTTTGCTCTTCTAACTTAGGTACTCCCAGCTTTTCACCACTACTGGTCCTATTTACCATAGCGACTATACTTGATCTGCCAAGTCAAGAGAGTAGAAGAGCAACCTGCTAAATTGTTGTGTGAAGTTGAGAGAGGTACTTCCTTTTACTTTCTTAATTTTAATTTTTCCTAGTGAAAGGGGAGAGAAATAATCCTTTTGTTTCTTAAGTTGATTTTTGTTGCTTTAATTTTTGATACGTAAATGATTTTAATATGCTCCACTTATCTAGAAGAAGAAAGGAGAAGATATCGTCTACTGTACACTTACATTTTCTGAAACTAAGCATAGTGATTGTCCAAGTGGAAAATAGCCTGCTAGATTGAAATCCTAAAGAGAGGTATATATATATATATTTTTTCTTCTTTCTCATATGTGCTTTAATTTGACTAGGTTCTTGCTTTATTATAGTTGAAATCATTGTTCCTAATTTGGTGCTTTGGTATTGTTGTAATCGCTGTTCCTCATTCAATTTAATTTTAAATCCATGACCCTTCAAAAGAAAAGGATAAAAGAAGAAAGAAACAAGGTAAGTTTGGAAGCAAGAACAGAGATTGATCTTTTCTTGAGACATTAATGGACTCTACAGTAAAAAAAGAATGAATGATTTTTAAAGTCTTGCGAAGCTCTCCTATCAAATATTATTTCAGCCTAAAAGTTGAAAACATTTTTAGAGAAAACTATTTGTTTTCTAGTATTTCAACATCTTCTAGTGATACATTTTTTTTTATATATATAAATATTAAATAACTGACTTTAATTCACTACTTTAGAATATTAATATACAACAAATAAGATCAACCCAGAATAAAAAAAGAAAAAGAAATTGAAAATTACATTATAAGCTCTAAAGCACAATCAAAATAAAAGTAATAGCAATAGCAAAAAAAATAAAATAAAATAAAAACTATCAACTGGACAATAATGCCCATCACCTAACCCACAATTTAATTAATCAAGCAATCACATGCATAAATATAAACACTTGAAACCTCCAAAAGGCCATTTAAAATTTATTTTTATGGCTTTTAAAAGTTTGGGGGTAATTCCTAAAATTTTGAGGTATTACCCCCAAAATTCCTAAAGTTTGGGGGTTTTGTTTTGTTATTTATGGAGTTTTACTGGGTATTTTGGTCATTTTAAAGATTTAATGGGTATTTTGGCAATTTTAGTAGTTTCGAGGGTTTTTTTTTTTTTTGTTCTTTTTGGAGTATTTTTATCACATTAAAGGTTTTCGTTATATTTTGTATTTGGGGAGAAAGAATGTTCTCTTCGAGACGGAAAATGTTTTACACTCCTTAAGGGTGTAAAACAATTTAAGGCCCAAAGATGGTGTTTTTCTTGTTCAAAGGAAAATGATTTCAGATTGACCTACTTTTTTGGCTGTGCCAAACAAATACTATAATTCACGATAATTTACAATTCAAACATTTTACTCCTTGCTTAATTGCTTCATGCTTTAGCTCTAAATCTTATAACCTTGATGTCGTCAACAAGCCTTTGAATATCTCTTTTAATCTCATAATTTCTTCATTTGATAAACATATTGGACATATTGTTGGGAATTTTAAGGAAAATAATGGAAAAACAAAAAATTGAATAAGGCTTAGGCCTTGAGAGGCATGATAGATCATTGTCCTTAAGAAGAAATTTTCCCCCACTCGGTCGAGTTCGCTAATAGGTTCCTAGCAAATCACCCCTAGGATAGAACTAAGCTTGAGTTTTACAAGTAGCAATCTTCGAGAAAAACACGAATTTCTATTTTTTGGTGTGCAACACATGAAATTTTTAAGGAAAACTTTCAACAACTACTAACTAATTAGATCGATGAATATATATAGATATATGGATTAACTTGTAAAGAGACACAATCAAAAAACACTTTGAAAGTGTTGCAACCTTTCAACAATCAGTTATTACCGAATTATAATCGTTAGGCACAAAACCCAATTCAAAAATTTGAATTAATTCTGGAGAAAGTCGCACTGGTTCACAAAGATCCGCATCTTGTCTGCAAGCTACCTTGATCGATCAAGATTAAGATCTTAATCATGATCGAATGAAGATCAATCTAGGCTTAAATTGTGTCAAACAAAGAGTTTTTGATACATTCTATTGCTATCTCGATCGCTTGTTGGTCGATCGAACTTACTAGACTGACACTCAATCAAACGAGTTCAGTAGGATCTCAATTTTGCAGAATTCATACATTTCCAAGGTTTATTTCCCTCACATTAAATTACAACCTACATGTATATACCTATATTTACAACATATATCATAACCTAATGTTAAAAATATTCCTGAAGCCAAAAAGGCTTACATAATGCAAGTTCAACAAGACCAAGAAAAATCTAATGAATAAGAACAAAAATGAAAATGAAACAACAATTTCCTTTTTGTTCAAGTACAATACTTTATTAATAATAAGGTTTAGGTAAATTACACTGACATCCTCGATGTTTGGTGAAACTAGACTAGCTACACTCTTTTCAACAAATGACACTCCACTCCAAATTTTCCAAAATAATTCACACTCCGCTCCAAAAATAGAGTTGAGTGTGAATTATTTTGGAGTGAAGTGTCAATTATTTTGGAAATTTTGGAACGGAGTGTCATTTGTTAAAAATAAGGTGTAACAAGTCTAACTTCAGCAAATATTAGGGATGTCAGTGTAATTTACCCTAAGGTTTAATTACACTTTCAATCTTCAACTTATGTCCTTTGTTTCAAAATCACTCTCAACGTTTCAAATGTGTCATGTTAGTCCTTAAACTTTCATCATCGTGTCACTTTGGTCATTGCCATTAATTGGTGGATGTAAAATGCTAACGTGGCTAGCAGATTTATTAAAATAGGATCATAAGGAGCTACTCAAAAGACACAATATGTTTTTCTTATGAATTATAAAGAAGTAAATTTGAAAAGAAGGGATTTTTTTTTCTCACTATATATCTCTAGATTTAAAATTGAAAGCAACAAGTTTTCTTATTTTTCTAAAATGACAAAAACTTAGATACACTTCCTTATGTACACTAACTTAAGTTCCCAAATTATATGGCTGCATTGATTTAATTGTTTTTTGGGGAGATAACATTGTTTGTACTGTATTGATTAATATAACCATGTGTTTGAATTTAATTGAGAAATCTAAGATACAATACCTAAGGAATTGTACTATACCCAAATTTTATTTTTCTAAGACAACCTTTATTTGATTATTACCGACTTTTTCTCTTTTTGTTATATAAAAAAAAATAGTTTGAGAAGTTGCATTAAAAATTTAAGGGCTAATTATACCTTTCATCCTTGAAATCTGGTTTAAGTTCGATTTTGGTCCCTCAAATTTAAAATGTACAGATTTAGTCCTAAAATTTCAAAAATAGAACAATTTTGTCCCTTGATTATTATTATTATTATTATTATTATTATTATTATACGAATTGGATGTCGAGGAACCCAAATTTTATAAGGACCAAATTAAACCTAAAACATATCTAAAGGACCAAAAACCTTATAATTAAGGGTTCAAAATCGAACTAACCTCATCTTAAAGGAACCAAAATCAAACTAGCCTCAAATTTCAAAGACAAAATCAAAAAATTTTAAATTTGGAGGACCAAAATTGAACTTACATTAAATTTCAGTATAATATGTGTATTTAAAAATGTATTCCACAATATAGATATACATTGCAGAGGTGATAGGATAAATATTATATTTTATTCGTCCTTTTTCCTATGTTGAGATTCACATACAATCTCTAGTTCTCTTCAGGCTTCATTGCACAATCTTTTCTATTGTACTTGTCATTTCAGCACCCTTTTGAGCGTAAGATTGGCCGCATTCAATCTCATTCTTGGCTCTCATTTGGCCATCCGTGGAATCCTTTTGACTTTGAGTGTGTGAGTGTCTTCGTTTCGCAGTCTTATATCAAGGAGCATAACGATACACCTCTTTGATTTTGGTATCAAGTTTTGACATGTCTTCACCTAAAATATGAACAGATGTGGGACACCCAAATATTCTTATTAAGGAGTAATCAACTTTTTGTTATTTCCATACTTCCTCAGCGACTTTCCCATTAAGTGCAAAGGTGATCGATTGATAATATAACAAAAAATATTTATTTTTTCTGCCTTAAAGATTTTAGGAAGCTCAATCTTAGACATCTGGTTATCTATGTAATTGTTCTTTTAAGTGTTCTGACTATCTCTAACTCTTTTCCGTTGAGATCCAATTGAAAGACATTTCCAACGTTCCTTGTTTTCATTTGTGCTCTCAATTAATTTTCGCAGCAGCTTCTTTTTGTGTAGTTATCCTCTCGTTTTGGTTTTATTTTGCTCTTGCTTAAAAAAGAAAAAAAAAAAAATCCAATAAAGAGTGTTATACTTTCTACTTTACGGCTTTCATGTTTCCATCCTCTTAGTTTGGTTTTACTTTGCTATGATTCTATTAAAAAAAGAAAAGGAAAAGGTGAGATATTTATATTTCTAAGTGTTTTTTAGCTCAATTTTTGTTGCAGTTTTTGTGTTATCATCACTACTGGTCCTATTTACCATAGCACTATACTTGAACTGCCA
Source organism: Fagus sylvatica (assembly GCA_907173295.1). Classification (NCBI taxonomy): domain Eukaryota; kingdom Viridiplantae; phylum Streptophyta; class Magnoliopsida; order Fagales; family Fagaceae; genus Fagus; species Fagus sylvatica. Next base: position 16,234,611 of record OU015761.1, read on the forward strand.
AGTCAAGAGAGTAGAAGATCAAACCTGCTAAATTGTTGTGTGAAGGAGAGAGGTACTTCCTTTTAGTTTCTTGATTTTAATTTTTCCCTCATTTGCTTATTTGTTTGTTTGATAAGTGATCAGTAGTGAAAGGGGACATAATCCTTTCATTTCTTAAGTTGATTTTTGATACTTAAATAATTTTAGTTTGCTCTACTTATCATGACAAGAAATAAAGGAAAAAGAAGAAAGGAGAAGATATTGTCTACTGTACACGTTTACTGATACTCAGCATAGTGACTGTTCGAGTGGAAAACAACCTGCTCTAGATTGATATCCTGAAGAGAGGTATTTTTATTTATTTTTCTTCTTTCTCATATGTGCTTGGACTAGGTTCTTGCTTTATTATTGTTGAAATCACTATTCCTAATTTGGTGCTTTAGTATGTGCTATAATCGCTGTTCCTCATTTAATTTTATTTTACATAAACAGCCCTTCAAAACAAAAGGATAAAAGAATAAAGAAATTAACAAGGAAGTGCTATAATCGCTGTTCCTCATTTAATTTTATTTTACATCAACAGCCCTTCAAAACAAAAGGATAAAAGAATAAAGAAATTAACAAGGAAGTTTCAAAGCAAGAATATAGATTGTTTTTTTACTTGAGAAATTAACCGACTCTACAAAAAAGAAAAAAAAAAAAAGAAAAAAAAAAAAAAAAAAATGAGTGAATGATTTTCTAAGTCTAGCAAAGCACTCTTATCAAACATTATTCCGACTCCGTTTATTTCGACCTAAAATGTTTTCACGGAAAACTATTTGTTTTTTAGTATTTAGTTGTGATTTTGAAAATGTTTTGGAAATGTTTTATGGTTTTGGCTCGTTTGGAAATTTTTTTCATATATATATATATATATATTAAACAATTATTAAATAACTAACTTTAATTTACAAAGTTATAATAGAAATATAAAAAAACTAAAACCAACCTAGAATTAAGAAAATTAGAAATAAACTAATTGAAAATTACACTATAAGCACAATCAAAACAAGAGTGATAGCAAACAAAAAAAAAAAAAAATCAACTAAACTTACCAAAAATAAAAACTATTAACTAGACAATAATACCCATTACCTAACCAACCCATTTATTCTATGCAAGACCTAACCCAACAATTTAATTAATTAAGCATTTGCATGCATAAATATAAATACTTGAAACCTCCAGAAAAATATTTGAAAGGTTTTTTTTTTTATTTATTTTTTATGGCTTTTAAAAGTTTGGGGGTAATTCTTAAAATTTTGAGGCATATCGTGGTTATTTTGGAGGTTTCATAAGACATTTTCATCATTTCGATGGTTTTTAGGGGAAATTTTGTCATTTCGGTGGTTTTAGGAGTTATTAAGTTATATTGGTGGTTTTAAAGGTATTTTGGTGATTTTGAAGGTTTTAATGTTATTTTGGTTATTCTTTAGGTTTGAGGATATTTTGATCATTTTGAAGGTTATGACAATATTTTGGTCGCTTTGGAGTTTGGATTTTAGGGGTATTTCTATCTTTTTAGAATTTTTGAAGGTGTTTTGGTCATTTTGAAGTTAAGGGGGCATTATGGATGATTTGAGAATATTTTGAATATTTTAGGGGTATTTATATCATTTTAGACGTTGTTAAGGTATTTTGGTCATTTTAAGGTTTTTTTTTTTTTTTGGTTGTTGTTGTTGTTGTCATTTTAGATGTTTCAATGGTATTTTGGTCTTTTTAAAGGTTTTAGGGGGCATTTTGGAGGTTTTGAGCTAATTTTTTATTTTTATTTTTTTGTGTGTTGTTGTTGTTGTTGTTGTTGTTATTTATGAGGTTTTATTGGATATTTTGATCATTTTAAAGGTTTAATGGGTATTTTGGTAATTTTAGCAGTTTTGAGTGTTTTTTTGTTGTTGAGATTTTAGGGGTATTTTTATCACCTTGAAAGTTTCCGTGGTATTTTAACCATTTTGGAGAGAGAGAGAGAGAGAGAGAGAGAGAGAGAGAGAGAGAGAGAGAGAGAGAGAGGAGTTATGTTCTCTTGAGGTGAAAAATGTTTTACGTGGAAAATGATTTCGGATTGACCAACTTTTTTCATCGCGCCAAACAAATGTTACAATTCACGATGTGTTACGATTCAAATATTTATCCCTCGCTTAATGGAATCATGATTCAAACATTTATCCCTCGCTTAATGGAATCATGTTTTAGCTCTAAATCTTATAATCACGATGTTGTCAACAAGCCTTTGAATATCTCTTTTAATATCATATTTTCTTGATGTGATAAACATATTGGACATATCATATCCCAATGTTAAATTTTCCTAAAGTCAAAAAGGCTTACATAGTGCAAGTTCTATGAGACCTAGAAAAATATAATTACGAAGAAAAAAAATGAAAAAGAAACAATAATTTCCTCTTTGTTCGAGTACAATACGTTATTAATAATAAGGTTTTATTATACTTTTGGTTCTCAACTTATGCCATTTGTTTCCAAATGGTCCTCAACAAATGTTTCATTTTAGTCCTTAAAGTTTCATCAGTGTCTTTTTGGTCCTTGCGTTAAATGGTAGATGGAAAATGCTAATCTGACTAACAAACTTATTAAAATATTAATAAATGCTGATGTGTCATGTTAAAAAAAAAAATTGAATTAAACTTGAGGTAAAGTTGGATCAAATCTAAAGAGGCAAGGTAAATCCCTAACTTGTGTTGTAGTGTTCAACTCGTGACCGAAGCAATAACAACTCTCCATCTCCGACCCCCGTGTTCCACCACCCACGCACCTTCGTGCTCCCCCAACCACGCAACTCGCACTCTCTCTCTCTCTCTCTCTCTCTCTCTCATCCAAACTAAAATCTCAACTATATCACACCAAAACCAAAAAAACAAACCTCTAAAATTTCAAACATTTTTTTTTTCTCGAGAGAGAGACCAGGAGGTGCATGGCTGGCAGAGCACGAAGGTCAGTGATGGAGAGTTGTTGTTGCTGGGGTCACAGGTTGAACACTACAGCACGAGTTAGGGATTTACCTGGCTTGTTTAGATTTGATCCAACTTTACCTCACGTGCCATATACGTGAGGTTCATTCAAATTATTATTATTATTATTATTTTATGAGTTGGCATGACATGTCTATATTTATTAATATTAGTAGAGAACTTGTGTGATGCACTGTTAATGTTATAAATTGTAGTATTATCATGCAAGCGATACATTATTTTTTTACTACACGAATTTGGTTTCATGACTTAATAAAATTTTACTACAAAATTTGAATTTCTAAAAGGAATTACATGTCACAAAGTATTCAATGTTTCAAGTTTCCTAAATTACAAACTAATAAACCAAAATAAAAAGAACAACATCAGAGTCTAATTGTAATATGCTTCCTTCTCTACTTCCATCAAGTACTTGCAATAAAAAGGAAAGAACCTATAATTAGACAAAGACAAATAATGCCTTGAAAATAATGCTAACAATGATAAGACAATTTTATTTCAACTTTCAAGTACCAAATAATCTACCACTTCTATACAATCTAAGACATCGAATACACATGATAGCCATGTTAAACTGAACAAGCTCAACAATTATCAATCCGCGAAAGTCAAAGTACTCAGTCTAAACAGTCTAAGAATGATAAATCTTAAGTGCTTTAGTTTTCAGAAACTCACAATAGAGTCTGCAAAAAACATTGCCTAAGCCCAACCCAACATATTCAAGCAAACTATTACATCCAAAAGATCCACAAACCAAAACTAATTACCCAAATAAAAACATCCACCCTTATAGTCCTCTACTCATTATGAAATGTCTACCCAACTTTATAATAAAAAGCAACCATTATGCAAAGTCCTCTACATTATGAAATGTCTCTTTTTTTTTTGTTGCTTTATAATTTAAAAAGCAACCATTAGGCAAATGACTACACTACTACATTCAAGCTTCAACTACATCTTTGACAATGATCCAAGATAATCATCTTACCTAAAAAGAGCATAAAGATTGAATTTCAAACTGCCACTTCCTTGTATGACGAGCCTAATGGCATTCCCAAATAATTCATAGGTAAAGAGCCAATCTTACAATGCATAATTGCAGCCAACTCATCGACTCCTTCCACCATCACTAAGATTAAACATTAATCCCGTATCTAATTTAAAACATAAAATAACTGACCTGATAGCTACAAGAAGATTATTAGTATTAGCATCACTGAAAAAGATGTGATATAAAAAAGAGATGAGAAATACTAAAAAATTCACAACTCCCATGAACATTGAAACCAAAAAATTAAAGCAAGTTGATTAGTCTTTCTGTATGACAATTTATAATTAAGGGACAAGTTTATTCGTTTTTGTGTAAGACAGCTAATCTTTAGGAAAGGGGATGGTGTATTTGAAATCAAACGTTGAACGAGTTCTTTAATAAATCTCCACTTGCTTCTCAAAAAAATAAAAAATAAATCTCCACTTGTGATGGTAAGATTCTTATTTTGTCACCATCTAGTTATTTCCTTGAAAAGAGGAACATAAAGTAAACAATTGAAAAGAAATGTGTGTGGCCTGCAACTTCACAAACAAGGGATGGCCAATTGGTTTTTACTTTTTACCAGACCAATGAATTCTCTGCGCCGCGGCCGTCCGTATTAGCTCTTCAATCCGGGCATGTTAAGAATATATATTAAAACATATTTTTATTTTTATTTATATTAAAAATATTTATATATGTTAAAATTTGGTTAGTAGTGTTTTATGTTTTTGAGATTGCTATTTAATTTATTTATAAAAAATAATTAAGAGGAAATCATTCAGGTTACTTGACCTATCGTGAGAATAAATTTGGATAGGTGAACAGAAGGGTTTCAAGAAGTCATAGACTCATAGGTTGGATAATATTTTGGTTGTTTTTGAGACTATCAATTATCAAAAAAAATTATATGAAAACCAAACTTAAAGATTCGTCATCTTATACGATTTTGAAACTTGATATAAATATGGTTTATGATGGATTTGAGTGGTGTTATCTGAGGAAAGTTTTGGATCATTTGGGATTTCATGAGATATAGGTGGTTTTTAAAAAGAATCCTTAAATTTTATCCTTGTGACAAATATAATCCAATATTTTTAAATGTGCTACTTTAAACTCCATACTTTATTATTGTGTCAAAGTAAATCTCGCCCCTTACTCTTTATTAGTTATAACTTACTTGACCATTGGGCCTTTGCCCAGTGGTGCAAGGAGATCCCCTCCCCCCAATTGGCAGAGGTTCGAATCCTCTCTACTCTCAAATATTGTGTGCGTGTGTAGTGTAGATTTCTATCTCAAGATTAAAAAAAAAAAAAAATTGTAACTTTCTTAATTATCCTTTTCCATGTTTCACTCTCCGTCTCTTTCTCTCCAATGAAAATCATTAAAAAAAGAATAGAGTAGTGTAGATTTCTATTTCAAGATCACAAAAAAAAAGTTTGTAACTTACTTCATTACGCTTTTCCATGTTTCACTCACGGTCTCTTTCTCTCCAACAAAAATCATTAAAAAAAGAAGACTACTCATCTCTCTCTCTCTCTCTCAGTTAAACAAAGATCTTCAGAAACAAATGTTGGCTATCGTGTTTCTCTCTCTCAGATTAACTGGAATCATGTTGTTGTGCAATATTATTTTGTGGACATTCTGTTCTAACAGCTGTTTACTTGATAAATAGACTTCCTTCTCCCATTTTGTCACACAAATCTCCTTATTAAAAGCTTCTCCACAAACCTCCTTCTCATTCACATCTTAAAGTGTTTGGCTGTCTTTGTTTTGCTTCCACTCTCTCTAATCACAAAACAAAATTTGATCCTAGAGCTAAACCTTCTGTTTTCTTAGGATATCCTTCTGGTGTCAAAGGTTACAAACTTCTTGATTTGACCAATCACCATGTTATTATTTCTAGGGATGTGATTTTCCATGAACATGTGTTTCCATTTCATAATACACTTTCTGCAGATTTTTCTCTTTTTGATACCAATCTGCCCAACACCACTCTGCCAACCAGTCAGCCCAATTTTTCTGATATACCTCTTGATTCTACTATTTCTTGCCCTATAAATCAAGGTCTCAATTCTGAAGAACCTTGTTCTATCTCCACTCCTGTTCTCACCTCACTTTCTACAGATTCTCCAACCATACCACACCTAGATGTTCCTTTTTGTTCTGAGTCAGTTTCTTCTCCCTTAAGAAGGTCCACAAGAGTTTCTACACCTCCAACTTATCTCCAAGATTATCACTGCAAGATAGCTTAGTCTGCTATTTTTACCAGTTCATCCTCGACTACCTCTATAGGTACTTTATATCCTCTTTCTTCATCTTTATCATATGACCATCTCTCTTCTTCCCATAGAAATTTTGCCATTTCTGTCACTGTCATCTCAGAACCTATTTCTTTTACCCAAGCTAATCAACACTCTCATTGGAGACAAGCCATGACAGATGAGCTTAAGGCTCTTGAAGCAAGCAATACTTGGTCTCTTACACATTTACCTCCTGGTAAACATCCCATTGGTTGTAAGTGGGTTTATAAGGTGAAGCTTAAGGCTGATGGCTCTTTTGAGAGATATAAGGTTAGGTTGGTGGCTAAGGGTTACACTCAACAAGAGGGTTTAGACTACTCTGAGAGTTTCTCCCAAGTGGCTAAGTTCTCCACTTTAAGAACCCTGCTTGCTATTGCTTTTGCTCAACACTGGTCTCTTATTCAACTTGATGTAAATAATGCTTTTTTGCATGGGGACCTCATTGAAGAGGTTTATCTGCTTTTACCACCTGGTTTTCCTAACAAGGGGGAGACTGATCTTGTATGTAAGCTACATAAATCACTCTATGGTCTTAAATAGGCATCAAGGCAGTGGTTTGCCAAGTTTTCATCTACTCTCATTAAACAAGGCTTTCTTCAGTCAAAATCAGATTATTCCTTATTCACCAGGACTAAAGAAACAACATTTATAGCCTTACTTGTCTATGTAGATGACATTCTAATAGCAAGCAACAATGTCATTGTTGTGCATACTCTTAAAGACTCACTTCATGCAGAATTTAAACTAAAAGATTTGGGAAATCTTAAGTATTTTCTTGGATTAGAAGTGGCTAGGTCTACTAAAGGGATCTCATTATGCCAAATGAAGTATGCTCTTGATGTTTATCAGACAGTGGGATGTTAGGTTCCAAACCAGTGGTTACTCCCATGGAACAAAATCTGAAATTGAGTCAATCAGATGGTGATGCACTTTCTGATCCATCTCAATACAGAAGACTTGTTGGGAGATTACTCTATTTGACAGTAACAAGGCCTGACATCAGTTACAGTGTACAAAGACTGAGTAAGTTTATGGCCAAACCAACCACTACACATCTTGCAGCAGCCTATAGAGCATTGAAGTACATCAAAGGAACATCAGGCCAAGGTTTATTTTTTCCCAGCAACACAGACATGCATTTGAAGTCCTTTTCAGATTCTGATTGGGCCAGCTGTCTATAAGATCTTAGGATATACACGGTTTCAATGGAAAAACCACCACACATTTTTCATTGACTATTGTGTCAAATATATACAAGTACAGAATCTATTTTAGGTAACTATTAATACAGCAGGAATATAATTTACAATGAATGAAAAGATTTGCAACAGCTATAAAATGCTAAACTTGGATAGTAATCAGTTGACTAGGCAGAATTGATGCAGTCTGCAGAATTGGTGCAGTCTGCAGAATTGATGCAGTTGACTAGGCAGAATTGATGCAGTCTGCAGAATTGGTGCAGTCTGCAGAATTGATGCAGTTGATGCAGATGACAGAATTGGTGCAGTCTGCAGAATTGGTGCAGTCTGCAGAATTGATGCAGTCTTCCTTAATACGCCCCCGCAAGATAGGACTTCCATCGGCGAGGCCAATCTTGGATCTAAGAATTTTAGTACGTTGCGTAGACAAGGGTTTGGTCAGCAAATCTGCAAGCTGGTCCTGGGTATGAACATGCTTGACATTAAGAGTGCCCTTTTGAACCAAGTCACGTACAAAATGAAGATCAATTTGGATGTGCTTCATTCGAGAGTGATAAACTGGATTGAAGCTGAGATGAGTGGCTCCAAGGTTGTCACATAGCAGGGAAGGTGGAGCTTTGAGTGGGAAACCGAGTTCATTGAGAAGGCTAAGTAACCACATTGTTTCCGAGGCTGCATTAGCTAGTGATCTGTATTCAGCCTCTGTAGATGAGCGTGCAACAGCCCGTTGTTTCTTGGAACTCCAGGAGATGGGATTGTGGCCTAGAAAGCTGATATAAGCTGAAGTAGAGGTACGATCATCAACATTCCCAGCCCAATCAGCATCAGAATACGTCGTGAGATGCCAGGGGGTATCCTTTTGGAGCTGAATGCCATGGAATATAGTCTGCTTCAGGTAACGAAGTAGTCTTTTAACTGCTGTCCAGTGTGTGGTTGTGGGCTTGTGCATAAATTGAGACAACTTGTTAACAGCAAAAGAAATATCAGGGCGAGTAAGTGAAAGATATTGAAGACTCCCAAGTACACGACGAAATTCAGTACTATCAAAAGAAGCAGTACCATCAACCAGTTGTAAGGATGTACTAGTAGATAAGGGAGTTGAAACATCCTTAGCACCAACCATGTTTGTTTTGGACAACAAGTCACGAACATATTTATGTTGGGACAAGAATAAACCTGCACGAGTTGGAATAACTTCCACTCCCAAAAAATAATGAAGATTGCCCATATCTTTCAAGGAAAATTTAGCGCCAAGTTGCTGAATAATAGATTGCACAAAACTTGAATCATTTCCAGTAAGCACAAGGTCATCCACATAAACCAGTAAGTAACATATAAGTGAGCCACTTCGATAAATGAAAAGTGAGGAATCGGCCTTAGAGTTATGAAACCCAAGATGAATAAGAGCATCTTTAAGGGTTGAATACCATGCCCGAGGGGCCTGTTTAAGCCCATAGATGGCTTTACGTAACCTGCACACATGATTGGGTTTGGACTGGTCCTTAAACCCTGGAGGTTGACTCATATAAACATCCTCAGTAATTTGACCATGCAAAAAAGCATTGTTAACGTCCATTTGCCTTAAGGTCCAACCTTGCATGACAGCAACAGTGAGCACAGAGCGAATGGTTGCAGGTTTTACAACGGGACTAAAGGTTTCTGTGTAATCAATTCCAGGTCTTTGATGATACCCTCTGGCAACAAGTCGAGCTTTAAAGCGATCAATTGAGCCATTAGCTTTTCGCTTAACCCGAAAGACCCACTTACAACTCACGGGATTACAGCCTGCTGGGGGTGGAACTAAGTCCCAAGTGCCATGTCTCATAAGAGCAGTGAGCTCATCAGACATGGCTTCACGCCATTTTGGCATGGATAAGGCCTGGGTCACACACGTTGGTTCAAGACTTTGAGGAAGAGGATGTTTGGTGACAATATTGAGTTGTTTGGGTTTGAAAATATTATTCATGGATCGGGTAGTCATGGAGTGTGTTCGACGATTTGGGGATGGTGGTATGGCTATCGGACCTAAGGGAGAAACAGGGTGAGATGAATTTGACAATGGTGAGGGAGCAGATTCACAATTATTTTCAGTCACACAGGGGGACAACAGAGATGAAGTATTCAAATGATCCGAAGGATTTGAAAAAATAGGAGAGGAAGAGATAGAAGGATTACCTGGAGGAGATGGGTCCACGGCGGAGTCAGGTTCCGAAACCACTGGTGCAGCGGAAGGTTGAGCCACTGGAACAGATGCAGGCTGGACAACATTTGAAGAGGATGGTGCAGACGGAGAGGAAGAGGACCCAATGGAGGCTAGGGTTTTTGCTTCATCAAAGAGCACATGCCGAGAGAGGTAGACTCTTTTTGTTGTGGGCTCGAGACAACGGTAAGCATTTTGGGTTAAAGAATACCCAATGAAGACACACGGAATGGACTTTGGCTGGAGTTTGTGTGTGTTGTAAGGCCTAGTGTAGGGATAACAAATACACCCAAAGGTTTTTAACTTAAGATAGTTGGGCTTTTGTCCAAAAAGAGCCTCAAAGGGTGATTTGTTTTTAAGAAGAGGGGTGGGTTGACGGTTGATTAGATATGTGGCAGTATGGAAAGCATGTGGCCAATATGAGAGAGGAAGATTAGCATCGTGAAGTAAGGTAAGACCAGTCTCAACTAAGTGACGATGACGACGCTCGGAGACACCATTTTGTTGAGCTGTGTGAGGGGCAGTAGTGTAGTGACTAATCCCATGAAGAGAGAGAAACGGTTTGAGACTAATATATTCGCCACCATTGTCGGAGTAAAGACTTTTAATTGTTGCTTGAAATCGTTTCTCAACAAGATTTTTGAATTGAGGAAAAATGCTCTTAACGCAGGATTTTGCCTGTATGGGATAAAACCATATATATTTTGTGTAATGGTCAATGAAAATTAAATAATAACGAGAACCATCTAGACCAACACAATTCTCATCAGAAAATTCTAGACCAATACAATGAGCAGGTCCCCACACATCAGTATAAATAAGATCGAGAGGAGCATGACTTTGAAAACTCGTGGGCCGAAAAGGGAGTTGATGAGCTTTATTGATAGAACAAGATGAACACAAAGAAGTCATTTTATTGTTCATAATAGGAAGAGAAAAATGATTGACAAGACTTTGAACAACTTTGAAGGACGGATGTCCAAGACGCTTGTGCCACCCATCAAATGAGGTTCGTTCATGCACATTTGCAACAATTTTGGAAGAGGAGCCCACCAGTGAGTTCGGAAAATGATAAACGCCGCTTTCACATGCACCTCTTAGTAGGGTCGCCCCCGTAATCGGATCCTTCACAAGAAAATGAGAGGGGTGAAACTCAAGAAAAACATTGTTTTGGGATGTGAAATGATGAACAGAAATTAAATTTTTGCAAATATTGGGAACACAAAGAGTATCACGAAGGATAAATGTTCGTGTTGGTGAGTTTAAAGTCAAAGAACCAATGTGTGAGACGGCCAAACCTGACCCATCACCGATAACGACTTCATCAGTGCCATCATACTCAGAATGAACAGTTAAGTTCGCCAAGTCACCAGTAATATTATGAGAGGCAGCAGAGTCAAGAAGCCATTTCTGATCTTGTTGACTGGATGTATGTGCACAGTTAGCCGTGACTCCTGATGAATGGAGCTGTGGGCAAGACTTGGCTGTGTGGCCTATTTGATCGCAAAATTGGCATTTCGGTGGGTAACGCCTTTGAGTGGACCGATTGTTTGAAAACTTGCGGTTGTCTTTGGATGGGCCTTGGAGAATTTTGTTTTGGCTTTGAGGCCGAGAGGGCCCATTTGCCTTATAAGAGCCCTTCGAGTGAGACCCACCATATGAACTAGAGTTCTGCTTGTGACGATGAGAGTAATTTGCAGAGGCTACAAGCTGCTGAGTTGAAGCCTCCAAGCGCCGCAGGTAACTTTCATGCCCCACAAGAATATCGTGAAGCTCTTCAAAGGCCAGAGATGTTTCCCGTGCTCGAATCGGTGCTGCAATTTCCCTGAAATCAGAACCCAATCCGTTAAGAATATAAAGGGTAAGGTCATCATCAGATATTGGATGATCGATGAGTGCAATCTCATCGGCAAGGGCTTTCACCGCATGCAAATAATCAGGGATGGAGCGATTTCCTCGCTGAAACAAGGTAAGTTCTTCCTTGAGTTGCATGGCTCGGGTTCTAGATTTACTGGCATACATGTGATGAAGTTTTTTCCAAGCCTCATGAGAGGTTTTGGCAGTGGCGATGAGTGGGGTAATAGTGGTTGAGGTGGAAGCCAGAATGGCACTCAGGATTAATTTATCCTGACGAACCCAATGAGTTTTATTCAACTCGGTGAGAGAGGTGCCAGCAGGGGAGGGGCACTGGGAAATGCCATGAACATAGTCAAGGAGGTTGTATCCTATAAGGAGAGCTTCAAATTGTGCTCTCCATTGAGGAAAGGTGGATGGCGTCAGTTTCTCATTGATTTGTGTAGTGATGTTGAGAGCAATAAGGGCATTTTCAGTGGAGGAGATGGGATGAGTGTTTGGGCGGGGGTCAGAGGTTTGATCTGCAGAAGTTGACATTTTAGAGAAGAGGATCTGGTTGCTCGTAAGAGAAAGGCTGCTCTGATACCATATAAGATCTTAGGATATACACGGTTTCAATGGAAAAACCACCACACATTTTTCATTGACTATTGTGTCAAATATATACAAGTACAGAATCTATTTTAGGTAACTATTAATACAGCAGGAATATAATTTACAATGAATGAAAAGATTTGCAACAGCTATAAAATGCTAAACTTGGATAGTAATCAGTTGACTAGGCAGAATTGATGCAGTCTGCAGAATTGGTGCAGTCTGCAGAATTGATGCAGTTGATGCAGATGACTAGGCAGAATTGATGCAGTCTGCAGAATTGGTGCAGTCTGCAGAATTGATGCAGTCTTCCTTAATACTGTCTAGATACCAGAAGATTTGTTACTGGTTACTGTGTTTTCCTTAGTGACTCTCTCATATCATGGAAGTCAAAGAAGCAACACACCATTTCTAGATCCTCAGCAGAAGCAGAGTATAGAGCAATGGCTTCTGTAGTTTGTGAGTTAATGTGGCTGCTTCCTTTATTAAAAGAGCTTCAAGTTAACCATCCTAAAGAAGCACTTCTTTACTGTGATAGCTAGGCAGCAATGCACATAGTTGCCAACCCTGTTTTCCATGAGAGAACAAAGCACATAGAGTTGGATTGTCATTTGATTCGAGAAAAGATTCAAGATGGCTTAGTTAGAACATTATATGTTACTTCACAGAATCAACTTACTGATATAATGACTAAAGCCTTGGGGTTAGTACAATTCAATTCTTTATTAAGCAAGATGGGTGTTCATAACATTTATGCTCCATCTTGAGGGGGAGTATTAAGAAGTGAACACTGATCTGTATCAGTGAAGCTGCTGCTACTGCATAAATGGAAGGGATGCTTATATTGAAGACATAAGCTACATGTAGTTTAGTTTGTTATCCTTTCATATGCATGTAGTTTAGTGTATTTCATTAATGGCAAAGTTGTAAATAGCTGTTTTGTTATTAGTGGAATATAGCTATCATTTCTTGTATGGTTTCTTGTACAAAGTTAGTTAGTTAGTTATTTTTCTTCTTCTAGCTTCTGTAGCATGACTGCACTGCTATATATTGGCTCCTTTGTAATCTTTTCTAAATTAATGCAAGCAGATCAATCTTGATCAATATCTCTCTCTTTTCTTTTCTCTAAAGCTTGCACTTTCAATACATGTTAAGAATATATATTAAAACATATTTTTATTTATATTTATATTAAAAATATTTATATATGTTAAAATTTGGTTGGTAGTGTTTTATGTTTTTGAGATTTCTATTTAATTTATTTATAAAAAACAATTAAGAGGAAATTATTCAAGTTACTCGACCTAACGTGAGAATAAATTTGGATAGGTGAACGGAAGGGTTTCAAGTAGTCATAGACTCATAGGTTGGATAATATTTTGGTTGTTTTTGAGACTATCAATTATATGAAAACCAAACTTAAAGATTCGTCAGCTTATACGATTTTGAAACTTGATATAAATATGGTTTATGATGGAGTTGAGTGGTGTTATCTGAGCCAAGTTTTGGAGCATTTGGGATTTCATGAGATATAGGTGGTTTTTAAAAACAATCCTTAAATTTTATCCTTGTGACAAATATAATCCAATATTTTTAATTGTGCTACTTTAAACTCCATACTTTATTATCATGTCAAAGTAAATCTCACCCCTTAATCTTTATTAGTTATAACTTACTTGACCATTGGGCCTAAACCCTAAACCATTGGGCCTTTGCCCAGTGGTGCAAGGAGATCCTCTCCCCCCAATTGGCAGATTGTGTGCGTGTATAATATAGATTTCTATTCAAGATTAAAAAATTAAAAAAAAAAAATTGTAACTTACTTAATTATCCTTTTCCATGTTTCACTCTTCGTCTCTTTCTCTCCAACGAAAATCATTAAAAAAAGAATAGAGTAGTGTAGATTTCTATTTCAAGATCACAAAAAAAAAAGTTTGTAACTTACTTAATTACCCTTTTCCATGTTTCACTCACGGTCTCTTTCTCTCCAACGAAAATCATGAAAAAAAGAAGACTATTCATCTCTCTCTCTCTCTCTCTCTCACACACACACACACACACACACACACACACACACACACACACACACACACACACACACACACACACACACACACACACACACACACACACACACACACACACACACACACACACACACACACACACACACACACACACAACTGGAATCATATTGTTGTGCACAGAGAATTGGAATCATGTTGTTGTGCAATATTATTTTGTGCTTTGGTTCCGCCTTTAAGGTAGAACTAACTATGTCACAACTGGAATCATATTGTTGTGCACAGAGAATTGGAATCATGTTGTTGTGCAATATTATTTTGTGCTTTGGTTCCGCCTTTAAGGTAGAACTAACTATGTAAAAAGTTAGATTTTATTTGGCATAATAATGAAATTATAGGGTTTAAAGTGACACATCTAAAAATATGTGGTTTAATTAGTCACAAAGATAAAATAATAGGTTTTTTGTTTTTGTTTTTAACTTTCTCATTTCTTCTATGTTGTGATTGACTCACCACTTTATTGTGACAAACTGAGTCAAATAGGATTATAAGAAGCAACTCAAAAGACACAATATGTTTTTAACTTACGAATTATAAAGAGTTAAATTTTGAAAAGAAGGGCAATTTTTTATTTTTTTTTTTCTCTCATTATATATCTCTAGATTTAAAATTGAAAGCAGTAAGTTTTCTCATTTATCTAAAATGGAAAAAAATTAGGTACTCTTCCTTATGTATAGTAAATTAGTAACTTAAGTTCCCAAATTACATTGTTGCATTAAATTTATGTTTGTGAGAGATAACATTGTACTGTATTGATCAATGTAACCATGTGTTTGAATCTAATAACAAAAAATCTAAAATACAAATCTTAAGGAATTGTACTGTACCTAATTTTTGCTTTTGTAAAAAACAACTTGTACTTGATTATTGCATTTTTTTTTTTGGTTATCAAAAAAATAGTTTGAGAAGTCGCATTACAAATTTAAGGGTAAAGTATGCCTTTCATCCTTGAAATTTGGTCCTTCAAATTTAAAAAGTTAAGATTTAGTTCTAAAATAGAGAACAATTTGGTCTCTTAATCGATTTTATTTTATTTTTGTATTTTATTTTTATACGGAGCAAATTAAACGAAGCACATATTTAACGGACCAAAAACATTTCAATTGTTATAATTAAGGGACCAAAATCGAACTAACCTTGTCTTAAAGGAACCAAAATCAAACTGGCTTCAAATTTCATAGTCAAAATCAAAATATTTTACATTTGGAGGACCAAAATTAGACTCACCTTAAAGGGAAGCTTGACCAGATAAATTCGGGAAAGGATGAGAAGAGATAGGTTTATTCAGTTTTTGGGAGAAATAAATAATAATAATAAAAGAATATTTAAATAAACTTGAAGAAAGAATGTAGAATATAATGTCGTTATATGTGAAATAAAAAAGGCTAATTAAAATAAATCATAACTTTAGTTTAGAATTTGGTTAAACTAATTCATATGATGCAACTTTTGCTGTTATAAGTTTTGTTTTTTTGGCCCTTGTTGTAAATTCTCTCAAAGTGTTGTCGGACTGGATGACTCTTTTATTTTCTGTTACTTTAGTTTTTGTATCAGGTTTCGGTTTTCTTTTGGATTGCCACTTGTAATTGACCTCTTCACACTCTGGTATAATTCATATACATAATTTTTTTTGTCTTAATAAAATTCCTACCGTTTGACATAAAAAAAAGAAAAAAAAAAAGACTTCTACTCCATATTGGAATTTTTTTTTTCTCGGAATAAAACATCATTCAAGAGGGAAAGGACAGAAAAAGCAAAATAAGGGAAAACTAATTCCTTCTTCCTCATGTTAACAAAGAAAGGCATGGGAAAAGACTCAAAAGAGGAGACATGGAATGTTAATGGAAGGAACCTTTTCCGTAAAAAGACAAGTCATAATTATTTGATCTCAAATTTCAAAATTGATAGCTGGTGCATGCTATGTGGTAACTTTTTAAGAGGTAAAAATCTTGAATCTAGAAATGCATGAGATTTGGAAAAAAATAAAAAGTAGCCAGCGTAGGGTCTAATATCATAACACTTTTCACTATAGTCTCCACGCAGACAAGAAAGAAAAAATAGGAAAACATTATTGTCTTCTTCAAATCACCATATGTATTGTACTTTGTCATTTGGGCATCCATTGATTGCTGCTATTGTCTTCTCATCATTCTTCCCTCTCATTATCTATTCTCATTTTACCATCCATTTCTTGTGTGTGACTATCTCTGTAGAAGACTTAAATCAAAATATGACTGAATGACTTAAAATGCGCATGATGTATACTTGTATTCAGTTATCCTTTGAATTAATTTTTGTTTCACTTTTCATTTAGTCATTGTCTCTAATTTTGATTTCTACATTATTTGAAAGAATGGTTACTTCTCCTTTTATAGTCCCTTTATCTGATTAGTCCTTTGTTGCATGCAGCTCGATCTTGTTGCTCTCCTATAGCTTCGGTTGCCTTTTCAAGTAGATTTGTTTGCTTGTAAAACAAAGGGAAGGAAAAGATAAAAGTTAAAAAGAAAAACAAAATAGTTTCACTTTTACTCTCATTCGCCAAACTGAATGTCCATGCTCTGTGGTCTAAGCAATTACAGAAGATTACTCAGTTCACTGATATTCAAAAGATAGGTACGTTGTCCAATTTCATAGCTTTCATTTGTTCTTGGTTATGATTTTTCTAAACAATTATTCGATAACGGTGCAATGCATGAGAAAATTTATCATAATATGAAGTTTTATTTTTTATTTTGTTTTATTAAATATGAAAGTGATAATTATTGAAAGACATTTATTTATTATTATTATTATTATTATTATTATTGATACTTGGTAGTGGAGAGAAAAATGGGAAGGGAGAGATAGACAGGTAAGCAGGGTTTGGCAAAATAATAAAAAAAGAATGATTTTATAATATTTTAATGGGATGTATAATAAAAAGTGAGATGCGAAGTGTTGTGTAAAAGTTGATAATTAGAATAGAAAATTAGGGTGAAGTAAGGAATTTATTCAAAATTGGTTGAGAATGTTTTTATAAGTCATCACTATTACTCAATATTGGAATTTTTTTTTTTCTAATAAAACTTTATTAAAAAAGGATAGAAAAATCAGTAATAGACATAACATTTTTATAATAATTTCATAATAATATTGAGGTGTTAAGCTCTAAACAGTAGATTATAAATTGATGTTAGTAATAAATCTAAATGAAAATTAATAAAAACTTATCAATTTAATATTGAGCTAAGTATTGTGCTGTTTAATAAAAAAAGAAAAACAAAAAGTATTATGCTGAAGCATTCCTCAATAACAAAACACGAGAAATAAAGAATGAGATAAAAATAAAGAGTGATATACATATATATATATATATATATATATATATATATATATATATAAAGTGAAGTGTAAAAGTTGATAGTTAAGAAAAACAAAAAGTATTATGCTGAAGCATTCCTCAACAACAAAACACGAGAAATAAAGAGTGAGATAAAAATAAAGAGTGAAATATATATGAAGTGAAGTGTAAAAATTGATAGTTAGAAAAATGGGTTTTAGAAAAGATAAAATAGATAATTTATACAAAATCGGATGAGAATACTCTCATAAGATATCTTACTCAATATTGGATTTTTAGTTTTTTAATAAAAGTCATGTTACCGGATGTCTTAAGATCTTTTTATAATAGTATTTATTGGGAGGGGTGTTGGTCTTATGGGATAAAAAAGATGTCTTAAGATCTTTTTATAATAGTATTTATTGGGAGGGGTGTTGGTCTTATGGAAAGTAGTAAAACGTATAAAACAAAAAAAATCATTAGTAAAAAGTCCAATAAGCCCTTCAATTAATATATTTTTATTTTCCATTCTCAGTTATCTTCTCAGTTCAGTTCTCTGTTCCCTTATTTTTTTTCCCTCTCACGCATTCCTCTCTCCATCACCTCCATGGCAAAAGCTCGAGACCTCAGATCAGAGCAAGGCCACCATGGCCAACCTTGAGCTCTCACTTGCTCCGTTAATGGGCTTTGAAATTTTGTAAGATCTATTGTGAGTGGATTTTGGTTGAGATTTGTAGCTTCCTCCATTAAAACCCACAACCACAAAATTTCACACAATCCCACGGAGCAACCAACCACCATCACACAAAATCCACAACAACCACCACAAAAAAATCCACACCAAACCCACGGCCACCACCACACAAAATCCACGCGCCATAAATCCGAAACCCAAAAATGGGTTTTGGCCATGGAAGTTTTCTTTAGAGAAAACCAAAAGGGAGAGAGAGCTTGAGGTTGAAGAGAGAGGAAAGCTTGAGGTTGAAAGAGAGGTTGACCATGGCGGCTAAGCTCTGTCGTTTAAAATCGGAGAGAGAGAGAGAGCTCGCGTTGAGAGAAAAAATAAAAAAGAAAAAAAGTGCGGAGCAACCGTCGGAGTTGACGAAGGTGAACAGCGAGCTTGAGTGGCCACGGTCATGGTGGCTTGGCTTTGGTCTGTGACTCTGTGTGAGCGAAGCAGAGAGGAAAAAATCTTTTGATGGTGAGAGGGGATTAGGCGCCGAATCGAAGAAAAAAAAAGGAAGTGGGGAGGGTTAGTATAGTCTTTCTAATATAAAATTGCAATGCAATTTCCAATATAAAAACCTCTCTCTAGTCAATCTTAAACACATGATATTAACATGCTTGGTATAATAATTGACAACCAATTCTACTTTAAAGTTTTGTCTAGAAAATACGTGCTAGCCTTGACTACCATAATTGGATAGAAGAAAAAAATAAAATAAATCAATTCTATGTTACGCCGGTGCTTAGATGTTTTAAAACTAAGAAGTATTTAATGAAAAAAAAAAAAAACTAAGAAGTATTTAAAGTGCCTATGAATTGTGCTTAAAGGTTAGGGAGGTAGTCTTGGCTCTTTAACTGACATTTAGACATGAAACTATAATTGATATTATTTGTAATGTAGAGATTTTATGTTGTTTTTGGTGGTGTTTGGATCCTCTACTCAAAACAGTTATTTTGGATTTTTTTTATATAAAATGCATTTTAAAAAAAAGTTAAGGTTTTTGGTTGAGATTTTGGTAAATGCAAAATGCATTCGGCTTAGAATGCACTTTGCAAATTCTCATTTCTAGAGCAGAAGTCAGAATTCACATTTTTTTGGATTCTGATTTTTGCTAAAGCAAGTGGGATCCACTAACAGGAGCATTAATTACTCAAACAGCCATTAAATATCGATTAATTTGATTGGTTTGCTATAGAAAATCGTAAAAATTGTTTATTTCCAAATTTGTTCATGCAAGTGTATTATATTTTTTAAGGATAATTATATTTTACTCAAACCACAAGTGAGTAAAGTGTAATTATTTCTATTTTTTATATTAGATATTAAAATGTAAGTTATTTTGTGTGTGTGTTATGTACCTTATGATAATTATTTAAAAAAATAACAAATTGCAAAATATATAATTGAAAAAACATTCTTAAGTGTTTAATTGCATAATATATAATATTGAAAATGCATTCTACACTTTGTTTAATCAAACACAATTTCACTCAGCATAATCGCGTTGAGAGAAAAAAAAAAAAGAAAAAAAGAGCGGAGCAACCGTCGGAGTTGACGAAGGTGAACAGCGAGCTTGAGTGGCCACGGCCATGGTGGCTTGGCTTTGGTCTGTGAACTCTGTGTGAGCGAAGCAGAGAGGAAAAAATCTTTGATAGTGAGAGAGGGAGGGGGTTAAGCGCCGAATCAAAGAAAAAAAAAGGAAGTGGGGAGGGTTAGTATAGTCTTTCTAAGTGAAATACTGACAGAGATAAAAATCTATTTAAAAATAATCCTCAACGGTTGCCCTTAGCCACCCATTAACATATCCCTTTTAATAAAACTTCATTAATTATAGAGATAATATTTTTATAATAATTTTATAGCAACATTAATAGATTTTAGACAAGAATTAATAAAAATCTATCTATTTAATTTAAATTGTTGTTTAGCATTCCACGATAACAAAATAATTTTATAGCAACATTAATAGATTTTAGACAAGAATTAATAAAAATCTATCTATTTAATTTAAATTGTTGTTTAGCATTCCACGATAACAAAACACGAGAAAAGCAACTCAGTTATGTGAACAAGGACAAGACAGAGGTGAAGAGGACATGTGGATATTAAATTATTAATGGATGTGATGTGAAGACTCCAAATAATAGAAATGAAGGTCCGGTTCAGAGTGTTTTGGACAATAATTAAGAAAATATTTAATATTTTATTTTTTATATGAAGTATTATGAAGTATTGAAATTAAATAAACTATAGACCTGCATTTTTAGTCACATGACCTTTTTAATAAGTCATGTGACATTTTTAAATAACACATGTGGATAATCTATTTAATTGACATTTAGCTTATATTTGGATCCTTTACTTAAAAGTGATTTCATGGATATTTATGCATAGAATGCATTCTACAAAAAATCGGAGGTGTTTGGTTGGGATTTTGGAAAATGCAAAATATGTCTTTTGCAAATTCTCATTTCTAGAGCAGAAGTCAGAATCCAAAATATTTTGGATTCTGATTCTAACTTTTACTTTTAATTTTTGCTAAAGTAAATGAGATCCACTTATAACAGTTTATTACTTGAACTACTCTTTTTTCCTGATATTCTCATTTAGTTTTTCTCATTTTTCGCATTTAAATTTCTTTTATTAGTAGACATTAATTTAAATCACTACTTTTTCGTTTAATAAACAAGTTTTTTATTTCTTTATTACATTGTTAATTTTGTATTAGTAGTAAATGTATTTTTGATGGTGGCTTGGCTTTGGTCTGTGACTCTGTGTGAGCGAAGCAGAGAGGAAAAAATCTTTTGATGGTGAGAGGGGATTGCCGAATCGAAGAAAAAAAAAGGAAGTGGGGAGGGTTAGTATAGTCTTTCTAATATAAAATTGCAATGCAATTTCCAATATAAAAACCTCTCTAGTCAATCTTAAACACATGATATTAACATGCTTGGTACAATAATTGACAACCAATTCTACTTTAAAGTTTTGTCTAGAAAATACGTGCTAGCCTTGACTACCATAATTGGATAGAAGAAAAAAATAAAATAAATCAATTCTATGTTACGCCGGGGCTTAGATGTTTTAAAACTAAGAAGTATTTAAGAAGTATTTAAAGTGCCTATGAATTGTGCTTAAAGGTTAGGGAGGTAGTCTTGGCTCTGACATTTAGACATGAAACTATAATTGATATTATTTGTAATGTAGAGATTTTACGTTGTTTTTGGTGGTGTTTGGATCTTCTACTCAAAACAGTTATTTCGGATTTCTATATAAAATGCATTCTAAAAAAAAGTTAAGGTTCTTGGTTGGGATTTTGGTAAATGCAAAATGCATTCTGCTTAGAATGCACTTTGCAAATTCTCATTTCTAGAGCAGAAGTTAGAATCCACATTTTTTTGGATTCTGATTTTTGCTAAAAGCAAGTGGGACCCACTGACAGGAGCATTAATTACTCAAACAGCCATTAAATATCGATTAATTTGATTGGTTTGCTATAGAAAATCGTAAAAATTGTTTATTTCCAAATTTGTTCATGCAAGTGTATTATATTTTTTAAGGATAATTATATTTTACTCAAACCACAAGTGGGTAAAGTGTAATTATTTCTATTTTTTATATTAGATATTAATTTAAAATATAAGTTATTTTGTGTGTGTGTGTTATGTGCCTTATGATAATTATTTAAAAAAATAACAAATTGCAAAATATATAATTGAAAAAACATTCTTAAGTGTTTAATTGCATAATATATAATATTGAAAATGCATTCTACACTTTGTTTAATCAAACACAATTTCATTCAGCATAATCATTTTCTAAGCAAAAATTTCAGTATTTTACCAAACATACTAGAATGCATTTTAGCGGGAATGCATTCTAGAGTAGAGGATCCAAACGCAGCCTTAGTATTCCTTCAACTTTCTTGCGGTGAAAAAGAATTCATAGACGAAGTAAATGTTACAAATTAATCTTGAATTGCAAGTTTAGATTTTTTTTTTTTTTAAATGTGTGCCACCCATTATTCTTGGTAGTCTACCCTAGTGTCTTTCCCTAATATCCAGTGCCATGGTCATGACCCCTGGACTCTGGCTCTTGGTATTTCAATTGATTTAATTTATCAAGTAGTAACCTATATCTCTAAAATCCAAAGGCATGGCCTTAGGAGCAACACCCCCACAAGGACGACAACCACAAGATAACCTTACAAACCCTACGTCCTAGACCTTCACATACACACACCCAAAACGTTACTCATGGCTTGTGCAACAACAAGCCACACCGTCTCTTTCCACCTCCCAACCTCTTTCCCTCGAACCTCACCTCCAAAACCCAAATCATATTTCACCGCCACCCCCCACCTTCCCACTCCAAACTGTCACTCCTTTACAAACCACACAGACTCAAGTACTGCATAGCCACTTCAACTTAAGTTCACCTATTTCCATGTAATCAATAGGTGAGGTGATTGAGTTTCATTGAGCACATTCACTGTTCTTTTGATTTATAGGCAAACAAAAGAGCATGCCATATTTGAGCTTCATTAAGTTTGCTTCTCTAAGACAGGCCCCATAAAAGTTGATTGCCTAGAAATAGGTGAACTTAAATTGAAGTGGCTGTGTAGTAATTGAGTATGTGTATATAGTACTTGAGTCTGTGTGGTTTGTGAAGGAGTGATAGTTTGGGGTGGAAAGGTGGGGATGTTGGTGAAATGGGATTTAAAAGGGGAAAAAAAATCTCAGCCAAGCCATAACACAATCAAACATGTAAAAGTCTCACCAGTGATTTGCAAAATCAATTAAACCAAAGAGAAATTTCAAAAGAGAGATAGAATACATGTTGTGTGTGTTGAGCCAGAACACCAAAACCTCAAAATGATCCTTTACCATCTACTCCTTTATTTTCCTCTCTCAATCTCCAAGAAATCAACCCACAATCTCATGAAACTCCATGTTTATGCACAATGCACTGTATTCTCACACAAAAACCAAAATTGAAAGTTCAATAAAAAGTCCCAAACTAGCAAACAGTAATAAAGCCAAAGGAAAACCCATAAGGAAACAAATTACAAACGTGGATCAAGACACAAATGAAGGAGTAAAATGAAGGAAAAATTCTTAGATAAAAAAACCTTTGTTTTCGTTGTTTCTCTTGTTTGGGTGTCATAGATCTAATTCACACCTAACCACTAATGAACTAATCTACAAGATCAAAGCCCTAAAACTTAACTTTCACTTATCACTTAAAATCAGGCAATTACATAAAGATCAGGAAAACTATGTTATTGCGTAATTGATAAAGTAAATGCATAATGCTTATTTTTTGACTCCTGGCAAATAGGTTAGGTCAGATGGGTTCGAATTTGAGCCAATCGGATATAGTTCAAAAACTTATTGAACAAACATGGGTTGTTATTTTGTAACCCTTACTCAATATTTGACAAGTTGGGTCAACTCGATATAACCCACATTTTTTTTTTAACGTACAAAGAAAAAAAACTTTTAACATACTTTCTAACATTTTTTTTTTTTTGTATTTATTTTCAATACAAATAATAAAAAAACAAATAAAGTGCTCAAAGATAAAATTTGAATAATACATAAATCCTTAAGTTTATAGACTGTTAATTAATTCTAATAGCACCAAAAAAAAAAAAAAATTATAATATATACATGTGTAAATGCATATATCAACACACAATATTGAATATGAACCGGGTTGAGAAACTTACTCTCATTGCGGAAGATTCCGGATCGGTTTAGTTGACTTGTTACAAGCTCCAATGCTCCTTTCCCTCTACAATCACGAACCTCTCTTTGGCCTTGTGTTTGTCCCTGTTCTCGTGAGTGGAGGTTCACTACTAGAGTTGCCCTATAATGCACGAAACTAAATCTTAGAGATTTCTAGAGAGAGTCTCACACTTAGTGAAAAAGAGAGCTTTTCAATGTATGTTTATTTTATGAATATACTATAGTCTTTTATTTTAGTCTACTCTCTCTTATAAATATATTCTCTATAAATATATTCATAGAGAATATATTTATAAGATAGAAGCACATCCCTCATTTTTAGGGATGTGACAATCCACTATCCCATGATTCTTTCCAATTCAAATCATGGATAGTTATCAGATAACTAAATGGGACTCGCAAATCATAGTGGGCGGATCATGGGTTCGGGTCCATCTCGACCCATTAAATTGTAACAACTCCCACTCGCCCACACAGGGTGAGGCGTCCACCTACATAAGGTGAAACAATCTTTCACAATAATCTCCTCATACTGGAAAATAGTTTGTGCGACCTCATGAGAAAAATGTACAGCCTCAAGAGCAACAATTACCAAATCATCTATTGACAAATAAAAGTGCATCATTCAAGAGAATCTCAATTTTACCCGAGATGGTCTGACTACACTAGCTTAAGCACTCTTAATCCCTCATGATAAGCAGTGCTTTACCCTAAATATGTGATGTACTCATGTCCTATGTTGTAAACACATTAAAACATAGACGCTGGCCAGCAATGAGTTACATAACATGGTATATTATCAAACAGTCTTCGTGAAGTCCTTATGTCAATTAAATTGGGCTCAACCGCATTCCCAGAACATGCCCCGTCAGACCGAATCACTTCATGGTCCTCGATTTGCATGCTAAAGTAGTGACATTAAGTTTCTTCTTTATGAAATATTCTTAGGTCGACTAAGGGTAAAAGTATGATCATTGATCCTTGTGACTCACACAGTGATGAAGTTGGGATCATTCGTCACTCCCATTGTCGATCGGAATAAAATACATACAATATGAATTGTATGATTATGGCGTTATCTCATAAAAATAAGCATGTCACTATGAATGGGTAGAAAAGCCATACGAATCTGAGTCTAGTCGCTATGCAAGCGCCTAACTTGAGTTTTCAGCCTAGTTACTCTTTAAGCGCCTACCTGAAAAACTTACAATTTGGCTATAATACAGGCTACATAGACTCTTGTCATCACTCTATGTTCGACCTATCATGAGGTCTCATCTTTGCTTCTATCTAAGGTGGCATGTCACTAATAACTATAATATATCTTGCTCGCCTTCTAGGTGCCAAAGATATAAATGTCTTAATTCGCTATATTAGCGCCTAAAGACATAAATGTCTCGCCTTGCTCGCAATCTAAGGGCCAAGGTGAATCAGCAGTGTGAGAGGGTCAATTCTTGCCTGGTGACATATTACAAAGATGTGCTCTCAACAATAATTTCACATAAGAATAAAGCTAATAAAATGAATACTCATATCATAAAATAATAATAATAATTTTGATAAAAAAACAAAGTATTCTAAGCATATCATATCCTACGGAGTCCCATACTTTTAGCATGAGAGAAGAACAAATCTCTAACAATAGGCTTGGTCAAAGGATTAGCCACCATGCTACTAGTTGATATATGTTGTAAGATCACTTCCCCTTGTGAAACCATATCTCGAATGTAGTGGTACCTCAATGTGTTTGGCCTTCCCATGGTACTTAGGGTGTTTTGCATATGCTAGGGCTGATGTACTATCTGAATATAGTAATACAACTTCCTCTGCATGAGCTGTAATACCTAAACGTTGCAAAAATCTCCTTAGCTCAACAGCTTCTTAGACAGCTGCTGAACAAACCACATATTCTGACTCCATGGTGTAGAGTGCAATGCATGACTGTTTCTTACTACACCAAGAAACAACTTCACCTCATAGTATGAATGCATAACTTGAGGTGGACTTGAGCTCATTCTTGTCACTGGCCCAATCAGCAGCACTTTAACCTGTCAATCTCAGGTACTCACCATGAAAACATAGAGCATGATCAATGGTTTCACGAAGGTATCGTAGAATCCTCTTGATTGCTCTCCAATGAGCAGGTCCAGGAGTGCTATGATAGCAACTAATTACCATGCCAACTACAAAACATGTCTGGACGCGTACACAACATCACTTACATCAGACTCCTAATTGTTGATGCAGAAGGCACTTTGGACATTTGATTCTTTTCCTTATCATTCTTAGGACACTGGTCTAGGGTGAGAGTGCATCCTTTTTGCATTGGAGTGTCAATGGGTTTGGAGTTATGCATATGAAAATATTAAAGAATCTTCTTGATTGTAAGTCCCATAGGATAAACTAAGAATTTTCTTTGAACGGTCTCTATTAATCTTGACTCCCAGCACAAAATTTGTTTCACCCATGTCCTTCATCTCAAAAGTAGAGGACAACCACTTCTTAGTGGCGACAATGGAATCCATGTCATTTCAAGCTAACACGATGTCATCAACATATAATGAAAAGATTAGAATTCATTTCTTGGTTTGTTTACACACAATGGTAATCTTCAATCATCTCTAACCAATAAGAGGTAATAGAGTCATGAAATCTCAAATACCATTGCCTAGATGATTGTTTAAGACCATAGATGGAACGTTTGAGACGGCACACTTTGCACTCATGTCGCAGGATTTCTAAACCTGCTGGTTGAGCCATATCTCTTCATCTAATTCTCTATTGAGAAATGTTGTCTTAACATCTATTTGGAAAAGCTCTAAATCATGTTTTGCTACAATGGATAGAATTAGGTGTATAATGGAAAATCTCACCACTGGGGAGAATATATCCTCATAGTCAATACCTTCTCATTGGGCATAGCCTTTCACCACGAGGCACACTTTGTACCTGTCAATTAAACCAATTGCCTTGCGTTTGACCTTTAGAACTCATTTGTTTCCAATGGTCTTGGGCTCAGGCGGAAGATCAACTAACTCCCAGACATTATTCTTTTCCATAGAACTTATCTCTTACTGCAAAGCAGTCATCCACTCATTTCTATTTGGTGAATGGAGCGCTTCATTAAAAGAATCAGGCCTCATCCACATTCTTAGCATCGCATAGGAGAACATTCCCCGTAATCTTGAAATGATAGCGGGGAATATGGTCTCTGCTGCTAACTCGGCGTGCTTGAGGATCTTGATGTAGTGTAATACTCCCACTAAGTTGAATGTTGCGATTTTTAAAGTACACCCAAGTGCAGGTTTTGCAAGTAGCAATAAAGTCTCGGTATGTCGAGGTCGAATCACAAGGAATAGTTGACATAGTGTAAAAACTCCTATTATTATGAAAATAAAACAAAATAGTAAATTGATTTGGTTGTTTTCCACCTAATGATGGAGCAATATTATGAAAACTAATTAAATGAAATTTGTGGAAATTAATGGAGAAAGGCACTAGGGTTTCAAGGATCCACCTAATATATTCCTATGTGAACTTGGATTATTATTTTACTCGATTAGGTTAGAGAGGCCGCTTGTCTAATCGGAAGATTTAACAATAAATCACTTGATAAGGGTAATGTAGATAGTGTATGGGTTGATTTAGCTAGTAAATTCAAGAGCATGCTAAATGGGAGATTAAGCATTCAGTATATTTCGATTCATAACAAATCATGGGATTCATGCATTTGATATATTAAATCATACTAAATCAAAATAACTTGTCAACACACAATGATTTCAAATAATGAATCAAACCCAATACTAATCATTAAATTCAAGAAAAATACATCCTCTAATCCAAGTTTCACATAAAGAAAATGTTAGGGTTCACCTCTAGCCTAGTTAGAGGTTTAGCTACTCATGATATTGAAAAATAATATTAAGGTGCATAAAAATATCAAAGCATGAGGCAAACTCATGATCTTGATTTTCTTCTTCTTCTTCTTTTTTTCTGTTGCTGCACTGTCTCTTGTTTGTTTCTCTCCTGCGGCTGGACTGTCAACTCCTCAACGAAAATCCTCACAGGTGTTGCCGCACTCTCCTTATATATATCTCCTTATATAGGTTATCAAAGAAACCTATTCTTCTTTCTTTTATTTTTATTCCCCGCGGCTCCCTCCTTAGGTTAATAGAATAACCCAACGTGCAAACCTTTTCTTCCTCCCACCGCTTAACTTTTAGGTTCACTTAGTGCACCTTTCCTTACTTTCTTTTGCTGCTCACGTCCTATATAGGTTATACTAACTTCTTTATTTTTATTTCTTCTTCTTTGTGGTCCACTGCTTTGAAGAAGATAACAACAGAAGCTATGCTACTGTAGTTTTAATTCAGTCTATGTAAACGGCATGTAGTCTATAAAGATAATAGATAAGCTTAAGTGAGCTTAAGTGAGGCTCATGCTAGTCACGTGTCTCTAACTTAGTTATTCTGTTGTTAATCAGTTCAGGTTGTTAAATCTGTTATTCTGCAGTTCTAAAGCCTATATATTCATTGTAATGATCTGATTAATACTAAGGAGGTTTTACTAATTCATTCATTCTATAATCACTCTCTCTCTCTCGTATTTCCTTGCCTCCATTACTGAATACAGTGATCTTCAGATCCTTTCATGGTATCAGAGCCCACGATCATGGATCCTGTGGCTAATAATCCTTCTCCATTGTTGCTGCTCAATAACATGTCAAATTTGATGTCAATCAAATTGGATAGTATGAACTATATGCTCTGGAAACTCCAGATCTCTGCCATCCTTGATGCTTATTCCATGATTGAGCATCTTGATGGTTCAACACAGCAGCCAAGACAATTCATTATCACTGAAGATGGTGATCAGACCTTGAATCCAGCTTTCTTGATCTGGAGAAAGAAGGACAAGGCATTACTGACCTTGCTCCTTTCAACACTGTCTTCTCCAGTACTTGCCATGGTTGTGGGATCAACCACATCTCAAGAAGTCTGGGACAGGTTGGAAGATAAGTTTACTTGTACAGCTCGAGCAAATGTGCTCAACCTCAAGCTGGAACTACAAGGCATCAAGAAAGGAAATGAGTCTATCAATTCCTATCTTCAACGAATCAAGAATACTAGAGATAAACTCTCTGCTGTTGGAGTTCTGGTGGATAATGAAGAACTTCTTCACATGATCCTCAAGGGATTACCAAAGGAGTTTGCTCCTTTTGCTTCAGCAATAAGGACTAGAGATGATAGCATCTCCTTTGAAAAACTCTCAGTTTTGCTGCAAACTGAAGAACAATCCATGGCTGTAGCTTCAGAATCTTTCTCGAATTCTGCTCTTGCTATGTTTGTCTCCAACAATCACAAACCTAACAATAGCTTCAATGTTGGACAAGGCTACAACAGAGGTAGGGGCAGAAACTCATTCAATCGAGGTAGAGGTGGAAGATCATTCAATTCTTATCCACCACAGCACCAGACTCAGCTATCTCAATCCTCTAATCCTACCTCTCAGCCTTCATCTCAACCTGGTTTTCAAGGTAAATCTGAGAGACCAACATGCCAAATCTGTTGGAAGATTGGGCATTATGCAGTGGATTGCTACCATAGGATGGATTTTGCCTATCAAGGCAAGAATCCACCTACTAAGCTTGCTGCCATGGCCAATGCATCGAACCTCCAGTACACTCAAAATTCTGAGACATGGCTCACTGACTCAGGAGCCTCTGATCATATCACAGCCAGTGCTTCTGCCCTCACCACTCAAACTCCTTATCAAGGGACTGAACAGGTCACAGTGGGTAATGGTCAGAATCTCCCTATCCAAAGCATAGGTAACACTCATTTGCATACTCAATACCATAAATTCCAGCTTAAAAATGTTCTTCATATTCCACGCATTGCTTCCAATCTTCTTTCAGTCCATAAACTTTGTTTAGATAACAATTGTTCTTGTCACTTTGATGCTCAAAAGCTCTTGATTCAGGATTTACCTACGGGGAGACTCCTCTACAAGGGTTTGAGTAAAGATGGTGTCTACCCCATCCACTCTTCTCAATTCTGCACATCTGCATCCTCTAAAACAGCATGTCTTGCTTCATCTTCTGCACAAACTTGGGAACTTTGGCATTCAAGACTAGGTCATCCTAGTGCTAAGGTCTTACATACCATTTTTCCTTCCTTGTCTTCATGTAATTCTCTAGAATTTAATTCTGTTAACAGTCATTGTAAGCACTGCCTTGCTGGCAAGATGCATCAATTACCATTTTCAGTTTCAACTAATAAAGTGACTGCACCTTTTCAACTTGTCCATGCTGATCTCTGGGGTCCAGCCCCTTCTGTGTCTCTCAATGGCTTTCGGTTCTACTTAGTTTTAGTTGATGAATACACCAAATTCACATGGGTCTATCTGCTTACACATAAGTCAGATACTTTTAATATCTTCAAGCAGTTCATAGCCTTAGTTAAGACTCAATTCAAACAATCAGTCCAGCTTTTTCGCACAGATTGTGGAGGTGAGTTTACCTCAACTGAGTTTAATACATTTTGTGCTAATCATGGCATCATTCATCAACTAAGCTGTCCTCACACACCACAACAGAATGGTGTGGCTGAAAGAAAACACAGACACCTTATTCAATGTGCATTAGCACTTCTTTCTCAGTCCAATCTCCCTATTTCCTATTGGTCCTATGCTGTCTCCACTGCTGCCCATCTCATTAACAAGTTACCAACACCTGTGTTATCTAATAAGTCACCTTGGGAAAGCCTTTTTCACACAAAACCCACCTTGTCTCACCTAAGAGCCTTTGGTTGTCAGTGCTTCCCTTTGCTCACTCCATACAATAAAAACAAACTTCAACCTAAGTCTGTCCCCTGCATCTTTGTAGGTTATCCCTTTCATTCCAAAGGTTATACCTGTTTTGATCCCTCTACACATAGATTCTACACCTCTAGGCATGTCTTGTTCAATGAAAACACATTTCCTGGCCTTATTACATCTCAGCAACCCAATTCCCTTTCCCCAAATTCAACCTTTTCACCTGACTGTTGGCTTAACACACTGCTCTCTCTTCATTCTTGTACCCACAGTCAGGTTCCATCTTCTGCATCATTAGACAGTAACCTTTCAGACAGAACACTCTCACCTTTGTCCAATAGTTCACCACAGGCACTGTTATCTACTGATCTGTCCTCAGTCCCTACAACATCACCTTCTACCCTTACCTCCAATACTATCTCATCACTACCTATTACACCCAATATCACCCCATCATTGCCTATTATCTCTCCAGCTGCATCAAATCTTCCTTTACCCATTGTATCTCCAGATATACCCACTCTTCCCTTAAATACTGCATCCTCACATCCCAATCTCATTGCTCCACCCACTACTTCACAACATCCCATGCAAACCCGGTCCAAAAGTGGCATTTTTAAGCCTAAACTAGGCTATGCTGCTCACATTGACTACACCACCACAGAACCTCCATCATACAAAATTGCAGCTCAGCATCCTCAATGGTGCACTGCAATGCAGGAAGAGTTTGCTGCATTACAGCAGCAAGGAACCTGGTCTCTTGTGCTTCCTCCTCCTCATAAGAATGTGGTAGGCTGCAAATGGGTCTTCAAGTTGAAACATCATAGTGATGGCACTATAGCTCGATACAAAGCCAGGCTTGTAGCCAAAGGCTTTCATCAGCAACAGGGAGTGGACTATGCTGAAACTTTCAGTCTAGTGATCAAGCCTCCCACTGTGAGACTCATTCTTTCTTTGGCAGTATCCCACAACTGGTCCCTGAGGCAACTTGATGTTAAAAATGCTTTCTTGCATGGTACTCTCAAGGAAGAAGTGTATATGGCACAACCCCAAGGGTACATTGACTCCTCTCATCCACATTATGTCTGCAAGCTCCATAAGTCCATCTATGGACTCAAGCAGGCACCTCGGGCATGGTTTGAGAGTTTCACAACTCAACTTTTGCATTTAGGCTTTCTTGCCTCTGCAGCAGACTCCTCTCTGTTCATCTACCATCAACACAATGTGATAGCTTACTTATTACTCTATGTTGATGATATTGTGCTTACTAGCAATTCTACTCCATTTCTGGA
Organism: Fagus sylvatica; assembly: GCA_907173295.1. Classification (NCBI taxonomy): domain Eukaryota; kingdom Viridiplantae; phylum Streptophyta; class Magnoliopsida; order Fagales; family Fagaceae; genus Fagus; species Fagus sylvatica. The sequence goes on from OU015761.1 coordinate 16,266,784, forward strand.
TGGTTTGATACTGCAACTCAGGACTGTTTTTGACATCAAGGACCTAGGCCCTCTCCATTACTTCCTTGGCTTACAGGTTTCTCGATCCACTGATGCTCTTCATATTACTCAGACCAAATATGCCTCTGATTTACTGGCTAAGCATCAAATGGTTGATTCCAAACCAGCAAAAACACCATGCAGTCCCAACACTCGTCTCTCTCTTCATGAAGGTGATCTGCTCTCTGATCCTCATGGCTATCGAAGCCTTGTTGGTGCCCTGCACTATCTCACCTTTACCAGGCCTGACATCTCTTTTGCTGTTCATCAAGTATGTCAGTACATGGCAGCTCCCACCACTACTCATCTCTCTGCTGCCAAGAGAATTCTCAGATATATCAAAGGAACCTTGTTTCATGGAATTTCATTCACTCCAGGTCCTTTAACCTTATCTGTTTACTCCGATGCTGACTGGGCTGGTGACCCCGATGATCGTAGATCAACCTCAGGTCTGCTGGTGTATCTTGGATCAAATCCAATCACTTGGTCTGCAAAGAAGCAAGCTACAGTTTCTCGTTCCTCCACTGAATCAGAATATAGAGCTCTTGCATCTGCCTCTGCTGAGGTCTGTTGGCTTCGAACTCTACTTAAGGATCTTGGCATCTATTTGTCTCAACCTCCTATCCTATGGTGTGACAATGTCTCAGCTCTTGCCATTGCCTCGAATCCGGTCTTCCATGCTCGTACGAAGCATATTGAGGTGGATTTTCATTTTATTCGTGAAAGAGTTCTTCGTAAGGATTTAGTGGTGAAATTCGTCTCCACCATTGATCAACTTGCAGATATTTTCACTAAAAGCCTTCCCACGCAGCGTTTCCTCGACCTACAACGCAATCTCACTGTGTCTGTGAGACCCCATTCGCTTGAGGGAGGATGAAGAAGATAACAACAGAAGCTATGCTACTGTAGTTTTAATTCAGTCTATGTAAACGGCATGTAGTCTATGAAGATAATAGATAAGCTTAAGTGAGCTTAAGTGAGGCTCATGCTAGTCACGTGTCTCTAACTTAGTTATTCTGTTGTTAATCAGTTCAGGTTGTTAAATCTGTTATTCTGCAGTTCTAAAGCCTATATATTCATTGTAATGATCTGATTAATACTAAGGAGGTTTTACTAATTCATTCATTCTATAATCACTCTCTCTCTCTCGTATTTCCTTGCCTCCATTACTAAATACAGTGATCTTCAGATCCTTTCATGCTTCACTTTCTCTCTTTATGTTATAAGCCTATATCATTGTTTCTTCCTTTCTAACCCACATGCACACTCCTGGAGACAAAAACATAAGCTTCTAACCGGGCCATGATAACCTCACCCAAAATCATCTCTTTTGTTTTTATTTTCTTGTCTAACTTCCAATTCCCTTTGGGCTTTAAAGAAAAGATGGTAAGGCCTATACTAATAAATTAAGTACAAATGAGACAAGTAGAATTTTAATAAAATAAAACACCTACAAGAATAATTTTCATGCTATGACATGGTGTGAAAGAATTGTCATAATTTACGTGTAAATTGAGAATTTGATGTAAGAAAATTCCATTAAAGCCATATGAATATAAGTTTAATGAGTCATAATTCATGACTCATCATTGAAGACCATTCCCACTATCATTAGCGATTAGAGGACGAGGAACTAATCCCCCACCCTCGCTTGAAGACGGTAAGGTGCCTTCATCTTCCTCTAACTCATAGAGGTCAAGATCTCTATTAGCATTGCCAATGCTAGGGAAATCAGTCTCGATGAAATCGATATCGTGCAACTCTATTTCAAGTCATTCCTCTATTGGGATGTTCACCATACATGACATATCCTTTCGAGCTATTAGAATATCTTATGAAGATATGCTTCCAAGCTCTAGGGTCAATTTTCCATACTTATGGGTGGTGTTGTGTACAAAATCAGCAGACCCCCAAGGGAGTAAATGCTCCAAATTGGGCTTTTCGCCTTTACAAAGCTCGTACGGAGTGGAGGAAACAGACTGAGAAGGCACATGGTTAAGTATGTAGGCAACAGTCAAAAGCGCTTTCCCTTTAAAAGATATTAGTAGGTTAGCTTGTGCCATCATAGTTTTAACCATGTCTAATAGTGTTCTCTCTACTACTATACCATATTGTTGCGGAGTGTTTGGAAGAGTAAGTTGTCTACGTATCCCCTTTTCTTCACATAGATCCTTAAACTAATCAAGACAAGTATTTGCGCCCACGGTCAGTATGAAGAGTTTTTATGCTCTTCTCATGTTGATTCTCAACCTTTGCTACAAAGTGTTTAGAAACAATCCAAAATTTCATAGCGGTGAGTGATCAATTGAACGTAACCATATCGCGTGTAGTTGTCAATATATTTGAGAAAATATGAGGTGCCATGACGTGCTTTTACATTCATAGGTCCACAAATATCTGAGTGGATTAACTCAAGCGGTTGAGTAGCTCTCACAGCCTTACCAAAAGGCTTTCTACATGCCTTGCCTGCCAAACAAGGTTCACATATAGGTAGGTCGACCTTAGCGAGTGGGCCTAAAAGACCTTCTCTAGCTAACCTGACCATCCTATCTTTCACTATGTGCCCTAGTCGGACATGTCATGTAGATGATTTGATAGTAATATTATAATCCTATTACAAAAGTAGAAGAGGAAAGAAGATTCAAATAAGTCAATTTTAAATAAACTTTCACTAATTGATCAATGTCCAAAAATGATATCATCCGAATAAAATATCCTAGACCATTCCTAACTTAAATGAAAATCATATCCTAACTTCAACAACCTAAAAACAGATAAAAAATTATAAAGGATTCCAAGTACATAAATGACATCATGGAGAAGTGGTGTGGGCCCTATGCATGCAAGTGAAGTTGGTATGAACCCACTTCCTAATGCTTCTTCATAACTTCCTTTGCCCATGTACACAACATGGGTCCCAGTTGGAATTTTTTTATAATCAACGAAACTTGCTCGATCTCGAGCTATATGTCTTGTTGTTCCTGTACCTATAATCCAATCAGAATAATAGATTTAGCAACTAATACATGTGAGCATACAAAAATACTACTTGGATAGCATACATAAATGCTACTAAGATCGAGTGAAAATGATACTTTTTTTCGGCACAGTGTAATCACAAGTGAAAGTATCCCAGTTTGTTGCAGTTGTAGAACTTCACTTTTGATATATTTTTCTTTCCATTGCGTTTGCCTCGCTTGTACTGATTTGCCCCCTTGTTGACTTTGGGAGCACTAATGCTAGGCCACGTTGCCTTGCCCTTGTCTTTGCTCTGCACACTATGGGCGATAAGGGCTGCAGATTTTGTCGCTTCTTGGCTCTCTGCTTCCAATTCCATGATGAGATAATTAGCAAAGTTTTTAATATTTTCGTTACGGGTCAGATTTGTTTCATGCTAACCCAGATCAGGCAGAGATCGTATTACAGCTCGCACTTGTTGCTAATCAGTAAGGACATTTCCAGCAGCCTTTACGTCACGAATCATCCTAGACATCATTCAAGATGTTCAATCTTCGTATGCTTTGGTCTTACGGTACACCTCAAACTTGAGGAGTAGGTTCCTCAGCCTAGTGGTAGATGTACCACCGAAGTCAAACTTGAGTTAGTCCTGCACGTCCTTGGCATTTTGGAAAGCCTCATACTTTCCAATCAGATCATCGGCATGCTGCTTAGCATAGTAAAGCGCGTGCTTTGATCTTTTTTAAACGAGATTAGTAGGCTTTCCAATCACGTTTGTGTTAGGCCGTATTCCCTTCTTCAGGTTCGGTTATTTTACTAGACAACGTTTCCTGGAGCTCTTGCTTATTGAGAAGATACTGAATCTTCCTACGCCAGATGTCATAGTTGTTGCCAGTTAATTTATCGTCCCTAGATAATTTTCTAAATTTTTTTTGTGCAAATTTTCTTAATTTTCCTCAATTTTAGGAAATTAATTGCATAAAAAAGAAAAAATTAATTTAATGTCACAAAAACAATTAATTTGAGCAATTCAATTTTTTATTAGTTTGCAAAAATCTTTCCTAAAGAATAAAAATATTCTGGAAAAAATAATCTTTCCAAAAAAAAAAATTTGAGTAAATCATTGGTTCAGAGTAGGTATTGCTAACTTACACCTACTATTTGATATTCTCCGTATCATTCTTTCTCTGTCTGTAAGTGTAAGTTACCTACTATTTGTTATAATTCATCGTATCTGTTTTTCAAGACAAAACCCAAAGGTTTCACTTGTAGTACTTCACAATTTACAAGTGCTAGTCCCCTATTTTTTTCTTTTTTCTTTTTTTTATTATTTTTGTGAGAAAGACAGAAGATGCCTGCAGCCCCTTAAATTGGCCGGTCTCTGTTTTATTCTCCTTTGCGTTTTTAATTACAGACCAGACCTGTACTATCTTTTTCATTTAGAATAATATAACTCTTTAAAAAAGGAGAAAAAATTGATCTTTAACATTTTTATTTCAAGTCTTGTCCTCAATTCTTCGATTCTTTTTACACAAAATTTTATCAAATTATTCCTTTAACTCATAGAAACGTAAGTACATAACCATATAGAAAGTTTTAAATAAAAACTTTACAATTTTAATAATGGGTAGTTATTAGATCCAACTAAAATGAGACTTGCAACCCATAGTGGGCAGATCATGGGTTCGGGTCCATCTGGACCCATTAAATTGTAACAACATGAAACATGAAATAAAGTTAAATCACCTATTAAAATAACTGAATTGGGTTACGAAACTTACTTTGTTGCGGAAAGGGACAAAAGTTAATTTTGTTAGCTTGTTAGAAGCTCCAATAGCTAATTTTAAAAAGTTGAAAAAAAAACCTTTGCCCTCATGCTCGTCCTCATTCTCGTAGGTTGAGGTTGGCTATTAGAGTTGCCCTATAATCTACGAAACTAAATCTTAGAGATTCTTAGAGAAAGTCTCACACTTAGTGAAAAGAGAGCTTTTTAACGTATGCTTATTATTTGTATATAATGTTTATAGTCATTTTATTCCTTTTCTCTTATGAAAGTGAATATATTTAAAAGATTGAAGCACTATCCATTTTTTTAGGAATGTGACAATAAGCTATCCCAAGATTCTTTTAAATTCAAATCATGGGTAGTTTTTATTTTTTATTTATTTTTCTATGAATAAAACTAGCTTCATTGAAATCATGGGTAGTTATTAGATAACTAACTAAATGAGACTTGCAACCTGTAGTAGGCAGATCATGGGTTCGGGTCCATCCCGACCCATTAAATTGTAACAACATGAAACATTAAATAAAGTTAAATCACCTATAAAATAACTAATTGGAGATTTGAAATAGCTTTTTCCTGAAAGGTGACAAAAGTATAATTTTGTAGCTTTAATTTAAAAAGTTGTACATAAGCAAATACATTAAAAAGTTGAAAGAATAAACCAAATCCAAAACTCACATATATTATATAGAATTTTTAGAATAAAATATAGGCAAAGATAAATAGTAAATGGTTAAGAATAAAAAAGTAATTAACTTACGAAAAAACTACTTAATAATAGTAGTACATCCGATACTAAAAATATATTTGAAAATTACATGTCAAGTTGACGAGTAATGTCATTATTATTTTTATCTACAACATAGAAAGTCTAGTATATAACTTTAAAATGTATTGAAAATGAGTCAATAAAAATTAAATTTAAAATTTTATAATAAAGGCTTGGTGAACAAGTCGTGTTGGGTTCGGACATTCGATTTGATTGATTCGGGTCAAAATTGGGTCGGGCTATATGGGTTGTTATTCCTATTTCCCATACTCTTTTCATGTGATTTATTTAATGGTCTAGATCCAATTTCATCAGGTCTATATCTACCATCTCAGGCGTTAAAATCAAATATGCTGCACATCTCACTACAACTTGGTGCATTATTATTACCCAAAAAAATCATAAATCATATTTTTTCATTAATTTGGTTTAGTGTTTTTTCATTTGGTCAACTTTCAGGTTTCCTATATCTCACTCACAGTCCTCGTGAAGGCAGTAGAAGACCAATTCTCTTCATTAATATCCGAAAGAGAGAGGTATGTTGTTGCCTTCTTTTTGTCATTTACTTTGGTTAGACTTTCATTGCTGTCATCGTATTAATTAGGCCTTTCTATGCATCTTCTATCTAAACAGCCCAAATAGAGGCAGAACAAGGAAAACGGGGGAAAAATATAGAAGCAAGAATGGAGTTTCTTGTGGCGTCCTTTCAGGTGATCTTTGAGAAAATTTTCGATTACACAATTGGAGCAGTTGGACGTCAAATAAGATATCCAATTGACTACAAAAAAAATGTTGACAATCTTAGAGCGCAAGTAAAGGAACTTGAGGATGCCAGAGATAGTGTGCAACGTAAGGTTAAAGATGCTACAAGGAATGTAGAGAAAATTGATGGTAAAGTTGAGAGGTGGGTGGCCGATGTTAATGAAATCACTGGCAAAGGTAGGAAAATTCTTTGAAGATGCAAAGATGAAGCTGCAATGGGCAGTGTCCCAATTTGAAGGCCCGTTATCAGCTTAGCAAAAGAGCATACGAATTGGGATTGGACGTGAAAGAAATCAATGACAGGGGCATGTTCTCTACAATTGGCTATCGTGAGCCTATACAAGGAATAGGGACCACAATACCTACTAAAGGTTATGAGGATTTTGAATCAAGAAAGTCAATTTTTGAGGGAGTTATGAAGGCTTTAAAAGATGAAAATATTCCTGCAATTGGGGTTTACGGTATGGGCGGCACGGGTAAGACCATGCTAGTTGGAAAAGTTGCTAGACAAGCCATGGAAGAAAAGTTGTTTGAAGAAGTGGTTACAATAGTTGTATCCCAAACTCCAAACTTGAAAAAGATTCAAGAAGACACGCTGGAAAATTAGGTTTGTCTTTTCAAGAGAAGGATGATGATTCTGGAAAAGCAGACCTCTTACGTGAGCGATTGAAGCAAGAAAAGAAGATTCTTATAATCATAGATGACATTTGGAAGAAGCTTGACTTGGAGGCTCTTGGAATTTCTTTTGAGGTTGATCAGAAAGGATGCAAAATATTGCTGACATCCAGATCTAGAGATGTATTGGGTAGGGATATGGGTGCTAAAGAGATATTCCATGTTAGTGTTTTATTAGACAATGAAGCAATATACTTGTTCCAGAAGATAGTGGGCGATTTAGTTGAAACCTTGGATTTTCAATCTATAGTGGTTGAGGTTATTGAAGAATGTGGAGGTTTACCGATTGCCCTTACAGCAGTTGCGCATGCATTGAAAAGTGAAAAGGCCCCAAATGTATGGAAGGATGCCCTACGACAATTAAGAACGGCAAACCCAATAGACATTGAAGGGATGCATGAGAAGGTATATCCGAGTATAAAATTGAGTTTCAAATCTTTAAATGAGGAAGCACAATCATTATTGTTGTTTTGCAGTATATTCCAAGAAGATGCGGACATACCAGTAGCTTTCTTATGTAGTTTGTTGGTGGGTTTAGACTTCTTTCAATATGTCTATACAATGGAAGATGTGAGAAACAGGGTGTACACATTGGTTGAAAAACTCAAAGCTTCTTGCTTGTTGTTAGATGGTGCAGAAATTGGTACATTTAAGATGCATGATGTCATTCGTGATGTTGCCATTTATATTGCGGACAAAGATAAACATATGTTAACCGTAAGAAGGTCAGATGATTTGAAAAATTGGTCATATCCGAGAATATTGGAAGATTCAATTTTAATGGCATTATATGACTTTGACTTTCGTGAGCTTCCTGAAAGTTTGGAATGTCCACAAGTTAAGTTAGTTAGTTTGTCAAGCAAAAAATATGGTCCTATGCAAATTCTAAATCTCAAAGTTTTTGAAGGGATGAAAAATCTCAAAGTTTTGGTTTTGAAGTATGTACGCCTCCCAAAACTTCCTTCATCACTTTTCATTGACAATCTCCAAGCATTGCATTTGATTGACTGTGAGTTGGAAGACATAGCTATGATCGGAGAATTGAAGAATTTGAAAGTTCTTAAACTATCTGGCTCCAATATTAGACAATTACCAAAAGAAATAGAGCAATTGACTGACCTTAAGCTTTTGGATTTGACAGATTGTTATGAACTTGAAGTTATTCCACCCAATGTATTATCTAATTTGAAAAAGTTGGAAGAATTATATATGAAAGACTCTTCTTATGAATGGGAGATTGAAGAACAGAGCATGGAAAGAAGGAATGCCAGGATCTCAGATTTGGATCATTTGTCCCACTTGACCACCTTACAAATAAAAATTCCAAATGTCAAGATTTTGTCAAAACCCTTGTTTTCTGAGAACTTGGAAAGATATGAACTAGTAATAGGCAACAATTGGTATGGGGATGGGGATGGGGATGATGAAACTTGGGTTTGGGAATGTGGTAATGAGTATGATCCGGAATTCTTAAGAAAATTGAAACTTCGGCCTGATAGAAGCTTTCAATTAGAGGTTGGGATTAAAAAAATATTGAAGAGCTGTGAATGTCTTTATTTGGGTGCAACGGAGGGTGTTGATTGTATTCTAGACGAAGATTTCCCAAAGCTAAAGTATCTCAAGATAGAAGGAAATGTTGAGATAGAAGAAAATGATGAGATTCAGTACATCATCAGCTGGACGGGGGTTCCACGTGTTGCCTTTCCTCTTTTGGAGTCAATTTCTCTAAAATACTTGATCAATTTGGAAAAGATATGCCACAACCAACTTGCTGTAGGGTCTTTCGGTAACTTGAGAAAGTTAGAAGTGTATTACTGTGATAGTTTGAGATTTATGTTCTCCTCTTCCGTGGTTGGATACTTTTCGAAACTCCAAGAAATAAAGATATGTCAATGCACGAGAATGAGTGCAATAGTTGCAAAAGAAAGAGAAGAAGAAATAGAGATCAATGACATCACCACCAATAATACAATGGAGTTTCCTCAATTGCGTTGCTTACGTATAGAAGATGTACCAAATCTGATGGGCTTCTACTCTGGAGTTGATTCTCACTCATTTTTCAACGACAAGGTACGTTAAGATTTGATATCCTTTGTTGATCTTGATAGCTTTCAAACAATTTCACTGCTTGAATAAATGATAAGTAAGTTTCATAATGCCAATAACAATAACAAGATTCCTTTCAGGCAAACATTCATTTTTGAAAAAATAAGACAAAATGAGAAATATCATTTTTCAGCTACTCTCTTTTACTCCTTTTTTTATATTTTATTTTTCCTACTTTTTCTTTTCTCTTAATATATTCATTTATTCTTATTAGTTTCCTCTTCCCATCATCAACTGTTCAATAAAGTTTTATTTATTTTTTATTGATTGTCCAAATCTTTGAAACAATCATTAACCAAGACAACTCTTGGAAGAGCACCCACAAAGTTCTTGACAAAACCACATTTGCTTATCCCAATTTGACTTTGTTGGTTTTTTTTTTCAGAAAAATGACGTCAGCATGTGTTGCTAATATAATACCTTATAATAGGTAATTGAGCAATGAGTTTGTGATGGGTTTGCATCCTATCATAAATTATCTTTTAGAAGAAACAAAAAATAAAAATGGGGCTTTGCTCTACTCAATATTAGTTATTGTTTGGAAATCCCACATGGAGAGAAAAGTATATATAAAAATAAAAATAAAAATTTAAGGAATTAATATTACACAATTGGGACAAAACTCATAAGCTTAAGTTTATGGGTTAAGTGACATCCTTATATGTTATATTAAAGTCTCAATTGAAGTTTTCTCAAAATGTTATCTCCCCAACATGTGGTGATATGAGGAAGTTGTGGTGCTTACTAACAGTGATGGGTGTTTTTATTTGGATGTAAAGGTAGTTTTAAATATGTGGGAACGATATGTCATGAAAGTATCAATTTTGATAAGACTTTAGTAGTTTTGGTGAAGATTGTGTCGACTTGACCAGCATGGATTTGAATTAAAGATTTAGATTAAAGATCTCCTTCCTTGGTAGCCTGGAAGGGGAGATTGTTGAGGTGCATGACACCTTGGGTAAGTCCAGCCCACACAAAAGTGAAGCTCATACAATGACCTTGTTGGTCACATCAAGAAATCTTCTTCAATTAGGAATTTGGTACTGTGAGTCTCTAGAAGACTAAAGACAGTTGGGGTTAGTGCGTGTCGCCTAGGAGAGAGAGCAAGCTCATATAATGACGTTTATGTATTTTTGAGAGAGAGCAAGCTAATGTCGCCTAGGAGAAAAAGAAAAGAAAAGAAAAGAAAAGCACAGAAAGTAGTGCAGCTTGCAAGCCCGAGAGAAAAAAAGAAAAGAGTGTAGGGCATATGTGAAAGTAAAGAAAAGTACGGTTTTTTTTTTTTTTTTTTTTTTTTTTTTTTTTTTTTTTTTTTTTTTTTTTTTTAGTTGTGAGGCACACAAAGAAGAAATTTTTTGGGGTTTTCTCTAGAGATAGGGTTTTGAATGCTAAAACCATAGAGAGTTCTACCTACTGAGTGAAGAACTCAGATGAGTTCATATTAATTCCTAGAGAGATAATATTAATGTATTTGATGTGTATCTCAAGTTAGGCATAAATTTAAAAAGATATTGTAACCAATTTGATTGTAGTGGACTTATTCGAAATTAGTCATGTTGCTTTTCCTTTCAAGTAAAAAAGGGTATTCCATGTAAATATTTAGGGACAATTACACTTTACCACCCTAAACTTTGACCCATTTTTCAATGTCCCCCCAAACTTCCAATTTGTACAATTTACCCCTCAATTAGACTCAATTGCACACCCCATACTCCCTCCATCCAAATTATTGTTAAACTCACGTGCCAAACATGTGACCCATGGTCCCACTCACACAACTATCAACCTTAATTATTTGCAAAAAAACCAAAATGGCTCTCAACATCAACTGAGACCCTTCTATTCATCAGTGCATGTTTTTCTCTTGATCTCCTCATCAATGCCGCACCTCTCACTCTCACCCTTCTGTCCTCTCTCTCCTCATCGACGCCACGCCTCTCACGTTCACCCTTCTGTTCTCTTTCTCCTCATCAACGCCGCGCGTCTCACCCTTATGTTCTTCTCTCTCTCCTCTTCAATGCATCAAGTTGTGCTTTTGGTTATTTCAACGGCAGTGCAAATGAAATGGAAGCATCAAGCTTTTGGTGATTTCAACTCGAATTTGAGATGGGTTTTGTAGTGATCTAGGGAATTGGGTTTTTGTGGAGGCGGTGATCGGTTTCAGCAATTGTTATTTTGGGATTTTGGAAGTTGCAGCCATGGTGATTTCAGCGATCATGGAGTCCACACACAAGTGCGGAAGCTCCAATCTCTCGCACCATGGCACTGACCAAAATTGTTTCCATGGTGATTTTGATCGTGGTTGGGTTTGATTGTGGGTGTTTGTTGTAGATGGTCATGGGTGGGCGAAAGGGCTAATTGAGTGGTCTTATAGTCTTCAAGTTCATGTAAGCTCGATGTCCCACCTGATGATATAAGTAAAATCTCATTGCTCTGGAATTTTGATATGTAGACAGAAGAATTATATGCTTCAATTTCATAAAATACGAAGCATATTTACAAGTTTTTGTGCCATTAAACATAATAGTTACTACATTATATTGTAACCCCCTTATCCCATTGATCCTACCATGACTACATGGAAAACCAGCAAGTCATGACTTGATGATTTTGATATAAGAAGACAATTTCACAAAAACATATATGGAGATACTTACCAAAGCATTATGCATATTGCCTGGAGAAGCAGAAATGAAGATGTTGCTCTTCCTCTCTGTGTGTTCAAATTTTTGGAACAAACTAAGCTTGGATTTTGGACTTTTTGGGTTCGGTTTGTTTTCGTGTTTCAATGGTGTTTATTTGCTATCAAAATGAGTGAAAATCTAGGAAATTGGATTTTGAATCATGGGCTTTCAGATTTTTTGGATTTCTTTTGTTTGCTAATTCGTTCGATTTGAGGTTGAATTTATTTTTTGGGTTGATTGGTGCTGTTGGGTTCTGAGAAGTAGAGGAGATGGAGGTTGTGGTGAGGAAGAAAAAAGGGTATTTTAGTAATTGCATATATATATATATATATATGCCAAAATACTCCTCCATTGTTTAGATGTCATGTGCAAAGCACATGTTTAATTTTTCCATCATTTTTAACAGCAATTTAGACGGTAAGAGTACAGTTGTGCAATTGAGTCCAATTGGGGATAAATTGTTCAAATCGGAAGTTTGGGGGGGCCTTGAGAAGGGGTCAAAGTTCAGAGTGGTATAGTGTAATTGTTCCAAATATTTACTGATCTATATCTTATCTTGGCTTGGTCTTGATGGTGATAATATTTTTGAAGATTGTTTAAAAATTATTTTATGGATTTTCTTAATTCATATTGGACTAAATTGTGACCCAACAAATGGTATTAGAGCACGTGGTCGTTTGTGGCAAGGTGGTAAGGTGTTATCGAAGTCCCTCTCACAAATGGAGCTGAGACAGGGTGCATGGACTTGGAGCTCACACAAGACAAGGCCACAATCACCATATAAATGATATTGGAAAAAGGCCCAACAATATAGTAATGCCAATGGTGCTAGATCAAAGAAGAATGACATAGCACGATGTTTTGATGGACATGAACGTACTTGATTCCCATGGATGACAACTAGTTCCCATGAATGATTTTATGAGTTAGAGTGCATGGATGACGTGTGGTGAATTGAAAGAACACATAAACAAGTGGGAGATAGTAAGACTTATTCATGACCCCTGAAGAGACGTATCAAAGGCCACAATGTCTTGTTCGTGGCCCAAGAAGAGAGGTCTCAAAGTCTATACATAGGCAATGACTAACATGTGAGGAATTAACATTAAAAAAAAAAAAAAAAAAAAAAAAAAAACCTATCGGGGCTCATGGAAGGTCATGAACGGAGCTCATGAAATTTTTTCTCAAGGTAGGTCGAGATAATAAATTAACAAAAACAAAAAAAAAATTAAAAAAAAAAAAAAAAAAAAAAAAAATCTATTAGGGCTCATGGATGGAGTTAGAAATATTTTTTAAGGTAGGTTGAGATAAATATTGCAAAAAAAAAAAAAATATATTAAACCCAAAAAAAAACCTATAACTCATATTTTTCAAGGGAGGTTAAGGTTAATATAGCCAAAAAAAATAGTGTTTATATTGCTAATTCTCTAAATGAAAATATATATATATATATATATATATATATATATTGGAAAATAATGAAGGTTTCTATTAAAGAAATTTACTTATCTATTTATATGAACATATATCTTAAGTATGTTTTGATTTAATGAGTTATGTATCGTATAAGAGTATAAGAGGAAAATAATTAATGCATTAATCATTTATATAAACTTATCTATTTTTAAGAAAATATATACATTGAATACACTTTGACTTAATGAACTACATATGGTATAAGAGTAATAAAAAGGGAAAAAAAATTATTAGTCATCATTTACAATTTTACATAAATGTAATATATATATATATATATATATATATATATATATATATATATATATATATATATATATATATATATGTTTGACATTGCTTAAATTTTATAAATAAATAGATATTTTTTTTATATAAAAAATATAGAAGGGGGGAAATTTTAAAAAAGCCAGCAGGGCCCTTGGCCCCCACCACCCCTGTCTCCCTCTGTCCTTGTCTATAGCGTGACACAGATTTAATCGACCACACTATCGGCCCATTTGGTTTCTGGGGTGTCTTGTAGGCAAAGAGCTAGAGAGCGAATTTAGTCTGGCCACATGGTGGAACACCAATAGCTTTATAAATTTAAAAAAAAAAAAAAAAGTTGAGAAATTAATATATATATAATTGAATTCATTACAAAATTAAACTGTAAAAGTACAAAAAAAATTAAAAATTCAAAAAAAAAAAAATCAGATCTAATACTATTAGTATGGTCATTTTAATTTTCTAAAAATTTGTGCATAAGAAATTTAAGAATTTCCCACAACATTCTCGGTCTTTTTTCTAAAAAAATTTGTAAATAAATTACTCTCTCTCAACATTCTCTCAATACACCAACTACCCACAATTAACAAACTAATCTAAAAGATTTCAAAAAAAAAAAAAATCCACGAATGTGTAAACCTAGTAAAGAAAATCCACGAATGTGTATACTGGAAAGTTTGTATTGATTTTTATGTAAAGATTACCTGAGAGCGGGATTAGAGAGGGGCTTTTTGGTTCGGATGCGAAAGGGAGAGCGAGCTGCTTATGCTTTAGCTTCCGAAGCGAGCCGCGAGCTGTAGCGCTTCAAGTGGAGCTGAAGCATGATCAGAATATGGATTTGGCGGCTACTGCTGAGGCCATCAGAGATTGAACATTGCCAAAGATTGTGTAATGTTATGAGGTTGCGTAGAGTCATAGGTTCACAACACTGTGTTTTCTTCTTCTTTTTTTAATTGCAGATGGTGATTTTATTGATCTGGGTATTGGTTTGGTGTTGTTCTTCCGTTGTATTGTGCTTGATTTGGTTTTGTTTCTTGATTTTTTCTCCACAATTGTGAGTGGCGGTGAGGTTATGGTGTTGTTGGCTTGATTTGTTGTTGGATTTATTGATCTTGATGTTTTTCAATTTTTGGGAAAAAATTGTTTTAACATGATGTTAGATACAATTTTTTTTTTTTTTGTATATTTTATGTTTTTATTTGTTTTTATTAAGGGAAAGGGGTAACGTGGGTTACGGCTACTAATAGTTTCAACTACAGATAGGTGGTACTTTTCGAACTATAGGTAGGCAAAGTGTCACACGGCTAAACCACAGGAGGGTTTACTGTAATTATCCCCATATATAATCTCTAACCGAGTATAAATAAAATAAAAAACAAAGATCTCTTATCGAAATATTTTCAAAAACTCATGACATTCTAGCTAGGAATTCAATTGAGTTTCCATCATTGAAAGTAGTACTGTTATCTAAATTTTGTCTGCAATTCTTTAAATATAGACTTGACATTTTAGAAAGAACTTGAAGAAATGAATCTTTTTTAACGCCGCACAACCTATCTTCAATTAAATCACAAGTTTATTTCTCTCTTTTCTCCTTTCTTTTATTAGTTGCTTACGAGTTACGACTACCTGTTCTAGTAGTTACATGGTCTTCTAAATTCTCTCTTCAATAAATGCATAAATGCTTATTCTTCTCTGTTCTACTTCCAGGTCTTTTTAGAATCTAGTTTTATTAAAAAGATTTTCTATTTTTATTTTTGTGCCTTCTTAGTCTTAATTATGTCACGTGTAATATAAAGGTTTGTTATTGACTGAAGCGGAATGTGAGAATTTGTAGGTCGGATTTCCTAAGTTGGAGGAAATATACATCCTTGGCATGGATAATTTGATGCTGATTTGGCAGAACCAACTGGTTCCACATTCCTTCTACAAACTAAAAAAGTTGAATGTTCATCATTGTAGAAATCTAAAGAAAGTTTTTCCGAATAATATGCTGAGAATGATCCAGAATCTAGAAGAGTTGGATATATTGAATTGTGCTTCGGTGGAAGAGGTATTTGAAATCGTAGGTGTAAATGTTGAAGAAACAATTGATACGGTAGCCAGTACGTTGAGAGACATGAAGTTATGCAATCTACGGAATCTTAAGCACGTATGGAGTTCGGATCCCCAAGCAAATAATCTTACGTTCCAAAATCTACGTGAAGTTAATATCATTGACTGTATAAGTTTGAAAAGTGTTTTTCCAATTTCTGTTGCCAAAAGTCTTTCTCAACTTGAAAAGCTAATCATAGAACGTTGTGGAGTAAAGGAATTTGTTGCTATGGAAGAAGAATCAATGACACCAATGGAGTTTGTATTACCACAAGTAACCTACCTAAAACTTGAAGATCTACCTGAACTCAAGTGCTTTTGCCCAAGAAAACACACTTCCAAGTGGCCATCGTTGAAAAGGTTAGAGATATGTCGATGCTCTAAACTGGAGATTATTAGTTCGGGTGATTTAAGCTGCCAAGATACAAATGGGCTGGACCATCATCATGTTTCGATTCAGCAACCCTTCTTTCTGCTTAGAAAGGTAAGTGCCCATACTACTTCCTTTGTTAAAATATACAAGTCACAAATCCGTGCGATGCACGAAAAAGTTACTTAAAATAAAATTTAAAGAATGATTAGTCTAAATATGATTTTTTCAGTCTTTTATATTTTTCTTAAATATGAAAATTGATAATTATTAAAAGAAATTTATTATTATCGTGTTTATATATAAAATATATTACAGTGTTAGCCATTTATTATAATTGTGTTTATATATATGGAACAATATATTATTTCTATTAAAGAAAATATAATGTGTCAAGATTCTAATGAGATGTTTAATTATAGAATAAAATTTAAATTTAATTAAACATGTATATATTAAAATAATGAGGTGTAAAATTGTGAGAGCAGCTTATGTGGTGCAATATTACAAGGTAAACAAAAAGTCAAAAAAGTTTTGGTTTTTCATTATAGTATAGATCATAGATATGACATCTAATATAATTATCGCAGAATATTTAAAAAAAAAATTAAAATTACTAAATAATTAGTTTTATACATGACTACCTTACAAAATACTGCTTTTTGAAAAATTATAGAGGACTTGAAATGTTCTAGAATTGATAAAACATAGAAACTTTTATTTGATATAGTGGAGCGTTTAGTATTACTGGTCTGGAATTCAAATTAGTTCGTGTTCATAGGTTGGATTATAAATTATTCTTTCAGAAATTTAAGTAAGATTATTTGTACGAGCATAACTTTTTTTGAGTTCGTTTATAAAATAATTCAATAATGTTGATTTCACTAATACATTTTGTATAAACTTAAAAAATAATTCAATGTTGTTGATTTCATTAATTTTACTATACAAAATTTAATTTATAAGATTTATGTACTAGTATTGATAGTAACTTTAATTTTTTATATTTAAAAGTAAATAAATAAGTGTCATCATATTTTATTTCCTCTTTCAACCTTTTGGCTTTCCTAATTGAACATTTGCTTTTTACATTACCTTTAAAACCAAGTGGCCAATTCCAGTTGAAATAGATCGTTATACTAAATCTTTTGGCTAATTTTCAGCAAAACAAAAAGATTTCTGTTGCCTAATTTATTACCTTTTTTTTTTTTTCTTCTAAATAATCTTGAGCACTTTGCACGTATATTTCCATAATGTTTATAGTAATGAAGTAAGTATAAGAACTGCAAGAGATCTGGATGACCGGCCAGTGCACATGGATTCCAGTGTAGGGAGCCACATGATTTACATGCATTTAAACCCAGCTTTAAATTGTTGGGAATATTATTCTGAACTTACTTAGAGCTAGAGGACATTAATTTTTACTTTATTTTCTTTAATACTTTGATATTTCCCAGGATACATTCCCTCACTTGGAAGAATTAAGGTTGGATTTGTATTCTGCTGAACCTTTAGCAGAGTTTTTTCGCAAACTACAGGTATGTGAGCTCTACGATAAATTCAGATTGTTTTCTTCAGTACTTGCTCAAAGATTTTGCAATCTCAAGACACTCCAAGTCAGATATTCTTTCGTTGAAGAAATATACCCACATGGACTAGTCGGTAATGAAGGACCACATATTCGGATTTTCGAACATTTGACAGGCTTAAAGCTGTCTGAAATGCCCAATTTGTTACATCTTTGCAATGAAAACTCCCAACCAGGCAAGACATTTGAAAATCTGTATTGGCTAGAAGTATCAAAATGTGGAAGATTAAAGAATTTGGTGCCATCCTCAATATCTTTCCAAAACTTACAATCCTTGAAAGTATCGGAATGTCATGGGTTAAGTTGCTTAGTAGCTTCCTCAACAGCGAAAAGTTTGGTACGACTCTGGAATCTAGAAATAACTGAATGCAACAGAATGACAGAAATAGTTACAGATGAGGGAGAAGATGAGATTTCTTTCAGTAAATTGCAATATTTGGAGCTTCACTGTTTACCCAGTCTCAACGGTTTTGATTTGAGTAATCACACCATCCGATTCCCATCACTAGAAAGAGTAATCGTGACCGGATGCCCTGAATTGAAGATCTTCTCTAATGGAGTCTTAAGCACTCCACGGCTAACGAAGGTTGAACAGGCAGAAGATAATAAAAAGTATACAAGGAACTTGTACGAAACTATTAACACCAAAAAATTATGGGAGGGAGATCTTAATATCACCATAAAACGGATTTGGGAGGATGAGTTTGCAACATGCATCCAACAATTATTCATTGAAAAGGTATGTTCTAATCTAAATGCGTATATATTATTTCTTTGTCGTTCAGAAATATCTACATATAAAAATGGGAGGACAACTTGGAAGTTGTCCAATTTTATCCCAAAATCTTGCTTCTTCTTTTTTCTTTTTCTATTTTTGTGTGCTAATTTTGTTATCAAGTACTCAGCCTTTAAGGATAACTAGTCTCAATATATATATTTATCAAACGAGGGAATGATCAGTAAATTAAAAGCCCCCACCTTCACCATATTACTTTCTATATATAATACCTCTTCAATTTGTCTGTTGTTATAAAGTATGAACTAATTTTCTAATCAAATTTCTTAAGCTTCCTCTTGGATGTGCCCCTTTGATTCTTCTACCAA
Organism: Fagus sylvatica; assembly: GCA_907173295.1. Lineage (NCBI taxonomy): Eukaryota > Viridiplantae > Streptophyta > Magnoliopsida > Fagales > Fagaceae > Fagus > Fagus sylvatica. The sequence continues at coordinate 16,285,462 of OU015761.1, forward strand.
ATTTTTTGAAAATATTTATTAGGTCAAAAAGTGAATACCATGTAATTAGACACCACTTTGGCAATTTTATCATGTTTGAAAGGCTTTTGGAGGAATAATTTGCCTCCACTGCCATGCACCCCCTTGATGCCTTAGCGAGTTGAATTCAGATTACATTTTTATTTTTATTTTTCATAAATTGATTAGTGTAGGTGTTTTTACGTACTCATTTCTCCTAATGCCGAATTCATATATATGAGTACATCACAGTTTATGCCCAACTAAAAAGTTTAATATGTTAAGAATTTTGTAATTTAATAGTATTGTCCAATTTTTTTTTTAATAGAGCAAACTTGGATTCAAATCGTCTTATCCCATTTGTTTCAAGAAAATAAAATAAAGTTAAAATTAAAAATGTTAAGAATTTCTAACGCAAGTCAAAAATCATTCAATTACACTAATATTGTAAAAACATAGATATAGTCTTCCCAATTTTTGCACCTGTAAGTCACACTTCCATGTTGTAATACATTCTTAGTTATACATTGCGGTGTATTGCAGTTATTGTCATCACCATTGTTGTTGATAGGGGGAAGGGATCCCCTCCCAGAAAACCTCCAATTTTTCTAAAATTGCGGCATTTATTTAATTTTATTGTCATCTATTAGATTTTTTAAAACCATGTCTCTTATCTAGTTGTTGATAGATCCTCTCCCGGAGCTTTTTGGGGGGACCCTTGCAATTTTGTTTGAAAGGAGATGATATTTGTTTGCTTGATTGATGGGTCTTCTGACTTAGGTACTAATTGCATGCATGTATGTTTGATGAATGAGAGTGAAATATTGTCAAGTACATTATGTTGTAGAGTTGTGTTTTTTCCTTTCATCTCATATTTCACGAAAATACTAAAATAAAATGCCGTGGAAATTGTCTCAATTTCCTCTTTGGATTTAGATTTTTTTATTGGGTTTCCTTGGAGTAGAAGGAAATGATTTTTCCTTAGTGTGAAAGAAATGACTTTTCTTAGCATGTAAAAAAAGTTATTTATTGAAGAATTAGTTAGGCCTTCCTTATCCATCAAGGAATAGAATTAGAGTCTTATCAATAGGTATTGTTGAAAACGGTTTAATGGTTTTGGCCTAAGGTTCCTCCACATGGGAGAGTGGAGAAGACTCCTAGAAGAACATGAGTGGCATTCTATGAAGAGTAATTTGCTAGCATTTGGGGGTTGAAAGATATGTTGGGAATACACATGTGAGTGGAAGTTCCATGTGGAGAAAGAGTGAAGATGTGGAGGAATTAATATAACATAATTGGTGGTGTCCCTATATGTTATATTAATTCCTCAATTAAATGCTCTCCAAGGTGTTATCTTCCCAATAGATGGTATCAGAGCCCATGGTAGTGTGCGGCAACATAAGACGTCAAGGATCGAGAAGTTTGACGACACAGACTTTTGGTTTTGGAAGATGTAGATTGAAGATTATCTCTAAGGGAAGAAACTACATCTATCTCGATCAGTTGCACACAATGATTTGAAGGAGACGACCATAGTGGGTCTAATGAGGGTTTTGTCTAGCATGTATGAAAAACCGTCACTTAACAATATGGTGCATCTGATGAAGAAGTTGTTCAATCTGAAGATGGTGGAAGGTGCAGCTATGGCAAAGCCTCTAAATGAGTTCAATACGATCAAAAATCAAATTTTCCTCTATGGAGATTAAATTTGATGATGAGATCCGGGCGTTAATTGTTTTGTCTTTGCCAAATAGTTGGGAACCATGAGAATGATAGTGAGCAATTCTGTAAGGAAAGACAAACTCAAATATGATGATATTCGAGATTTGATTTTAAGTGAGGAGGTTCGCAAGAGAGATGCTGGCATAGACAATGTAGAAGGTCAAGTTCTTGTCTTAAGGAATAGAGGTAGAAGTAGAAGTAAAAAGGCGTAATGATCGGGCTACGTTCAATGACAGGTCAAAGTCAAGAGATATATATTAGTTTAAGAAGACTAGAGAATGCTTCCAGTGTGGAAGAAAGAGCCACATAAGAATGAATTGTTGGAAAAAAAATAACAAAGTGAAAATAAAGATTGAAAAAAAAAAACAAAGTTGCTGTGACCGATGAAGGAGTTGTAGTGCTCTATGAAGAGAAAAACTGTGAGATGTTGCTCAGAAGAGTGGGTTGTTGATCGGCGGCTACCTACCATGTTCATACAAAAGAGGTTCACCATGTACAAACAGGAGACTTTGGTACGTAGATGGGGAATATTAGTTACTCGAAGATTGTGGGAATTGGTAATGTGTGCATAAGAACCAATGTTAGTTACACAATGATGCTGAAGATGACATATTCCAGATTTACGCTTTAATTTGATCTTTACACCAATTATGGATAGGCAGGTTAGTAACCACCTAGGGTAGAAGAGAAACTTACCAAATACTTTGGTTGTTCTTGGCAATTTTTTGCGGTTGTACAAAAAGAGCCTATAAAAAAGTTCAATGGGGTGCTATTGAGACTCCATAATTGAGAGTTGAGGTTAATGGTGTTGCTTCCAAGAGAGTAAATTTTCTCTATCTAACAGTGCTACTAACGATATGTGATGAGGAATATAAAATGAAAATGATGATTGGGTTGTCTTAAGCAAGAGGTGATTCTAGAGATTGGAACCTCATGAGAGGTGGCTACTAGAGAACAAAAGGATACCAAGAATATTGTTTGTGAGGGGGACAAAAGATTAAGATATCCAATTGAAATTAATTCTTTGAGAGTCACCATGTAGTTTTCTATTTTTGGTGAAGATGATGAAGAAGCTTGAGTTTCGCGTAGGCTCGGTCGGCATAGATTCTAATTAATGAGTTAGATTGAAGATCTCGTTCCTCTGTGGGTTGGTGGGGGAGATTGTTGGGGTGCATGAATGCACCATGTCCAGCCCACACAAGAGTAGTGCTCTTTAATGAGCTTGCTCTCCACGCATTGGTAGGACTTCTCTTTCAAGTGGAAATAGAAGTTTTCTTGGGCCCTTAAGTATCTATAATCTATTATAAGAACTAATAGGTGAAACTCAGAGAAAGTTTTTTAACCTTTCCAAAACATGCCATGTCAGATTTTCTATTCCCATAACAATCCACATCTCATGCCTTTTTTTTTTTTTTTTTTTTTTTTTTTTTTTTTTCCCTTTTTATTATTATTTAATTGTAATTTATTTTTATCCTTATCTATAGTGATTTCTTATATATTCAATCACATTTAATTCAGCAATCAAATTAAAGATTTCCTTTCCAACTACATTGAATTCAGCAATCAAATCAAATTAATTAATTGCTTTTCCATTTCTCTCTAATGCATCACTCCTTATCTAAAACCATCTCTCTCTCAAATTCAACCACATTTTCTCTCTCTCCATTTAATTAATTCCAGCATTCAATTTTAATATCAATACAATTCCACCTAATTTTTATTTTTATTTTTTTTTCTTCCCCTCTTTACTCTCACTCCCTCGACTCCTCATCTCCCAAAACGTACGAGTTTATTTTTTGTCCCCTCTTTACTCTCACTCCCTCGACTCCTCATCTCCCAAAACGTACTAGTTTATTTTTTGTCCCCTCCTCCTCTAACGCTTATCTGATAGGTTTTCTAATTTCTATCCAAATTAATCCACTTTTTTTCTCCCTCTAGACACTAGACTCATTATCTCCGCATCAAGAACGCCTAACGTTTCACTTTCTTTGATTTTCCCATTAAATTCAACTCACCGTTTTAGCCTTCCTCTAACAATCTCTCTTTCTCCTCTTTAATTTCCACCTCCTTTGAAATTAAAACCCACCGATTCATTTTTTTATATGAATTTCCAATTTCTCCCTCAACCTCGCAAAAGTCACCACAAAACACGAAAGTCCGTTTCTCAGGTGCCAAAATAGTATCAATGGGATATTTGAAAGTCTTCCAAATGATGGAATTATCTAGAGAACAAATTAAGTTGCCAGAATCAAGCATGCAAGCAAAAGAAGCAGAGTCTGACAACCTCGTAGCAATAAGCTTCTCTCTCCCTCCTTGCTCATCAGTTCTTAAAACAAGCTTACTGCATTTGAGGTTACTGGAGGATCATCACAGCTTGCTGTCTGTCCACATAACTGTAATATTGTTTATACCCACCACCAACCAGATTCCAACCATAAATCCATTGCCTTCCGTATAGAATCCAAATGCAAATTGGCCAGAATGGAAGGCCATGATGTGAAGGGAGTTGTGGGAGAAAGTGAAGAGCCCAGGTTTATGTGGCTATATACATTGATTTTGTTGAGGTTCAGCTCCTCCAAGTACAAAGGATATAGACAGTAGAATTGTAGAAAGAAAACAGCAATTATGGGAGCCATTAGAGAAGGATGACAAAGGACCACGACAAGCTTCATATGCATATATCAAGTATATAATTAAATGGATGATAATTGCAACTGCTGTCAATAATTGCTGGCAGCTCGCGTTGACTACGTCGTTGCCCTTTCTACACACCACCCGTCGCCCTTACTGGTTGAATGGTCCGGTGAAGTGTTTGGATCGCGGCGACGTGGGCGGTTCGTTTAAATTATATAGTGAACACTGTAGTTTTGAAATTATATTGCTATGACTGATTGAGTTTATATAATAATTAATACATATAAATTGTCACAACTCAAATTGGTAATATGATTCGGAGTCAGACTAGCATGCTAATACCGAGCCTGTGCCCGATACTAACACGAACCCACTAAAAGGAGTATAAATCTTTTTTTTTTTCCTTTCTCTCGTCTTGATTCTTTAACTTCTTCTTGGGTTGGAAACTCTCAATACTTTAAACATACTCCTTTACAAAATGAATGAGTATACTAATCCACCTAAAGGAAGTGATAGTAGTCAGAGTATCTATATCTGTTTATACAAAATACATCAGTATGTGGACTTAATAATTCTGATACAGCGGAAGACTATTTAAACATATACATCACTTCTGCTTTATATACACAAAAACTCAAAACATCTAAGACTAGTTCTAGATACAAAATAATTGCTCCTCCATGTTGAGACTCTTGGCTGCACTATAGAATGTTCCTGCAATCTGAGCAATCCACTTGCTCAATAAGGGAGGCGTGACATGAAGATTTAACAGTATGCATGAATGCATAATAAATAGAATAATCTTTGTGGATATGTCTTGCTTATAAACAATTCATGCTAAATGTTTCATGAGTTTCTTGAACGTATATGTTTCATACTGATGAACATAATATCTGATAACTTGTAAGGCAAAATATAACTATTGAAATCTGAACATATAGCATGATTCCTTTATATGTAAATATAACATGTTCCCTTAAACTGTTCTGAAAGAGAAAACTTATCTCATACTATTGCATAATATAGCAAAACTATATGGAACATGTAACTGTTCTATACTATATCTTTAAAACTTGGCCCCTCGTGACCTTACTGGTGCCATGTCTACAGGGAAACTATCCCTTCATGGCCTTGTTTACCATTTCTTCAAGGAATACAATCCTTCGTGGCCTTAGAGGTTGCCGGTCTACAGGGAATGAAACCCCTCGTAAGGCCTTCCTGCTTGCCATTTCTTCAGGGAATACAACCCCTCGTGGCCTTAGAGGTTGCCGGTCTACAGGGAATAAAACCCCTCAAGGCCTTGTTGCCATGTCTTTAGGGCATACGATCCCCTCATGACCTTGGGTTGTTAGTCTACAAGGCCATCACACTCAAAACTGTTTTAGGTGTTCATAAAACATATTATGCTTGTTTATTTTTCAATCTCTCTCTTGCCTTACTAAACCAAAATTCATAGCATATCCACAACTTACTTCTAAAATCTGTTCTTAACTGTACTAACTCAAAACTGTTTCTAAATCAATGCACGTTTTCTTTATAAACATGTTTTTTTTTTTATCAGTAAATAAGAAATTTTATTTCAAAAGAGAAAGAAGAAAGGTACACAGGAAGTGTACAAAACAGAAAAATGCCGCTCAAGCAATACAATAGTCTAAGAAATCTAAAACAGAAGAAAAAGAAACTATTCTGGCAGCCTTAGACCAATCCAGAAGGGTTCGAAGGACCGTCCCTTTAACTTCCATCAAATTTCTTTCTTTCCCCTCGAAACTTCTAGAGTTTCTCTCCCACCAAATACACCACAACATGCAAGGAGGAACCATGGCCCATAACTTCCTAATTCTGATGTTATGGCAACTGTCGCCCCAACAAGATAATAGATCTAGCATGCCACCTGGCATAACCCATTGGATGCCGAAGATACTAAACATAAAGGACCAAATCTCCATAGCAGCTGAGCAATGCAATAACAGATGAGAGATAGATTCCCCACTCTCCTTAGACATGCAACACCAATCTAGCACAATAACATGCCGTCTCCTCAAATTATCAGTGGTGAGAATACACCCCAAGGCAACAACCCAAAAAAAGAAGGCCAGACGTAGAGGAGCATTGGTTTTCCAAATCTTCTTCCAAGGAACTAATATACCAGCAGAAGGTAAGAGATTTTTACAATAGTTTCTCACCTGGAAACCCTCCTTAGAAGACCCTCTCCAACAAATCCTATCCTCCCCATAACCTTTAACTGAACTTGAGGATAGCAACTCCAAAAATGAAGCTACGGCGTCAAGCTCCCAATCTTGAGCATGCCAAGTGAAATTTAAATCCCAAGACACACTATCATTGTGATAATGCAGGTGGTCCATTACAAGAGCCTCCTTATTCCTTGCTATGCGGTATAATTCTGGAAATCCATCCTTAAGGCTAAATGGTCCACACCAAATGTCAGTCCAAAACCTGGTCTTGGCCCCATCCCCCACTTCAACATGCACATGCCTAGCAAAATGCCCCCAATCTTTTCTAATATGCTTCCAAAGGATGACTCCATGAGGCTCATGAACCTCCCTTGTGGTCTAATCACCTTGCAAATCACCATATTTAGAGAAGATAATACTCCAAAACGCATCCGTCTCAGTCCCATATCTCAAGAGCCATTTGCCCAACAAGGCTCTATTAAATACTCTTATATTCCAAAAACCAAGACCACCAGATTTGAGAGGTTGACATACCACATGCCAATTAATTAGATGGAATTTCTTCCCTTCGCCTATGCCACCCTGCAAAAAAATCCCTCTGAATTTTGTCAATACGAAGGGCCACCAATGAAGGAATAGGAAAGAGAGAAAGATAATAGGTTGGGAGACTCTAGAGAGTGCTCTTGATCAAAGTAACCCCACCCCTTTTAGAAAGGTACATTCGCTGCCAACCAGACAACTTTCGTTCCATCTTCTCCACAATAGGATCCCAAATAGTCTTGGACTTAAACTTCGCTCCCAAAGGAAGACCCAAGTAATTTATAGGCAGCTGAACTATTTTGCACCCCAAAATAGTCGCCAAATTGTCCAAATCAGGTACATTATCCACTGGAGCCATTTTAGACTTGTTGAAATTAATCTTCAAATCAGAAATAACCTCCAACCAAGTGAATAAGAGCCATAAATTAAAAATGTGTTATGGATTTGCGTCAGAAAAAATCAGAGTATCATCCGCAAATAGAAGGTGAGACATCTGAACCATAGAATGATCCCTAGAACCCACCTGGAAACTCTACAGGAGACCACCCTCCACAACTTTAGTCATCATTCTGCTTAATACCTTCATAACAATGACAAACAGAAGAAGGGAAAGAGAATCTCCTTGATATAGACCACGAGAACTCCAAAAAAAAAAACCTTCTGAGCTGCCATTTATAAGAATTGAAAAATGAAACAGTAGATATGCAGTAAGAAATCTACCGACGCCACTTCAAAGAAAAACCACATCTTTCTAGCAGATAGAGGTCAAAATTCCAATTCACATGATCATATGCCTTTTCCACATCCAACTTACAAATTACCCCAGGATGATCTTCCTTCAACCTAGTATCAAGACATTCATTCGCGACTAGCACCCAATCCGTAATTTGGCGGCCTTGAATAAATGATTTTGAGAGGGGGAGATAACCGCAGCCAATACCATGCTCAACCGGTTAGCTAAAATCTTCGCCAAGATTTTATACATGCTACCCACCAAACTTATAGGCGAAAGTCCTTTACCTCAATTGCATTAGCCTTTTTCGGAATAAACGATAAGAAAGTAGCATTCATCCCCCCTTAGAATAGGCCAGTAAGCATGATAAAACGACATGGAGAAACCATCCGGACCGGGTGCTTTATCACCATTCATGTTGCTTACCACTTTGCAAATTTCTTCCTCCTCAAATGGTCTTTCTAACCAAGAAGCCTCTTTCGAAGATATGGAGGAAAAAGATAAGCCATCCAAAAACGGTCTACATGTGGTATCCTCGATGTATAATTGCCGATAGAAACCTGAAATCTCAACCTTGATAGCATCCTGATCTGTAGAGAGGACGCCATTAATGGAATGTTGGCGAATAAAGTTGTGCCGTCTATGAGAGTTGGCAACCGTATGAAAATACTTGGTATTTTTATCTCCCTCCTTTAACCATTTCACCTGAGATTTTTGCCGCCAACAAATCTCCTCCAAATATATATTCGTCTCAAGGTCACTGATCAAACGAGTTCTCTCATTTTTCTCAATTTCAAATAAAACCCTTATTTCCCTCAAAGTCTCCAACTCATGCAAATAAAGTAGCAGTTTCTAATGTTTGAAATGAATAGTGCCAAATTCATTAACATTCCACTTCTTTAAGTCCATCTTTAAGGCTTTCAGCTTACTGGCTAAGATATGGCTTAGGGAGCCTGGGAAGGAATATGAAGCCCACCAATCCCCAACCCAGTCTACAAAGCCTTCCACCTTAAGCCACATGTTCTCAAACCGAAATGGGCTTTTTCCACCAACTATTCAACCACAATCCAAGCGAATAGGAAAATGGTCACAGAGCAACCGAGGCAAACGTTGCTGGTTAACAAGGCCGAAATGATTTGCCCAAGTCGGAGAAAACAAGAACCTACCAATCCTAGACATTGCTGGGACATCTCGATTATTGGACCATGTGAACAAACCGCCTTCCAAAGGAATATCCATCAACCCACATTCAGATATGAAGTCATTGAACTCATGCATAGCAGAATTAAAAGACACCATACCAGATTTTTCACTTGGGAATGGAACCGAACCACGTTGAAATCACCCCCTATACAATAAAGAGCATCCTACCAGCTTAACAATCCTAGCAATTCCTCACAAAGAAGACCTCTCTCACTCTACAAATTAGGGCCATTAACCCCTGAGAAAATCCATTCAAACTGATCTAGGACATTTCTGAACTTACAAGACAGTGATTAATAGCCAGCTGCTTCATCCACCTTCTCTACAACCCTCTTGTCCCACATCAAAAGGACCCCCCCAGCAGCTCCATTTGATCCTAGACTGATCCAATCAACGTGTTGATTGACCCATAAAGATTGAATCACCTTACGATTGATGACTGCCATTTTAGTTTCTTGAAGACAAATAATGTCAGCCTTCCACATTTTGATCAGATTACGCATATAGTGGCACTTGTCTTTGTCATTCAAGCCACGAACATTCCAAGATACAATGTTTAAATTCATAATGACAACATCATTACCCTTTCCCTGGTATTTCTACGACTGTCAGGTACCTTGGAATCATAATTGACTAAACTCGCCAGACCCCGCAGTTCTCGTAGACCCCTACTAGCTGATTGACTTCCTCGGTGTTGGCTTGGGGCTCTGGCCCTCGGTTGTGGTCGTCGTAGCTCAATTTTTTGGAGGAGAGTGATGACCTCTTCTTCGTAACCCTCATAAGATGCTCCAACCAATTCCCCAAAAGCTTTTATCTGGCCCACAACCCAATCAGAAGGAGGGTTTTGGTAAAACCCAATTTTTGCTGGCTCTGCCGTGGAGGGAGGGTTATCCTCGACAAGAGGGCAAACCATAGAAATTGGTTGAACCACCATCAGTTCCGAATTTTGCACTAGAACCAACTCTAATCCAGTGGAAACGAGTTGAGAACCAGTGGGTTCTGTTTTCCTTCCCACAACCCCATTGAAAAGCCTAGTGACCAGATTTGGAGTTGGTTCGTCACTATTGGGTATAACCAGTGGTGGAAAAACACCTACTTGAGACCACGGTGGTGGAATAAACTCTAGTAGCACCAGCCGGCAACTGTCAGCCATCTAGAAGTACCAACCCATATGGTGCACGATCTCGTCCCGACGTGTATCCTTTCTCTGGATCGTTGCCTGACCATCAACAAATGCACAAGTCAACGCTATCTCCAACTACCTTGGGTTATCCATCTCGTTTTGAGGCTTAACCCGAGTTGGCATATGGATTTTGGTCTGGTGTGGGATTAAAACAGGCCCATTAGTAAGCCTAATATTCGGAGACCCAGCTAGCCCTCCTATCTCAAACGTGGGCCTAGCCGTGGAGCCCACTAAGTGGTTTTCAACCACCGGCCCTTTGTGGTCCACAGGGTTTACTTTGGTCACCCATTTATCACGTCAGGTCTCTCGTGATTGAGTCTCAAACTCAGTCTCAACTTTTGAACTCCACGATACGCGCCTTTTTCCATTCTCAGAAATATGGATGACTAATCCTTTCCCCAATTTACGGTGCTAGCTAGGAGGATTTTGATTTGGAAAAAAACGTAATGGATGTCGAATCTTGGATTTTGCCGGAATTTTAGGGATTTTTTGACAATATGAATCAGTTGCCAAAACAGCACTTAAGCCCCAATCCGATGCTGATACCGGCGGTACCACCGACACCGGCATATGTATAGAGTCCCTTCTCTCCAGAAGCCAAATCACCGTTGTATCGGGGCTTCTCCACACCATTACCTATGCTTCTGTTCTACCTCGACTCTTGCTGGGGCCCGTGGCCATTGTTATGGTCTAGTGACAGCAGCAACTGTAACTCTTTCCCAAAGCCACGCCATCCACTTTGTTTTCTCCCTTCTGGGATCACCACTCTTCCCCTACTACCGCCCCTGCCACATTCAGCAATATCTAAATACCGCCCATGATCGTTACTGCATCTCTGACTCACGTACGTTTTCCTATTCTCTCCGTGAGTCCTCACGAAGGCTTGGTCCTTTTCCCTCACAATGTTCTCTTCGACACATTGGCCTATCTATTTAGCTCCTGTCAATCCCAAATATATGTTTCTCACATGCTTGCTACCACTCTCAAAGATCTGTACCTGTTTCGAACTAGTACCATTTAATGACAAATCAAACCGCTTTGATTCAATGCGAAAACTCCTTTTGCCACCCATCTGACCACCCCCACCAGGAAGGTGGAGATACAATATCACCACTCTCACACACTCACTCTCTCTCTCTCTCTTTGAGTTTACTGAAAGCATTGATAAAACATATATAGATATATTCTTAAAACATGTACTATTAAATTTTTATGGCACATTCCCTTACTTGTACACCGCAGCAGAACCCGAACCAGAGTCTCAAGCAAGCCTACAGTCTCACCTATTGTCTCCGGATTCTCCTAAACCAAGGGAAATACTAATTACTAATTTTTCCAATACTTAGCTTAAAACTGTCCTAACCTGTTTTGTAACCTAAACAACATGTTGAAGGCATCCAAGGCTAACCAACCTTATAATTATAATACAAAATACAACATACTTCAAGCAATCACACATTGTTTCTAAGGCACTAATGTAGAAACCATAGTTACATGGCTCATAACTTTCTTTATAATACCAAACTGTGAAATCAATGCATAATAAAATTCATCTATACAATAAACATGCAACTGGTCCTGCACATAACATATCAACTCAAATAAATCATCCAATTGCAAGAATAAATTCATCAAAGTCTCATTCTTTTAGGTAATAAAGGTTCTGTCCCACTACAGGGCAGTCCATTTGAATAGTGAATTTAACCATCCATTCACTATCCAATTTCCATGATATTTCATTTACTTGTTCTATTATATGTCTAGTACATTACTTAAAAATTACAGCTCTATTTGAGCTTTATACAAAATTATAAAATTCAACCAAGACAGAAGACTCAAATCTGCCAGCACAGTTTTGAAGGTAACTTTAGATCAGTACCCACAATTCCTTATTTACTAAAATTGCATGGGGATAATTCCATCAAGAACATATACATCCCAAGATTCCAGAAAATTATTCCAATCACTCAAATTCCAAGTATTGGATTTATTATGAAATTTCTAACTGACAAACACAGAATCTGTCAAATTGACAGATTTGTATAGTTTTCTTGTAAAATCACAAATAATTATCAAACAACCTTGTTTTCAAGTGAAATTTAATATATGGGCAGTAGACATGTGATATAATAAGCTAAAGAAAACCGTATTATTGTATATTTGAGGTTTTCTCTAGAGAGTATGTTGAGTATTAATTCCTAGAGAAAATGTATTATTGTATTTGGTGAGAATCTCAAGTTAGGCATAAACTTGAGAAGAAACTATTGTGATTGATTTTATAATAGTAGAATTATTCGGAGTTGGTCTCATGGTTTTTCCTTTCAAGTAGAAAGGGTCTTCTACGTAAATCTTGGTGTCTTGTGCTTGTTCTTCGTTTTGGCATCACACAGATTTTATGAATAAGGTTTTATTCCCAGCAAGTAGTGGCAAAGCTTCCGTTGTCCCAACAAGATACTCATATTTATGTGTTATGAGTTTGCTTGTTTTCTTAGTGTGGGAGAGTTTATCGAGTGTATTGGGGCTTTGGGATTGTGAGTTTGTGTGTGTGAGGTTTGTGAGTGTGTGTGTGTTTGGGGGTTTTTTTGTGTTGTTTGTGAGAGTGTCTAAGTTTGGTTTGTGATGTTTGATTGAGAGTGGTTGTAATTTTTATTCGTCGATAGTGGATTTTGATTGGTGTTGCCAATGGATGTAGGCTTAAAGTTAGCCGAACCACGTAAATATTGTTGCCTTTTGTGGATGGGTTTTGCGTTATTGTTCGTGTGAATGTGTTTTTTCTAGCCTCAAATCACAACAATTAGTATTAGAGTTGAAGGTTTGATCTTGTTAAAATCCAATAGAAGATTATGTTTAGTGTACCTACAACATTGGTTCTGGGTAGACGAGCGTACAAGTTTGACATAGATGTGGAAACAATGATCAACTTTTTCAAGAAAAGATTTCGTAGATTAAGGTGGAGCTCCTAAAAAAAATATTAAGATTGCTCAATGGAATTGAATCAAGGTAGATTTGTTAAAAAAATTCAAATTCAAATTCCTATTTGGATTTGGATTTCTTACTGGGTTTCCTTGATGTGGAAGGAAAAGATTTTCCTTGGTGTGAAAGAAATTACTTTTCCTTAGTATTGAAGGAAAGATATTTATTGAAGAATTTATTGGGAATTCATTGTCCATCAAAAGAATAGAATTTGAGCCTTATAAATGGATATTGTTACAAAGAGTTTGGTAGTTTTGACCCAAGGTTCCTCCCACATGGGGAGAGGAGAAGACTCTTAAAAGAACATGAGTGGATTGTTTTGAAAAGTAGTTTGATAGCTTTTGGGGGTTGAAAGATACTCATATTTGTGTGTTGAGAGTTTGTTTGTTTTGTTAGTGTGAGAGAGTTTATTGGGTGTATTGGTGTTTTGAGATTGTGAGTTTACGTGTGTGAGGTTTGTGGGTGGTTTTGTTAATGATTTTGAGGTTGTGAGGTTTGTGTGTTTATGATAGTCTCGGAGTGGTTGTAATTCTTATAGTTGATAGTTGATTTTAGTTAGAGTTACCCGTAGACGTAGGCTTAGAAGTAGCAAAACTATGTTATTAAATAGTACGTTATTGGGTTTAAATATGTGATGAGGAGTTAAGAAACACAATGCAAAAATACCATAACGCATCAACTCAACGGCTTGGCTCGAATCTAGAGGCTTTGAAATTTTTTTAATTGATTTTTTTTTTTTACTTTCCATGCCAACTGCTAGATTTTTCGTTTCTCTTTAGAATTTACCATTGAAGGCAGATTAGGTCAGTCGAATCGTAGATCAGGGGCAGTTCGGGTTGGAGCGAAGAACTAGGATGGGTCGGAGGAGACTCGAATCAAGAATTTGTATAGGGCTGACGTGGCATGCTTGAATGTTGACACTTGATGGTGACTAAGGTGACTGGGCGTGTGATATGTGTGTCGCACGTGAGGTGGAGTGAGATCTAGGGCGTGTCCAATAGGTCCCAACATGTGGAGTGAGATACACCTTTATTAAAATAAAAATAAAAAAGTACTTTTCACTAGGGCCCAACATGTGGAATTTTTTTAATTTTAAATGGGAGATAGTGTAAGGGCACATGATTTGAATATAGAACCTTGCCATGATAAATTACCTATCGTCCTAATAATGAGTTTTATCATTTAATTATTATTCTAATATTTTTTACATATATCAACTAATACTTTTTGTGGCCGTGTGATCTTGTTGGGAAACACACCCCTGACAAGGAATCATATCCATGCGGTTAGTATAAGAAGTGCAAATTGTTGGGAATATTATTATATTATCCGGAACTTAGAGTACATTTACTTCTCCTTTTATTTTTGTTTAATACTTGGATATTTCCTAGGATACATTTCCTTACTTGGAAGAATTGATGATGATGGATTGTAGAGTACTTTTACATTTCCTTTTATTTTTATTTAATACTTGGATATTTCCCAGGATACATTTCCTAACTTGGAAGAATTGATGATGGATTGTGATTGTGCTGAACCTCTAGTAGAGTTCTTTCGGAAACAACATGTATGTGAATTGTTTAAATACAGAGGGTTTTCTTCGGCACTTGCTCAAGGATTGTGCAATCTCAAGAACCTCCACGTCATCAGACATTCTTTCGTCGGAGAAATATGCCCATATGAACTATTTGATAAGGACGGATATCTCGAAGGTTTGAGAGAGTTGGATCTGTCTGAAATGGACTATTTGTTACATCTTTGGAATGAAAACTCCCAACCTGGCAGCACATTTCAAAATCTGAGTGAGCCTAAAAGTATCAAAATGTGGAAGATTAAAGAATTTGGTGCCATCCTCAATATCTTTCCAAAACTTAGAAAGTTTGGAAGTATGCGAATGTCATGGATTAAGTTGCTTAGTAACTCCCTCAGTAGCGAAAAGTTTGGTACAACTCTGGAACGCTGGTAATAACTGAATGTAACAAAATGACCGAAATAGTTTCAGATGAGGGAGGAGATGAAGCGGGACATGAGATTTCTTTCAGTCAATTGGAACATTTGAGCTTCACTGTTTACCCAGTCTCAAAGGCTTTAATTTGAGTAATCGCACCATCAGATTCCCATTACTGAAATAAGTAATTGTGACCGGATGCCCTGAATTGAAGATCTTCTCAAATGGAGTCTTAAGCACTCGTAAGCAACTAAATGTTGAACTGGTAGAAAATTATGAAAAGAATAGGTCGAGCTCAGAAAATAATGGGCCAATGCATTGGGAGATCTTCGCGGCGAATACCACCGTAAACGGTTTTGGACAAGATCTTAATTGGAGCACCATAACATAAAATGGTTTTGATAACTTTGATACATGCATCCAACAACTATTCACTGAAAAGGTACGCTCACACACTTTCATATAGTTCCAGTTTTCAAAACAATTTTGTTAAGAGTAAACACATGTAAAATGGTACACACTCTTAGTGGACGCAATGGGCACTACGTCCTAGGCAAGAGGAACTTGGTAATATACGTATAACACTTGGCATTGTTAGTATACTCGTCTTTGTCAATTGTCTACTTTCTCATTCATGTATAGTAATTCCGTATAGAATTTCAAAAACACATTTCACGAAAGATTAAAAGCAAACACACTATATATATATAAATTCTTTGTCGTTCAAAACATCTACTTATAAAAATGAGAGGACATGATAGTAAGACTCGTTGTTTTTCAATTCAATTTTAGCCCAACAATTTTTTTTTTTTATCACTTTTATCAAAATACTTATGCTAACAAATGCTAATTTTGTTATTAAGTACTCAGTCTTTAGGGATAACAACTCCCAATATATTTATCAAACAAGGGGATTATCAGTAAAAAGCCCCCAACTTCACCATATTACTTAAATTTCTATATTTGATAGAAAACCCCCAACCTCTTCAATTTGTATATTGTCTTAAAGTATAATCTAATTTTCTCAACAAATTTCTTAAGCAGCCTCTAGGATGTGGCTCTTGATTCTTCTACTACAATCTTTTTAAAATGTTTATTAGGTCAAAAAGTGAATACCATGTACTTATCGACCACTTTGGCAATATATCATGTTTGAATTTTGAAAGGCTTTTGTAGGAATAATTTGCTTCCACTGCCATGCACCACCCTCTTGATGTCTTGGTGATTTGAATCAAGATATAAGGCATACATTTTTTTTTTTCATAAATTGATAAGTGTAGGTGATTTTACATACTCATACTTCTATATTGAGGAATTCATATATATGAATACTACACAGTTTATGCCCAACCATAAGGTCTAATTTGTCAAGAATTGTAACTCAATAACATTATCCAATTCTCTCCATTTTGAAGAACTTGGGTTCCAATTCCACATCCCCACTTATTTTAAGAAAGATAAAATAAATAAATAAAAGGTATAATTTAAAAATGATATGAATTTCTACACAATTAAAAAATTATTCAATTACACTGATACATGTAAAAACATAAATATAGTCTCTCCAATTTTTGCACCTGTAAGTCACATTGTATATTACTAGTCGTAGTCATTGCGGTTGTCGTCATCATTATTATTGTTGATATATGGGTGTATTAATTTTGGTGGGCACGCGAGGAATTTTGTTTGAAAGGAGACGATATTCATTTGCTTGATTGTTGGTTCTTCTTACTTAGGTTCTAATTGCATGCATATTTGATGAAAGAGAAAGAGATATTGTCAATTACATTTGTTGTACAGTTGTGTTTTTTCCTTTCATCTCATATTTCACAAAAAAAAAAATACTAAAATTAAACACATTAATTCCAAGAAACTATGAAGAGGATATTTCTTAAACTATGAAGTAAGGCCATAAGTTTTATTTCTCAAGTTGTTTAAATTTGCCTCTTTCTTTCTCCGTTACCTTTATCAAGTACTTATCTTGATAATCGCTAATTTTGTTATTAAATTGGGATATATATATATACATATATCTATTTAGGTTATTCTACAATACCCACACTCTTTTTGTGGGTATGGTACCCACTCAATTGTTACCATCAAATGTGATATAGGTACCATCATATGTGATGTTAATACTATCCAATGTGATGTTGGTACTATCTAATTTTTTATATATATTAAATTTAAATAAATAAATAAAAATTTAAGGTACCAAGCAATGTGATGGTAGGTACCATCATATGTGAGGTAATTACCAGCATGTGTGACATTGGTACTATTAATGTGAGATTTTTCTATTAGAGGTATTGTACCTACCCAAAAAAAAGTGTGGGTATTGTAGAATTACCCTATTTTTCAAAGGCCCCCACCCCCGATATTTACTAAAATAAATTAATGTATATAATAGAAAGGATGGAAAAAAGGTTGGCAAGTTGGAAGAAAATATATTTATTTGGTGCGGGTAGAAATTACAAGAAGTAGAATTCACATGTCTACTGCAAGAAAATAACCTTAGAATTCACTACCCACTAAGTGTTCCTTGAATCCACAAGAAGACTGGAATCCACCAGAGAAATAGAGAGAAAATTTTTTATGAAAATATTATTGAATAAAATCTAAATTTCCTTGGAGGCTAAAAGTACTATAAATATTAAAGAAGTCTTAGGACTGCCAGAAGACCTTTATGAAATCCTAGAAAATAAGAAAATTTGCTAAAATTTGTTCTCAAGCTTGGAGGCTAATTTAAAGGCTCTATATTACTTGATTGATAAGTAAAAATATTCTAAAATACATCTTAATTGATACCCTACCATAACAGGACCCTAATTTGACTAGAAAGTATTAAAAAAAACACACCTAAAATCAAGGAAATAACAACCCTAAATCTATAATTTTGAAAAGTACATAAAAATATCAAAATTAATAAATAACAAAAATTAAACTGCATATTTTGTCTTACATCAAACCCTCCACTTGGAAAAAATTGGTCCTCGACTTACTATTTGAGATTTGGAATCTTCCATTCCAAGCGAATAAATATTTTGAATACTTCAACCCCTTTGTCTTCTTTCTATTCTTGCAATTCATCAATTGAACTAACAAAGCAACTTGAGATTCTTTTTCCTTTGTCTTCATACAATTGACAAGATTCATCAAATAAGAGTTGATGACCTAATCAAATCTTTTAACCCCAATAAAATCAACATATATATTATAATACTTTGTTGTTCACAAAATCAATTAGATTATTTGACCTGTGGGTCATGAGTTTACCTTCTATATTGATTTTGAAGTGATCTTCCTTAATTGTCTCCACAATCTCAATTTCAGGATCTTTTCTATAATATGATCTTCATGAATTTCCTTAGAAATCTCCATCTTTTCGTCTTTGAATTTTGCATAATCTTCAAAAAAGATATTCTCTTTGACATACAATTCTTGCATGGTATTCCCATGATTTTCGCCATTCTTCTCAATCAACTTAATCTTCTTCTCTTTGACTTCTTCATCAATTTCTTGAAAAGTATCATCTTCAAGCTTAAAATTCGTCAACTTGTTGTAAGACTTGATCTTCTTCGATCACTTCAAGATTTTATTCAAAACTTGGCTCTATATTGTTTACCTATAATGTTATATCTTCTCTGGATGGTTGAATATAGAGCTCATAAATATAATTTCTTGAGTATGAACTTCTTGGCCAGTAATCTTGCTTTGTATATGACAATATTACTTCATAATCCAAGGGAAAAAATTCAATGGCAAGCATCCTTTTCATCCTTGGCCATGAACAAATTGTCTTTACCTCGTCGAATTCTATGAAATTCTATTTGCTCCTACCAACTTAAGGCTTATGGACTAAGTTTATACAATGCGAATTTAACTTTTATCTCATCAAGAATATCCATATAGTCAAAAAATCTTCCTTATTAAAACAACTATTAAATATTGAAATTCTGTTAAATATAGTCGATAATCATTCTGACTAGTATGAAAGGAAACATGCTTACCAATAGGTTGCCCGTGAGTTATATCTCCGTGACGGTTATCCCTATTGTTCTAACTCTTCTCAAACAATGCCATTTCAACAAGGATGTTTGTGAGTGTTGGCTGCACGCCACATAGTACTTGCTAGATATCAGTGGAACAATTATCGTCTTATTTGTAAGCCACCGACTAGGGTAAAGACAGCTGACACAAACGAAAATCACAAGAAGCAGAACACATCTATTTTAAGACAATAATCCTAGAATCCATTAGGGGTTCTTTGAATCCACAGGGAGAAAATCGGCAATCCACACTAGAGAAATAGAGAGTACTTTTTAATGGCCTAACTAAAAGATATAAATAGAAAATGATAATATTTTTTTTTTCATAACCTTACACTGATATAACAAAAATTTAATTTTCTCATTTTTGTTCCTCTAAAGTTATAGTCGTTGTGGTTTTCTATCATTGTTGTCGTTTGATGTATGGTGGTGATGGTGGGGATTAATTGAGGAATTTGGTTTGAAAGGGAGTTGATATCTGTTCTTGTGAGTTGTGATTGTTGGATCATTTGACTTAGGTATCAATTGCATGTATATTTGGTGAATGAGCTTGACATTTTTTATTATATTATGATGTAGTGTTCTGTTGTATTGGGATTAATTTCTCTTTCGTCTCATGTTTTTTTAACCCCTTTTTATGGTAGGCGAATGAAAGCACATGGGAGGATGAATAGGAAAATGTTGTCAATGACTTAGAGAGAAAGCACTCAGAGCAAGATTCAAGTGAGGGCAGAGAGGAAAATGCTAGTGAGAACTTGGAGGATGACTCAGAGTAAGATGCAAGTGAGGACAAAGAGAAAAATGTTGGTGATGACTTCGAGAATGATTCAAAGAAGATTGATCTTTTAATTTATTATTATGGTTGAATTCTAGAACAATATAAATTTATTGTAGTTGTTGAATGCTTAATACTCTTTATGTGTGATGTAATTCTTATTTGTTTAAAGTTTAAATTACTATTGGATCAAAAAGGATACTAGAATACACTCTTTATGTGTGATTAGCTTTATTTGTTTAAAGTTATCTTAAAGTTTATTGGCTAATGATCTTGCTAAGTAAGTTTATATTGATTTTTTTTTTTTTAGATGAGGTTAGTGGGGATCAAACCCTAGACATTGAGACCCAACAAAGGTTGAGATGCCATTAGGCCGAAAACCCATTGCCAAGTTTATATTGAAGATGTTTGGCAAAAATGTAGGTTTCCCTTCTATTCATGGAAGATCATCAGTGCTACCTTCTAACTTATTGTACAGAAGGTCACGTATGATATAGATGAGTATAAGTTATACCTAGTAATTAAACGGATGGTAATTTCTTTATCGTTTATTACTT
>OU015761.1:16306067-16385419 GCA_907173295.1 Fagus sylvatica
CAATAACAACTCTCCATCTCCGACCCCCGTGTTCCACCACCCACGCACCTTCGTGCTCCCCCAACCACGCAACTCGCACTCTCTCTCTCTCTCTCTCTCTCTCTCATCCAAACTAAAATCTCAACTATATCACACCAAAACCAAAAAAACAAACCTCTAAAATTTCAAACATTTTTTTTTTCTCAAGAGAGAGACCAGGAGGTGCATGGCTGGCAGAGCACGAAGGTCAGTGATGGAGAGTTGTTGTTGCTGGGGTCACAGGTTGAACACTACAGCACGAGTTAGGGATTTACCTGGCTTGTTTAGATTTGATCCAACTTTACCTCACGTGCCATATACGTGAGGTTCATTCAATTATTATTATTATTATTATTTTATGAGTTGGCATGACATGTCTGTATTTATTAATATTAGTAGAGAACTTGTGTGATGCATTGTTAATGTTATAAATTGTAGTATTATCATGCAAGCGATACATTATTTTTTTACTACACGAATTTGGTTTCATGACTTAATAAAATTTTACTACAAAATTTGAATTTCTAAAAGGAATTACATGTCACAAAGTATTCAATGTTTCAAGTTTCCTAAATTACAAACTAATAAACCAAAATAAAAAGAACAACATCAGAGTCTAATTGTAATATGCTTCCTTCTCTACTTCCATCAAGTACTTGCAATAAAAAGGAAAGAACCTATAATTAGACAAAGAATATACAAATAATGCCTTGAAAATAATGCTAACAATTATAAGACAATTTTATTTCAACTTTCAAGTACCATCTAATCTACCACTTCTATACAATCTAAGACATCGAATACACATGATAGCCATGTTAAACAGAACAACCTCAACAATTATCAATCCGCGAAAGTCAAAGTACTCAGTCTAAACAGTCTAAGAATGATAAATCTTAAGTGCTTTAGTTTTCAGAAACTCACAATAGAGTCTGCAAAAAACATTGCCTAAGCATATTAAACCATGCCCAACCCCAGCCCAACATAAATAATAATCAAGCAGACACCTATTACAAATCCAAAAGATCCACAAGCCAAAACTAATTACCCAAATAAAAACATCCACATGCCTTATAGTCCTCTACTCATTATGAAATGTCTCACTTTATAATTTAAAAAGCAACCATTAGGCAAATGACTACCTTTTTTTTTTGTTGCTAAATTAGGCAAATGACTACACTACTACATTCAAGCTTCAACTACATCTTTGACAATGATCCAAGATAATCATCTTACCTAAAAAGAGCATAAAGATTGAATTTCAAACTGCCACTTCCTTGTATGACGAGCCTAATGGCATTCCCAAATAATTCATAGGTAAAGAGCCAATCTTACAATGCATAATTGCAGCCAACTCATCGACTCCTTCCACCATCACTAAGATTAAACATTAATCCCGTATCTAATTTAAAACATAAAATAACTGACCTGATAGCTACAAGAAGATTATTAGTATTAGCATCACTGAAAAAGATGTGATATAAAAAAGAGATGAGAAATACTAAAAAATTCACAACTCCCATGAACATTGAAACCAAAAAATTAAAGCAAGTTGATTAGTCTTTCTGTATGACAATTTATAATTAAGGGACAAGTTTATTCGTTTTTGTGTAAGACAGCTAATCTTTAGGAAAGGGGATGGTGTATTTGAAATCAAACGTTGAACGAGTTCTTTAATAAATCTCCACTTGCTTCTCAAAAAAATAAAAAATAAATCTCCACTTGTGATGGTAAGATTCTTATTTTGTCACCATCTAGTTATTTCCTTGAAAAGAGGAACATAAAGTAAACAATTGAAAAGAAATGTGTGTGGCCTGCAACTTCACAAACAAGGGATGGCCAATTGGTTTTTACTTTTTACCAGACCAATGAATTCTCTGTGCCGCGGCCGTCCGTATTAGCTCTTCAATCCGGGCATGTTAAGAATATATATTAAAACATATTTTTATTTTTATTTATATTAAAAATATTTATATATGTTAAAATTTGGTTAGTAGTGTTTTATGTTTTTGAGATTGCTATTTAATTTATTTATAAAAAATAATTAAGAGGAAATCATTCAGGTTACTTGACCTATCGTGAGAATAAATTTGGATAGGTGAACAGAAGGGTTTCAAGAAGTCATAGACTCATAGGTTGGATAATATTTTGGTTGTTTTTGAGACTATCAATTATCAAAAAAAATTATATGAAAACCAAACTTAAAGATTCGTCATCTTATACGATTTTGAAACTTGATATAAATATGGTTTATGATGGATTTGAGTGGTGTTATCTGAGGAAAGTTTTGGATCATTTGGGATTTCATGAGATATAGGTGGTTTTTAAAAAGAATCCTTAAATTTTATCCTTGTGACAAATATAATCCAATATTTTTAAATGTGCTACTTTAAACTCCATACTTTATTATTGTGTCAAAGTAAATCTCGCCCCTTACTCTTTATTAGTTATAACTTACTTGACCATTGGGCCTTTGCCCAGTGGTGCAAGGAGATCCCCTCCCCCCAATTGGCAGAGGTTCGAATCCTCTCTACTCTCAAATATTGTGTGCGTGTGTAGTGTAGATTTCTATCTCAAGATTAAAAAAAAAAAAATTGTAACTTTCTTAATTATCCTTTTCCATGTTTCACTCTCCGTCTCTTTCTCTCCAATGAAAATCATTAAAAAAAGAATAGAGTAGTGTAGATTTCTATTTCAAGATCACAAAAAAAAAGTTTGTAACTTACTTCATTACGCTTTTCCATGTTTCACTCACGGTCTCTTTCTCTCCAACAAAAATCATTAAAAAAAGAAGACTACTCATCTCTCTCTCTCTCTCTCTCTCTCTCTCTCTCTCTCTCTCTCTCACAGTTAAACAAAGATCTTCGGAAACAAATGTTGGCTATCGTGTTTCTCTCTCTCAGATTAACTGGAATCATGTTGTTGTGCAATATTATTTTGTGGACATTCTGTTCTAACAGCTGTTTACTTGATAAATAGACTTCCTTCTCCCATTTTGTCACACAAATCTCCTTATTAAAAGCTTCTCCACAAACCTCCTTCTTGTTCACATCTTAAAGTGTTTGGCTGTCTTTGTTTTGCTTCCACTCTCTCTAATCACAAAACAAAATTTGATCCTAGAGCTAAACCTTCTGTTTTCTTAGGATATCCTTCTGGTGTCAAAGGTTACAAACTTCTTGATTTGACCAATCACCATGTTATTATTTCTAGGGATGTGATTTTCCATGAACATGTGTTTCCATTTCATAATACACTTTCTGCAGATTTTTCTCTTTTTGATACCAATCTGCCCAACACCACTCTGCCAACCAGTCAGCCCAATTTTTCTGATATACCTCTTGATTCTACTATTTCTTGCCCTATAAATCAAGGTCTCAATTCTGAAGAACCTTGTTCTATCTCCACTCCTGTTCTCACCTCACTTTCTACAGATTCTCCAACCATACCACACCTAGATGTTCCTTCTTGTTTCTGAGTCAGTTTCTTCTCCCTTAAGAAGGTCCACAAGAGTTTCTACACCTCCAACTTATCTCCAAGATTATCACTGCAAGATAGCTTAGTCTGCTATTTTTACCAGTTCATCCTCAACTACCTCTACAGGTACTTTATATCCTCTTTCTTCATCTTTATCATATGACCGTCTCTTTTCTTCCCATAGAAATTTTGCCCTTTCTGTCACTGTCATCTCAGAACCTATTTCTTTTACCCAAGCTAATCAACACTCTCATTGGAGACAAGCCATGACAGATGAGCTTAAGGCTCTTGAAGCAAGCAATACTTGGTCTCTTACACATTTACCTCCTGGTAAGACATCCCATTGGTTGTAAGTGGGTTTATAAGGTGAAGCTTAAGGCTGATGGCTCTTTTGAGAGATATAAGGTTAGGTTGGTGGCTAAGGGTTACACTCAACAAGAGGGTTTAGACTACTCTGAGAGTTTCTCCCCAGTGGCTAAGTTCTCCACTGTAAGAACCCTGCTTGCCTATTGCTTCTGCTCAACACTGGTCTCTTATTCAACTTGATGTAAATAATGCTTTTTTGCATGGAGGACCTCAATGAAGAGGTTTATATGCTTTTACCACCTGGTTTTCCTAACAAGGGGGAGACTGATCTTGTATGTAAGCTACATAAATCACTCTATGGTCTTAAACAGGCATCAAGGCAGTGGTTTGCCAAGTTTTCATCTACTCTCATTAAACAAGGCTTCCTTCAGTCAAAATCAGATTATTCCTTATTCACCAGGACTCAAGAAACAACATTTATAGCCTTACTTGTCTATGTAGATGACATTCTAATAGCAAGCAACAATGTCACTGTTGTGCATACTCTTAAAGACTCACTTCATGCAGAATTTAAACTAAAAGATTTGGGAAATCTTAAGTATTTTCTTGGATTAGAAGTGGCTAGGTCTGCTAAAGGGATCTCATTATGCCAAATGAAGTATGCTCTTGATGTTTTATCAGACAGTGGGATGCTAGGTTCCAAACCAGTGGTTACTCCCATGGAACAAAATCTGAAATTGAGTCAATCAAGATGGTGATGCACTTTCTGATCCATCTCAATACAGAAGACTTGTTGGGAGATTACTCTATTTGACAGTAACAAGGCCTGACATCAGTTACAGTGTACAAAGACTGAGTCAAGTTTATGGCCAAACCAACCACTACACATCTTGCAGCAACCTATAGAGTATTGAAGTACATCAAAGGAACATCAGGCCAAGGTTTATTTTTTCCCAGCAACACAGACCTGCATTTGAAGTCCTTTTCAGATTCTGATTGGCCAGCTGTCTAGATACCAGAAGATTTGTTACTGGTTACTGTGTTTTCCTTAGTGACTCTCTCATATCATGGAAGTCAAAGAAGCAACACACCATTTCTAGATCCTCAGCAGAAGCAGAGTACAGAGCAATGGCTTCTGTAGTTTGTGAGTTAATGTGGCTGCTTCCTTTATTAAAAGAGCTTCAAGTTAACCATCCTAAAGAAGCACTTCTTTACTGTGATAGCTAGGCAGCAATGCACATAGCTGCCAACCCTGTTTTCCATGAGAGAACAAAGCACATAGAGTTGGATTGTCATTTGATTCGAGAAAAGATTCAAGATGGCTTAGTTAGAACATTATATATACTTCACAGAATCAACTTACTGATATAATGACTAAAGCCTTGGGGTCAGTACAATTCAATTCTTTATTAAGCAAGATGGGTGTTCATAACATTTATGCTCCATCTTGAGGGGGAGTATTAAGAAGTGAACACTGATCTGTATCAGTGAAGCTGCTGCTACTGCATAAATGGAAGGGATGCTTATATTGAAGACATAAGCTACATGTAGTTTAGTTTGTTATCCTTTCATATGCATGTAGTTTAGTGTATTTCATTAATGGCAAAGTTGTAAATAGCTGTTTTGTTATTAGTGGAATATAGCTATCATTTCTTGTATGGTTTCTTGTACAAAGTTAGTTAGTTAGTTATTTTTCTTCTTCTAGCTTCTGTAGCATGACTGCACTGCTATATATTGGCTCCTTTGTAATCTTTTCTAAATTAATGCAAGCAGATCAATCTTGATCAATATCTCTCTCTTTTCTTTTCTCTAAAGCTTGCACTTTCAATACATGTTAAGAATATATATTAAAACATATTTTTATTTATATTTATATTAAAAATATTTATATATGTTAAAATTTGGTTGGTAGTGTTTTATGTTTTTGAGATTTCTATTTAATTTATTTATAAAAAACAATTAAGAGGAAATTATTCAAGTTACTCGACCTAACGTGAGAATAAATTTGGATAGGTGAACGGAAGGGTTTCAAGTAGTCATAGACTCATAGGTTGGATAATATTTTGGTTGTTTTTGAGACTATCAATTATATGAAAACCAAACTTAAAGATTCGTCAGCTTATACGATTTTGAAACTTGATATAAATATGGTTTATGATGGAGTTGAGTGGTGTTATCTGAGCCAAGTTTTGGAGCATTTGGGATTTCATGAGATATAGGTGGTTTTTAAAAACAATCCTTAAATTTTATCCTTGTGACAAATATAATCCAATATTTTTAACTGTGCTACTTTAAACTCCATACTTTATTATCATGTCAAAGTAAATCTCACCCCTTAATCTTTATTAGTTATAACTTACTTGACTTCAATTAATTGCCCAGTGGTGCAAGGAGATTATCCCTCAATTAGACATAACATTTTTATAATAATTTCATAATAATATTGAGGTGTTAAGCTCTAAACAGTAGATTTCTATTGATGATTAGTAATAAATCTAAATGAAAATTAATAAAAACTTACTTCAATTTCCTTTTGAGCTAAGTATTCGTCTGTTTAATAAAAAAAGAAAAACAAAAAGTATTATGCTGAAGCATTCCTCAATAACAAAACACGAGAAATAAAGAATGAGATAAAAATAAAGATACTATATATATATATTATTGAAGTGTAAAAGTTGATAGTTAAGAAAAACAAAAAGTATTATCTCTTTCTCTCCAACATTGAGGAGTGAAATCTTTCAAAATCATATCTCAAAGAATCTTACTCTCTCTCTTTCATTAATCTCAAAAAAAAAATCATTAGTAAAAAGTCCAATAAGCCCTTCAATTATATTTTTTTTATTTTCCATTCTCAGTTATCTCTCTCACGCATTCATTCTCAGTTCTCTGTTCCCTTATTATTTTTTTTTTCCCTCTCACGCATTCCTCTCTCCATCACCTCCACAAAAGCTCACCTCAGATCAGACAACACATGGCCAACCTTGAGCTCTCACTTGCTCCGTTAATGGGTTTTGAAATTTTGTAAGATCTTTAATTTTGGTTAGATTTGTAGCTTTCTCCATTAAAACCCACAACCACAAAATTTCACACAATCCCACGGAGCAACCAACCACCATCACACAAAATCCACAACAACCACACAAAAACACACACAAACCCAGCCACCACCACACAAAATCCACACCCATAGAAACACAAAAATGTTTTGGCACATATTTGGCATAATAAGTTGAAATCTGTTGTTTATCAGAGAAGGAAGGGTTGAAGCAATAAAGTGCGGACACAGTTCGAAGGTGAAAAAAATATGTGGAAAAAATATGTGGTAATTAGTCACAAAGATAAAATAATAGGTTTTTTGTTTTTGTTTTTAACTTTCTCATTTCTTCTATGTTGTGATTGACTCACCACTTTATTGTGACAAACTGAGTCAAATAGGATTATAAGAAGCAACTCAAAAGACACAATATGTTTTTAACTTACGAATTATAAAGAGTTAAATTTTGAAAAGAAGGGCAATTTTTTATTTTTTTTTTCTCTCATTATATATCTCTAGATTTAAAATTGAAAGCAGTAAGTTTTCTCATTTATCTAAAATGGAAAAAAATTAGGTACTCTTCCTTATGTATAGTAAATTAGTAACTTAAGTTCCCAAATTACATTGTTGCATTAAATTTATGTTTGTGAGAGATAACATTGTACTGTATTGATCAATGTAACCATGTGTTTGAATCTAATAACAAAAAATCTAAAATACAAATCTTAAGGAATTGTACTGTACCTAATTTTTGCTTTTGTAAAACAACTTGTACTTGATTATTGCATTTTTTTTTTTTTTTGGTTATCAAAAAAATAGTTTGAGAAGTGGCATTACAAATTTAAGGGTAAAGTATGCCTTTCATCCTTGAAATTTGGTCCTTCAAATTTAAAAAGTTAAGATTTAGTTCTAAAATAGAGAACAATTTGGTCTCTTAATCGATTTTATTTTATTTTTGTATTTTTTATTTTTATACAGAGCAAATTAAACGAAGCACATATTTAACGGACCAAAAACATTTCATTGTTATAATTAAGGGACCAAAATCGAACTAACCTTGTCTTAAAGGAACCAAAATCAAACTGGCTTCAAATTTCATAGTCAAAATCAAAATATTTTACATTTGGAGGACCAAAATTAGACTCACCTTAAAGGGAAGCTTGACCAGATAAATTCGGGAAAGGATGAGAAGAGATAGGTTTATTCAGTTTTTGGGAGAAATAAATAATAATAATAAAAGAATATTTAAATAAACTTGAAGAAAGAATGTAGAATATAATGTCGTTATATGTGAAATAAAAAAGGCTAATTAAAATAAATCATAACTTTAGTTTAGAATTTGGTTAAACTAATTCATATGATGCAACTTTTGCTGTTATAAGTTTTGTTTTTTTGGCCCTTTGTTGTAAATTCTCTCAAAGTGTTGTCGGACTGGATGACTCTTTTATTTTCTGTTACTTTAGTTTTTGTATCAGGTTTCGGTTTTCTTTTGGATTGCCACTTGTAATTGACCTCTTCACACTCTGGTATACTTCATATACATAATTTTTTTTGTCTTAATAAAATTCCTACCGTTTGACATAAAAAAAAGAAAAAAAGAAAAAAAAAAGACTTCTACTCCATATTGGAATTTTTTTTTTCTCGGAATAAAACATCATTCAAGAGGGAAAGGACAGAAAAAGCAAAATAAGGGAAAACTAATTCCTTCTTCCTCATGTTAACAAAGAAAGGCATGGGAAAAGACTCAAAAGAGGAGACATGGAATGTTAATGGAAGGAACCTTTTCCGTAAAAAGACAAGTCATAATTATTTGATCTCAAATTTCAAAATTGATAGCTGGTGCATGCTATGTGGTAACTTTTTAAGAGGTAAAAATCTTGAATCTAGAAATGCATGAGATTTGGAAAAAAATAAAAAGTAGCCAGCGTAGGGTCTAATATCATAACACTTTTCACTATAGTCTCCACGCAGACAAGAAAGAAAAAATAGGAAAACATTATTGTCTTCTTCAAATCACCATATGTATTGTACTTTGTCATTTGGGCATCCATTGATTGCTGCTATTGTCTTCTCATTATTCTTCACTCTCATTATCTATTCTCATTTTACCATCCATTTCTTGTGTGTGACTATCTTTGTAGAAGACTTAAATCAAAATATGACTGAATGACTTAAAGTGCGCATGATGTATACTTGTATTCAGTTATCCTTTGAATTAATTTTTGTTTCACTTTTCAATTAGTCATTGTCTCTAATTTTGATTTCTACATTATTTGAAAGAATGGTTACTTCTCCTTTTATAGTCCCTTTATCTGATTAGTCCTTTGTTGCATGCAGCTCGATCTTGTTGCTCTCCTATAGCTTCGGTTGCCTTTTCAAGTAGATTTGTTTGCTTGTAAAACAAAGGGAAGGAAAAGATAAAAGTTAAAAAGAAAAACAAAATAGTTTCACTTTTACTCTCATTCGCCAAACTGAATGTCCATGCTCTGTGGTCTAAGCAATTACGGAAGATTACTCAGTTCACTGATATTCAAAAGATAGGTACGTTGTCCAATTTCATAGCTTTCATTTGTTCTTGGTTATGATTTTTCTAAACAATTATTCGATAACGGTGCAATGCATGAGAAAATTTATCATAATATGAAGTTTTATTTTTTATTTTGTTTTATTAAATATGAAAGTGATAATTATTGAAAGACATTTATTATTATTATTATTATTATTATTATTATTATTATTATTATTATTATTATTGATACTTGGTAGTGGAGAGAAAAATGGGAAGGGAGAGATAGACAGGTAAGCAGGGTTTGGCAAAATAATAAGAAAAGAATGATTTTATAATATTTTAATGGGATTTATAATAAAAAGTGAGATGCGAAGTGTTGTGTAAAAGTTGATAATTAGAATAGAAAATTAGGGTGAAGTAAGGAATTTATTCAAAATTGGTTGAGAATGTTTTTATAAGTCATCACTATTACTCAATATTGGAATTTTTTTTTTTTTCTAATAAAACTTTATTAAAAAAGGATAGAAAAATCAATAATAGACATAACATTTTTATAATAATTTCATAATAATATTGAGGTGTTAAGCTCTAAACAGTAGATTATAAATTGATGTTAGTAATAAATCTAAATGAAAATTAATAAAAACTTATCAATTTAATATTGAGCTAAGTATTGTGCTGTTTAATAAAAAAAGAAAAACAAAAAGTATTATGCTGAAGCATTCCTCAATAACAAAACACGAGAAATAAAGACTAAGATAAAAATAAAGAGTGAGATACATATATATATATATATATATATATATATATATATATATATATATATATATATAAAGTGAAGTGTAAAAGTTGATAGTTAAGAAAAACAAAAAGTATTATGCTGAAGCATTCCTCAACAACAAAACACGAGAAATAAAGAGTGAGATAAAAATAAAGAGTGAAATATATATGAAGTGAAGTGTAAAAATTGATAGTTAGAAAAATGGGTTTTAGAAAAGATAAAATAGATAATTTATACAAAATCGGATGAGAATACTCTCATAAGATATCTTACTCAATATTGGATTTTTAGTTTTTTAATAAAAGTCATGTTACCGGATGTCTTAAGATCTTTTTATAATAGTATTTATTGGGGGGGTGTTTCTTTTTATAATAGTATTTATTGGGAGGGGTGTTGGTCTTATGGAAAGTAGTAAAACGTATAAAACAAAAAAAATCATTTGTAAAAAGTCCAATAAGCCCTTCATATATATATATATTATATATATTCCATTCTCAGTTATCTCTCTCACGCTTTCCTTCTCAGTTCTCTGGTCCCTTATTTTTTTTTCCCTCTCACGCATTCCTCTCTCCATCACCTCCATGGCAAAAGCTCGAGACCTCAGATCAGAGCAAGGCCACCATGGCCAACCTTGAGCTCTCACTTGCTCCGTTAATGGGTTTTGAAATTTTGTAAGATCTATTGTGAGTGGATTTTGGTTGAGATTTGTAGCTTTCTCCATTAAAACCCACAACCACAAAATTTCACACAATCCCACGGAGCAACCAACCACCATCACACAAAATCCACAACAACCACCACAAAAAAATCCACACCAAACCCACGGCCACCACCACACAAAATCCACGCGCCATAAATCCGAAACCCAAAAATGGGTTTTGGCCATGGAAGTTTTCTTTAGAGAAAACCAAAAGGGAGAGAGAGCTTGAGGTTGAAGAGAGAGGAAAGCTTGAGGTTGAAAGAGAGGTTGACCATGGCGGCTAAGCTCTGTCGTTTAAAATCGGAGAGAGAGAGAGAGCTCGCGTTGAGAGAAAAAATAAAAAAGAAAAAAAGTGCGGAGCAACCGTCGGAGTTGACGAAGGTGAACAGCGAGCTTGAGTGGCCACGGTCATGGTGGCTTGGCTTTGGTCTGTGACTCTGTGTGAGCGAAGCAGAGAGGAAAAAATCTTTTGATGGTGAGAGGGGATTAGGCGCCGAATCGAAGAAAAAAAAAGGAAGTGGGGAGGGTTAGTATAGTCTTTCTAATATAAAATTGCAATGCAATTTCCAATATAAAAACCTCTCTCTAGTCAATCTTAAACACATGATATTAACATGCTTGGTATAATAATTGACAACCAATTCTACTTTAAAGTTTTGTCTAGAAAATACGTGCTAGCCTTGACTACCATAATTGGATAGAAGAAAAAAATAAAATAAATCAATTCTATGTTACGCCGGTGCTTAGATGTTTTAAAACTAAGAAGTATTTAATGATAAAAAAAAAAAAAACTAAGAAGTATTTAAAGTGCCTATGAATTGTGCTTAAAGGTTAGGGAGGTAGTCTTGGCTCTTTAACTGACATTTAGACATGAAACTATAATTGATATTATTTGTAATGTAGAGATTTTATGTTGTTTTTGGTGGTGTTTGGATCCTTTACTCAAAACAGTTATTTTGGATTTCTTTATATAAAATGCATTTTAAAAAAAAGTTAAGGTTTTTTGTTAGGATTTTGGTAAATGCAAAATGCATTCGGCTTAGAATGCACTTTGTAAATTCTCATTTCTAGAGCAGAAGTTAGAATTCACATTTTTTTGGATTCTGATTTTTGCTAAAGCAAGTGGGATCCACTAACAGGAGCATTAATTACTCAAACAGCCATTAAATATCGATTAATTTGATTGGTTTGCTATAGAAAATCGTAAAAATTGTATATTTCCAAATTTGTTCATGCAAGTGTATTATATTTTTTTAAGGATAATTATATTTTACTCAAACCACAAGTGGGTAAAGTGTAATTATTTCTATTTTTTATATTAGATATTAATTTAAAATGTAAGTTATTTTGTGTGTGTGTTATGTACCTTATGATAATTATTTAAAAAAATAACAAATTGCAAAATATATAATTGAAAAAACATTCTTAAGTGTTTAATTGCATAATATATAATATTGAAAATGCATTCTACACTTTGTTTAATCAAACACAATTTCACTCAGCATAATCACTTCTAAGCAAAAATTTCAGTATTATACCAAACATACTAGAATACATTTTAGCGGGAATGCATTCTAGAGTAGAGGATCCAAACGCAGCCTTAGTATTCCTTCAACTTTCTTGCGGTGAAAAAGAATTCATAGACGAAGTAAATGTTACAAATTAATATTGAATTGCAAGTTTAGATTTTTTTTTTTTTTTTTTTTTTAAATGTGTGCCACCCATTATTCTTGGTAGTCTACCCTAATGTCTTTCCCTAATATCCAGTGCCATGGTCATGACCCCTGGACTCTGGCTCTTGGTATTTCAGTTGATTTAATTTATCAAGTAGTAACCTATATCTCTAAAATCCAAAGGCATGGCCTTAGGAGCAACACCCCCAAAAGGACGACAACCACAGATAACCTTACAAACCCTACGTCCTAGACCTTCACATACACACACCCAAAACGTTACTCATGGCTTGTGCAACAACAAGCCACACCGTCTCTTTCCACCTCCCAACCTCTTTCCCTCGAACCTCACCTCCAAAACCCAAATCATATTTCACCGCCACCCCCCACCTTCCCACTCCAAACTGTCACTCCTTTACAAACCACACAGACTCAAGTACTGCATAGCCACTTCAACTTAAGTTCACCTATTTCCATGTAATCAATAGGTGAGGTGATTGAGTTTCATTGAGCACATTCACTGTTCTTTTGATTTATAGGCAAACAAAAGAGCATGCCATATTTGAGCTTCATTAAGTTTGCTTCTCTAAGACAGGCCCCATAAAAGTTGATTGCCTAGAAATAGGTGAACTTAAATTGAAGTGGCTGTGTAGTAATTGAGTATGTGTATATAGTACTTGAGTCTGTGTGGTTTGTGAAAGAGTGATAGTTTGGGGTGGAAAGGTGGGGATGTTGGTGACATGGGATTTAAAAGGGGAAAAAAAAATCTCAGCCAAGCCATAACATAATCAAACATGTAAAAGTCTCACCAGTGATTTGCAAAATCAATTAAACCAAAGAGAAATTTCAAAAGAGAGATAGAATACATGTTGCGTGTGTTGAGCCAGAACACCAAAACCTCAAAATGATCCTTTACCATCTACTCCTTTATTTTCCTCTCTCAATCTCCAAAATACATGTTTACTGCAAATCCTGAAATGTATAAGAAAGGTTTCTTGGATGATAGAAAATGCCTTTTTCATACCTTTCTAAGATAACGTCTATCACTAGTATGTCTTGGTTCAAAGTGAAAATAGCATAAATATAATGTTTGGGTATTTTAGCACCTAGTTGGATAATATGTCTAGGTAAACTTTCTAATAACTATGCTAAACAGTCTTGATTACAATTGAGTGATAAATTATATGGAAGTTGAGGTGTCAAGGTTAGGGAAGGTTAGTATATTAGAGGGCTTCACAAATGGCCGGGTACCATTATAAGAATTTGGTTAACCAATCGATTGCTAAGTAAATAGTGTAATTTATATAAATTGATGCAGTTGGGTCATTGTGTAAATTGTTTTAGGTGGGATTGTGGATCTTAGAAGGAAAGGTTTGGAGGGGAAATATTGAAATCTTGTAAGTATTTGAGGTAAGTAACTTTTTCTGAACTAGTTATATTTTGCTAAAACATCCCATATTTTATTTATGAAATATTCATTTGTATTTCATTACAGATTATTATCTTAATTATTTTAGATATATTGAAATAATGAAAAGAATTAGAGTTTCTTCTTTTTGAAATATTATAAATGTATTTGAATTAGTTGGTTATTTGGAAAATTCTGTTTCTCAACTGGGATCAAGCATTTTTGAATTTTGTGAAAAGAACCAAACATTGTTTGAACTATGATTTTATTGGATATGATCTTTTGACATTGATTGAAATGAAGTTGAATCTGAAAAGAATCTGAACCTTTTGACTATGGTTTGGACCCAGCCAATGGGGGTTATACATTGGCATAGAAACTAGTTTCTTCTAGGGCTTACCACCGGCCGATGTGTGGTTCTGGGCCTAGTCACAGGGATATAGCGTGACCATAGTCATAAAGTTTTCTTAAACATAAGAAATCCAATCGACTGCATTGTTTTAAGTAAATTGAAACTTTTGGTGTTTTGAACTCATTTTGAATTATATATAATATTCCGCTGCACTGTGTTATATTTCCTGAAATCTATGATTTTTATCTCGAGAAAATTTATCTATTTTATTTGAATATATATTTGATTTATCTTTTTCAAACTATGGTTATTTACTGAGCTTTCCAGCTCATCCCCCTCTTCTTCCCCAATTTCAGATTTTGAGTAGTAGCAAATCTTGGAGCTCTCATTAAGGTGGTGCATGTGAGAGGAAATTAGGATTTGACTCTAAAATGTCAGACAAGTCATTATGTGGTTATTAGAAGATTTGTTTTATATTCGAGGAATTTATATCAGTTGTAAATTTTTTAGATTCCCTTAGTTGTTAATTCCTTGGAGACTATTTGTTTATGAACTGTCAATTTCCAAATTGTGAAGGATTAGTCAAAGGTTTTGAACTTTATTGAGGCCTTGCACAATAGGTAGATAAGTCTTGTTGGGTGTGCGGCCGTTGTCACGTGCCGAGCTCAAGCTTTGGGTTCGGGGCGTGACAATGTAATGGTATCAGAGCTCAGGTTATGATTCTGAAGAATTTATGAAGTTTAGGTTAACATTCTGTAAACTTTGTGGAGTCAGGTTATGATTTTGTAGACCTTGTGGAGTTAGGTTTTGATTTGTAAACTTTGTGGAATTTAGTTTATGATTCTATAGACTTAATGGAGCTTAGGATATGATTTGGTAGTCCTTATGGTCAGTTTCAATCTATATGGGTCGTAGACAATTCATAGTATGACAAAGAAAAATAATTTGAGGTTGTTGCTCTGCTAAAAATATATTCAAATGTAATTTTCAGGGTCTTACAAACAATAGAGTTTGAATATGTTGGATTTTATTGGGTTTTTATGTTAAAGTTTGATTTTCATTGAGTTTAGATCATTGTTGGTTAGGTTTGATTTGTATGTATTGATGGACAATTTAGAGACAACTAAATATCTAGCATTTTGGGATTACGTTTTGTGCTATCAGAAGATTAAGTCTCTTATTAGTTTTGACATAATTGGAATCCGTAACATTCTAGTATCATTTTATATTGATTATAGGTTAAGATGTCACCATGTAATATGAGATATATGGACATTCCCAATAACACGCAATAATGGACTTGGAAATCGTATGCATTTCTAGAGGTTAATATTATATTATTACAATGTGATTTCTTGATTTGAGGTGATATGAACTTGGTGAATTGAATATGACAATATGATGAATACTGTGATATTATAGGTTTTGTAGAATGCAAAAGGCTTGACTTGGAGAATTAGTATCAGTTATAATTATGAGAGGTAGTTAATACCTGTTATGGGATATATTTCGCTATTACAAAGTTGAGTTCCTTGATTTTTATTTTTGGGGCATGAAATTGTTCAAATTAAGGATTAAAGTTTGAATACCATATTTGTGATTTTTAGTTGATATGAAGTTAATGAATTGGATCTTTCAATTGAAGACGAACTGTGATTTTACAGATGGTGTAGAATGCAATGGTTAGTGGTATTATTAACTAGGGGCTCAATTTTGATAAGATGTTTATTAAGTTCGATTGGAAGACAATGCCATTTTTAATTTGTTCATGATAATTAGGTATAATAAACTTTGGCGCCTTAGATTCTACATTGACATGTATTTAGGACTTATTACTTTTATAGTACATAAGTTTGGGTTATTGGACCAACTTCTCGATAAGATAATTTTTTGGATAGATTTATGTAACAAGCTTGAGACTCTGGTTCGGGTTCTGTTGCAGTGTACAGGTAAGGGAATGTGCCATGAAAATTTAATAGTCCATGTTTTAAGAATATATCTATATATGTTTATCAATGCTTTCAGTAAACTCAGTTTGATATTTGTTTATAAAGAAAACGTGCATTGATTTAGAAACAGTTTTGAGTTGGGACAGTTAAAACAGATTTTAGAAGTAAGTTGTGGATATGCTATGAATTTTGGCTTAGTAAGGCAAGAGAGAGATTGAAAAATAAACAAGCATGATATGTTTTATGAACACCTAAAACAGTTTTGAGTGTGATGCCCTGTAAACTGACAACCCAAGGCCACGAGGGGATCGTATGCCCTAAAGACATGGCAACAGGAAGGCCACGAGGGGTTTTATTCCCTGTAAACCGGCAACAAGTAAGGCCACGAGGGGTTGTATTCCCTGTAGACTGGCAAGCAGGAAGGCCACGAGGGGTTTCATTCCCTGTAGACCGACAAGCAGGAAGGCCATGAGAGGATAGTTTCCCTATAGACATGGCACCAATAAGGTCACGAGGGGCAAAGTCTTAAAGATATAGATATAGAACAGTTACATGTTCCATATAGTTTTGCTATATTATGCAATAGTAAGTTTTCTTTTCAGAACAATTTAAGGGAAACATGTTTTATTTACATATAAATGAGTCATACTATATGTTTAGATTTCAATAGTTATATTATGCCTTACAAGTTATCAGATATTATGTTCATCAGTATGAAACATATATGTTCAAGAAACTCATGAAATCATTTTAGCATGAATTATTTATACGCAAGTCATATCCACAAAGATTATTCTGTTTATCATGCATTCATGCATACTGTTAAATCTTCATGTCACGCCTCCCTTACTGAGCAAAGTGGGTTGCTCAGATTGCAGGAACATTCTATAGTGCAACCAAGAGTCTCAGCATGGAGGAGCAAATATATTTGTATCTAGAACTAATCTTAGATGTTTTGAGTTTTTATGTATAATAAGCAGAAGTGA
Organism: Fagus sylvatica; assembly: GCA_907173295.1. Taxonomy (NCBI): domain Eukaryota; kingdom Viridiplantae; phylum Streptophyta; class Magnoliopsida; order Fagales; family Fagaceae; genus Fagus; species Fagus sylvatica. The sequence goes on from OU015761.1 coordinate 16,323,258, forward strand.
TGTATATGTTTAAATAGTCTTCCGCTGTATTAGAGTTATTATGTCCACATACTGATGTATTTTGTATAAGTAGCTATAGATGCTCTGACTACTATCACTTCCTTTAGGTGGACTAGTATATTCAGTTATTTTGCAAATGAGTACGTTATTATATTATGGGAGTTCCCAATCCAAGGAGAAGTTAAAGAATCAGGACGAGAGAAAAGAAAGAAGAAAAATTTTTATACTCCTTTTAGTTGGTTCGTGTTAATATTAGGCACAAGCTTGGTATTAGCATGTCGGTCCGACTTCGAATCATATTACGGATTTAGGTCGTGACAATTGTCTTCTCATCATTCTTCACTTTCATTATCGATTCTCATTTTACCATCCATTTCTTGTGTGCGACTATCTTTGTAGAAGACTTCCATCAAAATATGACTGAATGACTTAAAGTGCACATGATGTATACTTGTATTCAGTTATCCTTTGAATTAATTTTTGTTTCGCTTTTCAGTTAGTCATTGCCTCTAATTTTGATCTCTACATTCTTTGAAAGAATGGTTACTTTTCCTTTTATAGTCCCTTTATTCTGATTAGTCTTTTGTTGCATGCAGATTGATCTTGTTGCTCTCTTATAGCTGCGGTTGCCTTTTCAAGTAGATTTGTTTGCTCGTAAAACAAAGGGAAGGAAAAGAGAAAAGTTAAAAGGAAAAAAAAAGTATAAAAAAAAGAAAAAAAAATAGTTTCACTTTTATTCTCATTCGCCAAACTGATTGTCCATCTCTGTGGTTCAAGCAATTACAAGGATTACTCAGTTCACTGATATTCCAAAGATAGGTACGTTGTCCAATTTCGTAGCTTTCATTTGTTCTTGGTTGTGATTTCTCTAAAGAATTATTCGATAACCATACAACACATGAGAAAATTTATTATAATATGATTTTTTATTTTTATTTTTTTACAAAATATAAAATTGATAATTATGATAATTATTGAAAAACATTTATTTATTTATTAATTATTATTATGATTATTATTATTGATACTCGGTAGTGGAGAGAAAAATGGGAAGAGAGAGATAGACAGGTAAGAAGGGTTTGGCAAAATAACTTTAAAAAAAGAATGATTTTATAATATTTTAATGGGATGTATAATAAAAAGTGAGATGTGAAGTGTTGTGTAAAAGTTGATAATTAGAATAGAAAATTAGGGTAAAGTAAAGAATTTATTCAAAATTGGTTGAGAATGTTTTTATAAGACATCACTATTACTCAATATTGGAATTTTTTTTTTTCTAATAAAACTTTATTAAAAAAGGATAGAAAAATCAGTAATAGACATAACATTTTTATGATAATTTCATAATAATATTGAGGTGTTAAGCTCTAAACAGTAGATTATAAATTGATGTTAGTAATAGATCTAGATGAAAATTAATAAAAACTTATCAATTTAATATTGAAGCTAAGTATTGTGCTGTTTAATAAAAAAAGAAAAACAAAAAGTATTATGCTGAAGCATTCCTCAATAACAAAACACGAGAAATAAAGAATGAGATAAAAATAAAGAGTGATACATATATGAATTGAAGTGTAAAAGTTGATACTTAGAAAAATGGGTTTTGGAAAAGATAAAGTAGATAATTTATAAAAAATGAGATGAGAATATTCTAATAAGTTATCTTACTTAATATTGGTATTTTTAGTTTTTTAACAAAGGTCTTTTTAACAGAGATCCTAAGGATCTTTTTATAATAGTATTTATTGGGAGGGATGTTGGTCTTATGGGAAGTAGCAAAAAATACAGCTCCTTTCAAGGGCTGTCGGTAAAACATATAAAAAAAATCATTAGTAAAAAGTCCAATAAGCCCTTCAATTATATATATATATATTTTATTTTCCATTCTCAGTTATCTCTCTCACGCTTTCCTTCTCAGTTCTCTGTTCCCTTATTTTTTTTCCCTCACGCATTCCTCTCTCCATCACCTCCATGGCAAAAGCTCGAGACCTCAGATCAGAGCAAGGTCACCGTGGCCAACCTTGAGCTCTCACTTGCTCCGTTAATGGGCTTTGAAATTTTGTAAGATCTATTGTGAGTGGATTTTGGTTGAGATTTGTAGCTTCCTCCATTAAAACCCACAACCACAAAATTTCACACAATCCCACGGAGCAACCAACCACCATCACACAAAATCCACAACAACCACCACAAAAAATTCCACACCAACCCACGGCCACCACCACACAAAATCCACGCGCCATAAATCCGAAACCCAAAAATGGGTTTTGGCCATGGAAGTTTTCTTTAGAGAAAACCAAAAGGGAGAGAGAGCTTGAGGTTGAAAGCGAGGTTGACCATGGCGGCTAGGCTTTGTTGTTTAAAATCGGAGAGAGAGAGCTCGCGTTGAGAGAAAAAAAAGAAAAAAAGAGCGGAGCAACCGTCGGAGTTGACGAAGGTGAACAGCGAGCTTGAGTGGCCACGGCCATGGTGGCTTGGCTTTGGTCTGTGAATCTGTGTGAGCGAAGCAGAGAGGAAAAAATCTTTGATAGTGAGAGAGGGAGGGGGTTAAGCGCCGAATCAAAGAAAAAAAAAGGAAGTGGGGAGGGTTAGTATAGTCTTTCTAAGTGAAATACTGACAGAGATAAAAATCTATTTAAAAATAATCCTCAACGGTTGCCCTTAGCCACCCATTAACATATCCCTTTTAATAAAACTTCATTAATTATAGAGATAATATTTTTATAATAATTTTATAGCAACATTAATAGATTTTAGACAAGAATTAATAAAAATCTATCGATTTAATTTAAATTGTTGTTTAGCATTCCACGATAACAAAACACGAGAAAAGCAACTCAGTTATGTGAACAAGGACAAGACAGAGGTGAAGAGGACATGTGGATATTAAATTATTAATGGATGTGATGTGAAGACTCCAAATAATAGAAATGAAGGTCCGGTTCAGAGTGTTTTGGACAATAATTAAGAAAATATTTAATATTTCATTTTTTATATGAAGTATTGTAAAATTAAATAAATTATAGATTTGTATTTTTAGTCCCTTTTTTAATAAGTTATGTGACTTTTTAAAATAATATATGTGGATAATCTATTTAATTGACATTTAGCTTATATTTGGATCCTTTACTTAAAAGTGATTTCATGGATATTTATGCATAGAATGCATTCTACAAAAAATCGGAGGTGTTTGGTTGGGATTTTGGAAAATGCAAAATATGTTTTTTGCAAATTCTCATTTCTAGAGCAGAAGTCAGAATCCAAAATATTTTGGATTCTGATTCTAGCTTCTACTTTTAATTTTTGCTAAAGTAAATGGAGATCCACTTATAACAGTTTATTACTTGAACTGACTCTTTTTTCCCTCGCTTAATTTTTCTCTTTCTTTCTTTTATTAGTAGACATTAATTTAAATCACAACGTAATACTTTATTTCTTTATTACATTGTTAATTTTGTATTAGTAGTAAATGTATTTTTAGCCTTGTATTGAGATATTTAAAAAAAAAATGTTAATTACATAATGTATACTAATAATATATTATTTAATAGGAAGAATGCATTCTTTAAAATACCAACCAAACACAATTCCTTTCAGCATATCACTTCTTATAAATAATTTCAATATTTTATCAAACGCACTATTTTCAACAAAATGCATTAAAAAAAAAATGTATTCAATGAATGTATTCTCTAGAATGCATTCTCAAAATAGAAGATCCAAACACAATCTTAATGGATTCAAGGAAAATTTCTCAAAATCGGGTTGGATATAACCTCTGTCCAATTTCAAAATTCACAGCTGACTCATGATGCTGCGTGGCTTTAACTTGATAAAAATCTTGAATCTTGAAATGCTTGAATCTTGAAATGCGAAAGAGAAGAAAAAGAAAGAAAAAATAAAGGTAGTCAGTGTGGGGTCTGAATTGTTTGATATCATAACACACTTTTTTTGTTTTTTTTTTTTTTTTTTTTTAACACATGACACTTTTGTCTATACGGACAAAAAATAAAAAATAGAATAGAATAAAAGCGATAGTAGGACAAATTTTATAAAATAATATTATATTTTAATTATAATTATTTAATTTGGTTATGTTTTAAATTATTTAAATATTTAACTTTTTTCTTAGAATCCTTTTTTTTGTTTTGAAACACGATTTTTAAGGATTAAAATTGTGTTTTCAAAAAATGATTTCATTAAAAATATTTTTAAATTGAAATTAAATGTCATTTGTTTCAACGTAAAATTATTTTAAAAAAGAAACATAGGTATAAACCATAACAATTTCATAAGAACGTCTAATTTCTCTTTTATCTGAAACATGTGTTCACCATAATAATATGCAATTTCAATTTTCACAAATAAGTTGGTTTTGTTGTGAAATTATTGTAGCTTTTTTATTGTGGTTGTAGTTTTTTTGTTTTAGAAAATATTTTGTCAATTTTTAGATATTTGGCCTTAATTGAAATATGGTCAAATTGAAAATAACTTATTTTAATTGTAAAATCATCTCTTCAAACTGAAATTGGTTTACACCCGTTCAATTATGACAAATGAACCCGAAATGATCGAAATTGTATTTTAAAAATACATTTTCAAGTGTAGAAATCATGTTCCTAAAACATGATTTTAAGAAAAATATTATATTCCAAATTAATTTCAAAATAACATAAACTTAAATAATAATATTAAAAGCATATTATTATACAAATTTCCCTGGATAGTAGATAGAGAGGGATATACAGTCTTCTTCAATTTAACATCTGCATTGTACTTTGTCATTTGGGCATCCATTTCTTGTGTGCAACTATCCTTTGAATTAATTTTTGTTTTGCTTTTCAGTTACTCATTGTCTCTAATTTTGATTTCTACATTATTTGAAAGAATGTTTACTTCTCCTTTTATACTTCCTTTATTCTGATTAGTCCTCTGTTGCATGCAGCTTGATCTTGTTGCTCTTTAATTTATTGCTGCGGTTGCCTTTTCAAGTAGATTTATTTGCCTGTAAAACAAAGGAAAAGAAAAGAGAAAAGTAAAAAAAGTTAAAAAAGAAAAAAGAAAAAAGAAGGTTTCACTTTTACTACTCTCATTCACCAAACTGAACGTCCATGCTTTGTGGTCCAAGCAATTACAGAGGATTACTCAGTTCACTGATATTCGAAAGATAGGTATGTTATCCAATTTCATGGCTATAATTTGTTCTTGGTTTTGATTTTTCATTTTTCTTAAGAATTTAAGCATTTAAATTTGCATAATATTTTAAGAACTCAAAAAAGAAAAAGAAAAAGAAAACATCCACCAGAGATGAGTGGACTTAATTGTCAAAAATAGCAGAGCACGTACATATGTGCTCTTTGGTACTTCCTTAGTTTCTTTATTTTTAATATACAAGATACTTTTTCAAAGTTTAACCTTATAAATTTCAAGTTTTCAGCCATGTCAGTTTTCAGTTGAAGGAACTTGTAGATAAGAGATATACACTTTTTGCCTTGTCTCAGTTCATTGCTAGCTAGTACTGTCTATTGATCACCCTTCACACTCTCACTATTGACCCTCATTTTGCCTTTCCTTGCAGTCCTTCGAGCGAGCTTATGTGACTATCTTTCTTCTGCAGTTTAAATTGAGTCATGGAAAACGAATCTACTCTGACCCTCTCATCTTAGTTCCACTTCTGGCTCTTCACCATTGTGCTCTCGTTTATCTGCTACATCAAGAGAGAAGAGCAACTTGCTAAATTGTTGTGTGAAGGAGAGAGGTACTTCCTTTTAGTTTCTTGATTTAATTTGTTATTGATTTTTTTCTGTTTAATTACCATTTTAGTTCTCAACTTTTGTTTCATGCTTCAAAATGGTCCATTTCAAATATTTCATGGTCATTTATCAGCTTCGTCCTTGATTTAATTGGAATGCTTAAAAACTTAAATAAATGAAAAAAAAAAATAAAGAATCAAGGAAACAAAGAAATGTCTGAATGGATTTTCTTAGAATGGCTACTTCAAAAAGGGGCATGGGAAGTTATTAAAATAATGGTGAAAGAACAAATATAGCAACTGATTTTGAAGGACATTGAAAACGGTTTTGGCCAAAACCATGACAATTATGACACTTTATTTTAGAATTAGAACTACTTGTTCCTTACATTCTTATTTGGAGCAAAATAATTACTTTGAGACTTAGACTTCTCCTAATTAGCATCCACAATTGTTCTGTCACTTCTAATATTGCTTGCTACTGGTGACATGATTCTTGGCCTTAGTGTTTATCAAACCCTCCCAAAAGAATTTGCAAAGTCCCCTAATCAGAACAAATATCTAGTTGGAATGCAATTTCCAATATAAAAACCTCTCTAGTCAATCTTAAACACATGATATTAACATGCTTGGTACAATAATTGACAACCAATTCTACTTTAAAGTTTTGTCTAGAAAAACAGTGCTAGCCTTGACTACCATAATTGGGTAGAAGAAAAAAATAAAATAAATCAATTCTATGTTACGCCGGGGCTTAGATGTTTTAAAACTAAGAAGTATTTAAAGTGCCGATGAATTGTGCTTAAAGGTTAGGGAGGTAGTCTTGGCTCTGACATTTAGACATGAAACTATAATTGATATTATTTGTAATGTAGAGATTTTATGTTGTTTTTGGTGGTGTTTGGATCTTCTACTCAAAGCAGTTATTTCGGATTTCTATGTATAAAATGCATTCTAAAAAAAAGTTAAGGTTCTTGGTTGGGATTTTGGTAAATCCAAAATGCATTCTGCTTAGAATGCACTTTGCAAATTCTCATTTCTAGAGCAGAAGTTAGAATCCACATTTTTTTGGATTCTGATTTTTGCTAAAACAAGTGGGACCCATTGACAGAAGCATTAATTACTCAAACAGCCATTAAGTATCGATTAATTTGATTGGTTTGCTATAGAAAATCGCAAATATTGTTTATTTCCAAATTTGTTCATGTAAGTGTATTATATTTTTTAAGGATAATTATATTTTACTCAAACCACAAGTGGGTAAAGTGTAATTATTTCTATTTTTTATATTAGATATTAATTTAAAATATAAGTTATTTTGTGTGTGTGTGTTATGTGCCTTATGATAATTATTTAAAAAAATAACAAATTGCAAAATATATAACTGAAAAAACATTCTTAAGTGTTTAATTGCATAATATATAATATCGAAAATGCATTCTACACTTTGTTTAATCAAACATAATTTCATTCAGCATAATCATTTTTAAGCAAAAATTTCAGTATTTTACCAAACATACTAGAATGCATTTTAGCGGGAATGCATTCTAGAGTAGAGGATCCAAACGCAACCTTCGTATTCCTTCAACTTTCTTGCAGTGAAAAAGAATTCATAGACGAAGTAAATGTTACTAATTAATCTTGAATTGCAAGTTTAGATTTTTTTTTAAATGCGTGCCACCCATTATTCTTGGTAGTCTACCCCCTAGTGTCTTTCCCTAATATCCAGTGCCATGGTCATGACCCCTGGACTCTGGCTCTTGGTATTTCAATTGATTTAATTTATCAAGTAGTAACCTATATCTCTAAAATCCAAAGGCATGGCCTTAGGAGCAACACCCCCACAAGGACGACAACCACAAATAACCTTACAAACCCTACGTCCTAGACCTTCACATACACACACCCGAAAACGTTACTCATGGCTTGTGCTACAACAAGCCACACTGTCTCTTTCCACCTCCCAACCTCTTTCCCTCGAACCTCACCTCCAAAACCCAAATCATAATTCACCGCCACCCCCCACCTTCCCACTCCAAACTGTCACTCCTTTACAAACCACACAGACTCAAGTACTGCATAGCCACTTCAACTTAAGTTCACCTATTTCCATGTAATCAATAGGTGAGGTGATTGAGTTTCATTGAGCACATTCACTGTTCTTTTGATTTATAGGCAAACAAAAGAGCATGCCATATTTGAGCTTCATTAAGTTTGCTTCTCTAAGACAGGCCCCATAAAAGTTGATTGCCTAGAAATAGGTGAACTTAAATTGAAGTGGCTGTGTAGTAATTGAGTATGTGTATATAGTACTTGAGTCTGTGTGGTTTGTGAAGGAGTGATAGTTTGGGGTGGAAAGGTGGGGATGTTGGTGAAATGGGATTTAAAAGGGGAAAAAAAATCTCAGCCAAGCCATAACACAATCAAACATGTAAAAGTCTCACCAGTGATTTGCAAAATCAATTAAACCAAAGAGAAATTTCAAAAGAGAGATAGAATACATGTTGTGTGTGTTGAGCCAGAACACCAAAACCTCAAAATGATCCTTTACCATCTACTCCTTTATTTTCCTCTCCTCAATCTCCAAGAAATCAACCCACAATCTCATGAAACTCCATGTTTATGCACAATGCACTGTATTCTCACACAAAAACCAAAATTGAAAGTTCAATAAAAAGTCCCAAACTAGCAAACAGTAATAAAGCCAAAGGAAAACCCATAAGGAAACAAATTCAAACGTGGATCAAGAACAAATGAAGGAGTAAAATGAAGGAAAAATTCTTAGATAAAAAAACCTTTGTTTTCGTTGTTTCTCTTGTTTGGGTGTCATAGATCTAATTCACACCTAACCACTAATGAACTAATCTACAAGATCAAAGCCCTAAAACTTAACTTTCACTTATCACTTAAAATCAGGCAATTACATAAAGATCAGGAAAACTATGTTATTGCGTAATTGATAAAGTAAATGCATAATGCTTATTTTTTGACTCCTGGCAAATAGGTTAGGTCAGATGGGTTCGAATTTGAGCCAATCGGATATAGTTCAAAAACTTATTGAACAAACATGGGTTGTTATTTTGTAACCCTTACTCAATATTTGACAAGTTGGGTCAACTCGATATGACATGTGATACAAATAATAAAAAAACAAATAAAGTGCTCAAAGATAAAATTTGAATAATACATAAATCCTTAAGTTTATAGACTGTTAATTAATTCTAATAGCACAAAAAAAAAAAAAAAAAAAAAAAAAAAATTATAATATATACATGTGTAAATGCATATATCAACACACAATATTGAATATGAACCGGGTTGAGAAACTTACTCTCATTGCGGAAGATCCGGATCGGTTTAGTTGACTTGTTACAAGCTCCAATGCTCCTTTCCCTCTACAATCACGAACCTCTCTTTGGCCTTGTGTTTGTCCCTGTTCTCGTGAGTGGAGGTTGGCTACTAGAGTTGCCCTATAATCCACGAAACTAAATCTTAGAGATTTCTAGAGAGAGTCTCACACTTAGTGAAAAAGAGAGCTTTTCAATGTATGTTTATTTTATGAATATACTATAGTCTTTTATTTTAGTCTACTCTCTTATAAATATATTCTCTATAAATATATTCATAGAGAATATATTTATAAGATAGAAGCACATCCCTCATTTTTAGGGATGTGACAATCCACTATCCCATGATTCTTTCCAATTCAAATCATGGATAGTTATCAAATAACTAAATGGGACCCACAAATCATAGTGGGTAGATCATGGGTTCGGGTCCATCTCGACCCATTAAATTGTAACAACTCCCACTCGCCCACACAGGGTGAGGCGTCCACCTACATAAGGTGAAACAATCTTTCAATCTTTCACAATAATCTCCTCATACTGGAAAATAGTTTGTGTGACCTCATGAGAAAAATGTACAGCCTCAAGAGCCACAATTACCAAATCATCTATTGACCAATAAAAGTGCACCATTCGAGAGAATCTCGATTTTACCCTAGATGGTTTGACTACACTAGTTTAAGCACTCTTAATCCCTCATGATAAGCAGTGCTTTACCCTAAATATGTGATGTACTCATGTCCTATGTTGTAAATACATTACAACATAGACGCTGGCCAGCAATGAGTTACATAACATGGTATATTATCAAACAGTCTTCGTGAAGTCCTCATGTCAATTAAATTGGGCTCAACCGCATTCCCAGAAATGCCCGTCAGACTGAATCACTTATGGTCCTTGATTTGCATGCTAAAGTAGCGACATGAAGTTTCTTCTTTATGACATAGTCTTAGGTCAACTAATGGTAAAAGCAGGATCATTGATCCTTGTGGCTCACACAGTGATGAAGTTGGGATCATTCGTCACTCCCACTGTCGATCGGAATAAAGCACATACAATATGAATTGTCTGATTTGGCGTTATCTCATAAAAATAAGCATGTCACTATGAATGGGTAGAAAAGCCATACGAATCTGAGTCTAGTCGCTATGTAAGCGCCTAACTTGAGTTTTCAGCCTAGTCACTCTCTAAGCGCCTGCCTGAAAAACTTACAATCGGCTATAATACAGGCTACATAGACTCTTGTCATCACTCTATGTTCGACCTATCATGAGGTCTCATCTTTGCTTTATCTAAGGTGGCATGTCACTAATAACTATAAATATCTTGCTCGAGTTCTAGCGCCTAAAGACATAAATGTCTCGCCTTGCTCGCAATCTAAGGGCCAAGGTGAATCAGCAGTGTGAGAGGGTCAATTCTTGCCTGGTGACATATTACAAAGATGTGCTCTCAACAATAATTCACATAAGAATAAAGCTAATAAAATGAATACTCATATCATAAAATAATAATAATAATTTTGATAAAAAAAACAAAGTATTTAAGCATATCCTACGGAGTCCTATACTCTTAGCATGAGAGAAGAACAAATCTCTAACAATAGGCTTGGTCAAAGGATTAGCCACCATGCTACTAGTTGATATATGTTGTAAGATCACTTCCCCTTGTGAAACCATATCTCGAATGTACTGGTACCGAACCTCAATGTGTTTGGCCTTCCCATGGTACTTAGGGTGTTTTGCATATGCTAGGGCTGATGTACTATCTGAATATAGTAATACAACTTCCTCTGCATGAGCTGTAATACCTAAACGTTGCAAAAATCTCCTTAGCTAAACAGCTTCCTAGACAGTTGCTGAACAAACCATATATTCTGACTCCATAGTGGAGAGTGCAATGCATGACTGTTTCTTACTACACCAAGAAACAACTTCACCTCATAGTATGAATGCATAACTTGAGGTGGACTTGAGCTCATTCTTGTCACTGGCCCAATCAGCAGCACTTTAACCTGTCAATCTCAGGTACTCACCATGAAAACATAGAGCATGATCAATGGTTTCACGAAGGTATCAGGTATCATAGAACGAAGGTATCATAGAATCCTCTTGATTGCTCTCCAATGAGCCGGTCCAGGAGTGCTATGATAGCAACTAATTACCATGCCAACTACAAAACATGTCTGGACGCGTACACAACATCACTTACATCAGACTCCTAATTGCTAATGCATAAGGCACTTTGGACATTTGATTCTTTTCCTTATCATTCTTAGGACACTGGTCTAGGGTGAGAGTGCATCCTTTTTGCATTGGAGTGTCAATGGGTTTGGAGTTATACATATGAAAATATTAAAGAATCTTCTTGATTTAAGTCCCATAGGATAAACTAAGAATTTTCTTTGAACGGTCTCTATTAATCTTGACTCCCAGCACAAAATTTGTTTCACCCATGTCCTTCATCTCAAAAGTAGAGGACAACCACTTCTTAGTGGCGACAATGGAATCCATGTCATTTCAAGCTAACACGATGTCATCAACATATAATGAAAAGATTAGAATTCATTTCTTGGTTTGTTTACACACAATGGTAATCTTCAATCATCTCTAACCAATAAGAGGTAATAGAGTCATGAAATCTCAAATACCATTGCCTAGATGATTGTTTAAGACCATAGATGGAACGTTTGAGACGGCACACTTTGCACTCATGTCGCAGGATTTCTAAACCTGCTGGTTGAGCCATATCTCTTCATCTAGTTCTCCATTGAGAAATGTTGTCTTAACATCCATTTGGAAAAGCTCTAAATCATGTTTTGCTACAATGGATAGTATTAGGCATATAATGGAAAATCTCACCACCAGGGAGAATATATCCTCATAGTCAGTACCCTCTCGTTGGGCATAGCCTTTTGCCATGAGGCACGCTTTGTACCTGTCAATTGAACCATTTGCCTTGCATTTGACCTTTAGAACTCTTTTGTTTCCAATGGTCTTGGGTTCAGGCGGAAGATCAACTAACTCCCAGACATTATTCTTTTTCATAGAACTTATCTCTTACTGCATAGCAATCATCCACTCATCTCTATCTGGTGAGTGGAGCGCTTCATTGAAAGAATCAGGCCTCATCCACATCCTTAGCATTGCATAGGAGAACATTCCCCACAATCTCGAAATGATAGCGGGGAATGTGGTCTCTGTTGCTAACTCGGCGTGCTTGAGGATCTTGATCAAGTGTAATACTCCCACTAAGTTGAATGTTGCGATTTTTAAAGTGCACCCAAGTGCAGGTTTTGCAAGTAGCAATAAAGTCTCGGTATGTTTGAGGTCGAACCACTAGGAATGGTTGACACAGTTTAAAAACTCTTATTATTATGAAAGTAAAACAAAATAGTAAATTGATTTGGTTGTTTTCCACCTAATGATGGAGCAATATTATGAAAACTAGAATTAAAAGTAATTAAACGAAATTTGTGGAAATTAATGGAGGAAGGCACTAGGGTTTCAAGGATCCACCTAATATATTCCTATGTGAACTTGGATTATTATTTTACTCGATTAGGTTAGAGAGGCTGCTTGTCTAATCGGAAGATTTAACAATAAATCACTTGATAAGGGTAATGTAGATATTGTATGGGTTGATTTAGCTAATAAATTCAAGAGCATGCTACATGGGAGATTAAGCATTTAGTATATTTCAATTCATAACAAATCATGGGATTCATGCATTTGATATATTAAATCATACTAAATCAAAATAACTTGTCAACACACAATGATTTCAAATAATGAATCAAACCCAATACTAATCATTAAATTCAAGAAAAATACATCCTCTAATCCAAGTTTCACATAAAGAAAATGTTAGGGTTCACCTCTAGCCTAGTTAGAGGTTTAGCTACTCATGATATTGAAAAATAATATTAAGGTGCATAAAAATATCAAAGCATGAGGCAAACTCATGATCTTGATTTTCTTCTTCTTCTCCTTTTTTTCTGTTGCTGCACTGTCTCTTGTTTGTTTCTCTCCTGCGGCTGGACTGTCAACTCCTCAACGAAAATCCTCACAGGTGTTGCCGCACTCTCCTTATATATATCTCCTTATATAGGTTATCAAAGAAACCTATTCTTCTTTCTTTTATTTTTATTCCCCGCGGCTCCCTCCTTAGGTTAATAGAATAACCCAACGTGCAAACCTTTTCTTCCTCCCACCGCTTAACTTTTAGGTTCACTTAGTGCACCTTTCCTTACTTTCTTTTGCTGCTCACCTCCTATATAGGTTATACTAACTTCTTTATTTTTTTTTTATTTTTTTTCCTTCTTTGTGGCCCACTGCTTCACCTCCTATATAAGCCTATATCATTGTTTCTTCCTTTCTAACCCACATGCACACTCCTGGAGACAAAAACATAAGCTTCTAACCGGGCCATGATAACCTCACCCAAAATCATCTCTTTTGTTTTTATTTTCTTGTCTAACTTCCAATTCCCTTTGGGCTTTAAAGAAAAGATGGTAAGGCCTATACTAATAAATTAAGTACAAATGAGACAAGTAGAATTTTAATAAAATAAAACACCTACAAGAATAATTTTCATGCTATGACATGGTGTGAAAGAATTGTCATAATTTACGTGTAAATGAGAATTTGATGTAAGAAAATTCCATTAAAGCCATATGAATATAAGTTTAATGAGTCATAATTCATGACTCATCATTGAAGACCATTCCCACTATCATTAGCGATTAGAGGACGAGGAACTAATCCCCCACCCTCGCTTGAAGACGGTAAGGTGCCTTCATCTTCCTCTAACTCATAGAGGTCAAGATCTCTATTAGCATTGTCAATGCTAGGGAAATCAGTCTCGATGAAATCGATATCGTGCAACTCTATTTCAATCATTCCTCTATTGGGATGTTCACCATACATGACATATCCTTTCGAGCTATTAGAATATCTTATGAAGATATGCTTCCAAGCTCTAGGGTCAATTTTCCATACTTATGGGTGGTGCTGTGTACAAAATCAGCAGACCCCCAAGGGAGTAAATGCTCCAAATTGGGCTTTTCGCCTTTACAAAGCTCGTACGGAGTGGAGGAAAGAGACTATGAGGGCACACGGTTAAGTATGTAGGCAACAGTCAAAAGTGCTTCCCCTCTAAAAGATATTAGTAGGTTAGCTTGCACCATCATAGTTCTAACCATGTCTAATAGTGTTCTATTCCTTCTCTCTACTATACCATATTGTTGCGGAGTGTTTGGAATAGTAAGTTGTCTGCGTATCCTCTTTTCTTCACATAGATCCTTAAACTAATCAAACAAGTATTCGCGCCCACGGTCAGTACGAAGAGTTTTTAGGCTCTTCTCATGTTGATTCTCAACCTCTGCTACAAAGCGTTTGAAACAATCCAAAGTTTCATAGCGGTGAGCGAACAACTGAATGTAACCATATCATGTGTAGTCGTCAATATATGTGAGAAAATATGAGGCGCCATGACGTGCTTTTACATTCATAGATCCACAAATATCTGAGTGGATTAACTCAAGCGGTTGAGTAGCTCTCACAGCCTTACCAAAAGGCTTTCTACATGCCTTGCTTGCCAAACAAGGTTCACATATAGGTAGGTCGACCTTAGCGAGTGGTCCTAAAAGACCTTCTCTAGCTAACCTGACCATCCTATCTTTCACTATGTGCCCTAGTCGGACATGTCATGTAGATGATTTGATAGTCATATTATAATCCATTACAAAAGTAGAAGAGGAAGAAGATTCAAATAAGTCAATTTTAAATAAACTTTCACAAATTGATCAATGTCCAAAAATGATATCATCCAATAAAATATCCAGACCATTCCAACTTAAATGAAAATCATATCCCAACTTCAACAACCTAAAAACAGATAAAAAATTATAAAGGATTCCAGATACATAAATGACATCAGGGAGAAGTGGTGTGGGCCCTATGTGCAAGTGAAGTTGGTATGAACCCACTTCTAATGCTTCTTCATAACTTCCATTGCCCATGTACATAACATGGGTCCCAGTTGGAATTTTTTTATAATCAACGAAACTTGCTCGATCTCGAGCTATATGTCTTGTTGTTCCTGTACCTATAATCCAATCAAATAATAGATTTAGCAACTAATACATGTGAGCATACAAAAATACTACTTGGATAGCATACATAAATGCTACTAAGATCGAGTGAAAATGATACTTTTTTTCGGCACAGTGTAATCACAAGTGAAAGTATCCCAGTTTGTTGCAGTTGTAGAACTTCACTTTTGATATATTTTTCTTTGCATTGCGTTTGCCTCGCTTGTACTGATTTGCCCCCTTGTTGACTTTGGGAGCACTAATGCTAGGCCACGTTGCCTTGCCCTTGTCTTTGCTCTGCACACTATGGGCGATAAGGGCTGCAGATTTTGTCGCTTCTTGGCTCTCTGCTTCCAATTCCACATGATGAGATATATTAGCAAAGTTTTTAATATTTTCGTTACGGGTCAGATTTGTTTCATGCTAACCCATGAATCAGGCAGAGATCGTATTACAGCTCGCACTTGTTGCTAATCAGTAAGGACATTTCCAGCAGCCTTTACGTCACGAATCATCCTAGACATCATCTCAAGATGTTCAATCTTCGTATGCTTTGGATCCTTACGGTACACCTCAAACTTGAGGAGTAGGTTCCTCAGCCTAGTGGTAGATGTACCACCGAAGTCAAACTTGAGTTAGTCCTGCACGTCCTTGGCATTTTGGAAAGCCTCATACTTTCCAATCAGATCATCGTGCATGCTGCTTAGCATAGTAAAGCGCGTGCTTTGATCTTTTTTAAACCGAGATTAGTAGGCTTTCCAATCACGTTTGTGTTAGGCCGTATTCCCTTCTTCAGGTTCGGTTATTTTACTAGACAACGTTTCCTGGAGCTCTTGCTTATTGAGAAGATACTGAATCTTCCTACGCCAGATGTCATAGTTGTTGCCAGTTAATTTATCGTCCCTAGATAATTTTCTAAATTTTTTTTGTGCAAATTTTCTTAATTTTCCTCAATTTTAGGAAATTAATTGCATAAAAAAGAAAAAATTAATTTAATGTCACTAAAACAATTAATTTGAGCAATTCAATTTTTTATTAGTTTGCAAAAATCTTTCCCAAAGAATAAAAATATTCTGGAAAAAATAATCTTTCCAAAAAAAAAAATTTGAGTAAATCATTGGTTCATAGTAGGTATTGCTAACTTACACCTACTATTTGATATTCTCCGTATCATTCTTTCTCTGTAAGTGTAAGTTACCTACTATTTGTTATAATTTCATCGTATCTGTTTTTCAAGACAAAACCCAAAGGTTTCACTTTAGTACTTCACAGTAATTACAAGTGCTAGTCCCCAATTTTTTTCTTTTTTTATTATTTTTGTGAGAAAGACAGAAGATGCCGCAGCCCCTTAAATTGGCCGGTCTCTGTTTTATTCTCCTTTGCGTTTTTAATTACAGACCAGACCTGTACTATCTTTTTCATTTAGAATAATATAACTCTTTAAAAAAGGAGAAAAAATTGATCTTTAACATTTTTATTTCAAGTCTTGTCCCAATTCTTCGATTCTTTTTACACAAAATTTTATGAAATTATTCCTTTAACTCATAGGAACCTAACCATATAGAAAGTTTTAAATAAAAACTTTACAATTTTAACAATGATTTTAATCCAATTAAACATAGGATAAAAGAACATCATAGCATCACAAAATAGCGAATCAAGCCAAACTATAGCTCTGATACCAATGTAAACGCATATATTAACACACAATATTGAATATGAATTGGGTTACGAAACTTACTCTTGTTGCGGAAGACCCGGATCGGTTTAGTTGGCTTGTTAGAAGCTCCAATGCTAATTTTCCTCTACAATCACAAACCTCTCTTTGCCCTCATGCTCGTCCTCATTCTCGTAGGTTGAGGTTGGCTATTAGAGTTGCCCTATAATCTACGAAACTAAATCTTAGAGATTCTTAGAGAAAGTCTCACACTTAGTGAGAAAGAGAGCTTTTTAACGTATGCTTATTTTATGTATATAATGTAGTATTTCATTTTATTCCTTTTCTCTTATGAATAGTGAATATATTTATAAGATAGAAGCACATCCATTTTTTTAGGAATGTGACAACCCACTATCCCATGATTCTTTTAAATTCAAATCATGGGTAGTTTTTATTTTTTATTTATTTTTCTATGAATAAAACTAGCTTCATTGAAATCATGGGTAGTTATTAGATAACTAACTAAATGAGACTTGCAACCTGTAGTAGGCAGATCATGGGTTCGGGTCCATCCCGACCCATTAAATTGTAACAACATGAAACATTAAATAAAGTTAAATCACCTATAAAATAACTAATTGGAGATTTGAAATAGCTTTTTCCTGAAAGGTGACAAAAGTATAATTTTGTAGCTTTAATTTAAAAAGTTGTACATAAGCAAATACATTAAAAAGTTGAAAGAAATAAACCAAATCCAAAACTCACATAATATTATATAGAATTTTTAGAATAAAATATAGGTAAAGAATAAATAGTAAATGGTTAAGAATAAAAAAGTAATGAACTTACAAAAAAACTCCCTTAATAATAGTAGTACATCCGATACTAAAAATATATTTGAAAATTACATGTCAAGTTGACGAGTAATGTCATTATTATTTTTATCTACAACATAGAAAGTCTAGTATATAACTTTAAAATGTATTGAAAATGAGTCAATAAAAATTAAATTTAAAATTTTATAATAAAGGCTTGGTGAACAAGTCGTGTTGGGTTCGGACATTCGATTTGATTGATTCGGGTCAAAATTGGGTCGGGCTATATGGGTTGTTATTCCTATTTCCCATACTCTTTTCATGTGATTTATTTAATGGTCTAGATCCAATTTCATCAGGTCTATATCTACCATCTCAGGCGTTAAAATCAAATATGCTGCACATCTCACTACAACTTGGTGCATTATTATTACCCAAAAAAATCATAAATCATATTTTTTCATTAATTTGGTTTAGTGTTTTTTCATTTGGTCAACTTTCAGGTTTCCTATATCTCACTCACAGTCCTCGTGAAGGCAGTAGAAGACCAATTCTCTTCATTAATATCCGAAAGAGAGAGGTATGTTGTTGTCTTCTTTTTGTCATTTACTTTGGTTAGACTTTCATTGTTGTCATCGTATTAATTAGGCCTTTCTATGCATCTACTTTCTAAACAGCCCAAATAGAGGCAGAACAAGGAAAACGGGGGAAAAATATAGAAGCAAGAATGGAGTTTCTTAC
Organism: Fagus sylvatica; assembly: GCA_907173295.1. NCBI lineage: Eukaryota > Viridiplantae > Streptophyta > Magnoliopsida > Fagales > Fagaceae > Fagus > Fagus sylvatica. Next base: position 16,341,664 of record OU015761.1, read on the forward strand.
GGCGTCCTTTCAGGTGATCTTTGAGAAAATTTTCGATTACACAATTGGAGCAGTTGGACGTCAAATAAGGATATCCAATTGACTACAAAAAAAATGTTGACAATCTCAGAAAGAAAGTTAAGGAGCTTGAGGAATGCCAGAGATAGTGTGCAACGTAGGGTTGACGTTGCTACAAGGAATGTAGAGAAAATTGAAGGTAATGTCCAGATGTGGTTGACCGATGTTGAGGAGATCATGGCAAAGGTAGGAAAATTCTTTGAAGATGAAGGGCAAGCGAAGATGAAGTGCTGCAATGGGCCATGTCCCAATTTGAAGGCCCGTTATCAGCTTAGCAAAAGAGCATACAAGTTGGGATTGAACGTGAAAGAAATCAATGATAGGGGCATGTTCTCTACAATTGGCTATCGTGAGCCTATACAAGGACTAGGGACCACAATATCTACTAAAGGTTATGTGGATTTTGAATCAAGAAAGTCAATTTTTGAGGGAGTTATGGAGGCTTTAAAAGATGAAAATATTCGTGCAATTGGGGTTTGCAGTATGGGCGGCACGGGTAAGACCATGCTAGTTGGAAAAGTTGCTAGACAAGCCATGGAAGAAAAGTTGTGTGAAGAAGTGGTTACAATAGTGGTATCCCAAACTCCAAACTTGAAAAAGATTCAGGACGACATTGCGAAAGAATTACGTTTGAAATTTAAAGATGAAGAGACTGATTTAGAAAAAACACATCTCCTACATAGGCGATTGAATGAAGGAAAGAAGATTCTTCTAATCATAGATGACATTTGGGAGAAGGTTGACTTGGAGGATCTTGGAATTTCTTTTGAGGATGATCAGGGACGTAGTCAGGATTTTACATGAGTGGGGGCCGATGTATCAACCAAAATTTTTTCATGAAAATCCAAAGTAGCATACATATAGTATTAACAAAACATCAACAACTGAAAAGATACAAAATATTCAATCAAAAGAAAATATACAAAATAACTATTTTTAATACATTATAATGCATTTTTTCAAAGAAAATAAGAGTCGATCCGTTTTTACATTACTGAAATCATCTAGGACTGAATCAGTATTAAACGACTGAGTAATTTCCCTTTCAATGTATAAAAGTATGGATTTTCTGGAATTGGGATATCAATATTTTCTGGAATTGGAATTGGGATGTCGGCATTAGTGGTTGGCAATGTTGCATTACTAACATTGGCTTTTGAATCATTCATATTCTTTCTTTTAAAAAAATGCGTTATTGTCGTTGACTTACCCATAATCTACAGATTAAATAGAAATTATATTTATTTTATGCACTACAGTCTTAGTACATATTGCACAGTTGTATAGTTGTTAAACATTGTAATTTTGACATCTATGACCCACAACACATCAAGTCAATAATTAATAATTAACCACTTACAAAATTGATCACTCAAAGTTAGCAATTAATAATCAAATAGAGCCACTCAATACACAACACTAAAAGAAACAAAAAAAAAAAAAAAATGCATTGACATGTGAGAAAGTGAAAAACTGAAAACTAGAGAGAGAAAAAAAAAAAAAATTTTTGACTAACGACACTAAGTATTGACTAAAATAAGTGAGAATATAAGTGTGAGTTCTGATATTTTAAATCAAAGCACTTAAGCATAGCCACACACAAAAAAGAAGATCAAAGCAAATACATTTAGAAAAAAAAAAATTCAAAGCAAAGAGAGAGAGAGTCAGCTCTTACCAGATGGTCTAGATCTGAGGAGTGAGGACTACGGGCTGCAGCTCCGGCGAAAGAAAATCAAGCCGGCGAGGTCAAGGCTTGCGTGGTGACCATGAGGGTTGTGAGGTGCGGTGCGGTGCGGACCGTTTCGTGCTTTTTCAGGCCTCCAGCCAGGCCCAGGTGTGACGCGGCGTGAGCAGTGAGCCTCCGGTGTGCGCAGCCCCTCTCTCTCTCTTTTATCTATGGTGCTTTTTTTTTTTTTTTTTTCAACTGGGTCTGGCCAAACCCTAACTATTTAATTTTTTTTTTTGAATTTAATAAATTGATACATTTTCTGATTTGTTGTAAATTTGACTTGGGCTGATTTATTTTTATTTGTTGCTGTTGTTGAGACTTGGGCTGATTTGTTGGGATGATTTTGATTGAGTTGTAATTTTTTTTTTTTTTGGTGATTTGGATTGTTGGATAATTTTGATTATTTTGTTACGGGCAATTTTTTGTTAAAGGGCCCAAAAATAGTGCTAGTAGGCTCCAAAAATTATATCAGTGGGGGCCAATTAATTTTTTATACCTACTCTAGCTTTTTTTTTTTAGAGCCAGCAGGGGCCATGGCCCCCTTTGGTCCCCAAGTGGCTTCGTCTCTGAGGATGATAAACAAGGATGCAAAATATTGCTGACATCCAGATCTAGAGATGTATTGGGTAATGATATGGGTGCTAATGCGATATTCCCTGTTGAAGTTTTACTAGACAATGAACCAAAAGGCTTGTTTTGGAAGATAGTGGGCGATATAGTTGAAACCTCGGATTTTCAATCTATTGCGGTTGAGGTTATTAAAGAATGTGGAGGCTTACCGATTGCCATTACAGTAGTTGGGCATGCATTGAGAGGTAAAAAGGTCCTAAATGTATGGAAGAATGCCCTACAGCAATTAAAGATGGCAAACCCAGTAGACACTAAAGATAAGGTGGTATACAATTGTATAAAGTTAAGTTACAATTTTTTAACTAAGGAAGGGAAGTTGTTATTCCTATTTTGCAGTATATTCCCAGATGATGCGGAGATACCAATAGCATTCTTATGGAGACTTTTTGTGGGTTTGGACTTCCTTGTGGATGTCTATACAGTGGATGATGTGAGAAACAGAGTGTACACATTGGTTGAAGAACTCAAAGCTTCTTGCTTGTTGTTAGAAGGTGAAGAAATTGGTAGAGTCAAAATGCATGATGTTGTTCGTGATGTAGCCATTTATATTGCGGACAAAGATAAACATATGTTAACTATAAGAAGGCCAGATGATTTGAAAAATTCGTCAAATCCGAGAATATTCAAAGATTCAATTTTAATGGCACCATTATGACTTTGAGTCAAGTCAGCTTCCTGAAAGGTTGGAAGTGTCCACAAGTTAAGTTGATTATTATTTGTCAAGCGCAAAAAGATGATTCTATGCAAATTCCCCAATACCTTTTTTGAAGGGGTGAAAAATCTCAAAGTTCTAGTTTTGAGTCGCATACGTCGTCTTACAAAACTTCCTTCATTGAATTCTTTCCACGACAATCTCCAAGCATTGCATTTGATTGACTGTGAGTTGGAAGACATAGCTATGATCGGAGAATTGAAGAATTTGAAAGTTCTTAACCTATCTGGCTCCAATATTAGACAATTACCAAAAGAAATAGAGCAATTGACTGACCTTAAGCTTTTGGATTTGACAAATTGTTCTGAACTTGAAGTTATTCCACCCAATGTATTATCTAATTTGAAAAAGTTGGAAGAATTATATATGAAAGAAAGTTTTGATGAATGGGAGATTGAAGAACAGGGCATGGAAAGAAGGAATGCCAGGATCTCAGATTTGGATCATTTGTCCAACTTGACCACCTTACAAATAAAAATTCCAAATGTCAAGATTTTGTCAAAATTCTTGTTTCTCGAGAAGTTGGAAAGATATGAAATATTAATAGGAAACGATTGGGATTGGGATTGGGATCGTGGTAGTGAGGATGAGCCGGAAATCTTAAGAACATTGAAACTTTGTCTTGATAGAAGCTTTCAATTAGAGGTTGGGATTAAAAAAATATTGAAGAGCTGTGAATGTCTTTATTTGGGTAAAATGGAGGGTCTTGATTGTATTCCAGACGAAGATTTCCCAAAGCTAAAGTATCTCAAGATAAGAGATGCTGAGATTCAGTACATCATCAGCTGGACGGGGGTTCAACGTGTTGCCTTTCCTCTTTTGGAGTCAATTTCTCTATACAACATGATCAAATTGGAAAAGATATGCCACGGCCAACTTGCTGAGGGGTCTTTCGGTAACTTGAGAAGGTTAGAAGTGTGTGGCTGTGATAGTTTGAGATTTATGTTCTCCTCTTCCGTGGTTGGATACTTTTCGAAACTCCAAGAAATAGATATAAGTTTTTGCACGGGAATGAGTGCAATAGTTGCAAAAGAAAGTGAAGAAGAAATAGAGATCAATGACATCACGACCAATACAATGGAGTTTCCTCAATTGCGTTGCTTGTGTATAGAGGAATCTACCAAGTCTGATGGGCTTCTACTCTGGAGTTGATTCTCACTTACTTTTCAACGAAAAGGTACGTTAAGATTTGATATCCTTTGTTGATCTTGATAGCTTTCAAACAATTTCACCGCTTGAATAAATAATAATTAGTTTCATAATGCCAATAACAATAACAAGATTCATTTTAGGCAAACATTCATTTTTGAAAAAATAAGACAAAATGAGAAATATCATTTTTCAGCTACTCTCTTTTACTCCTTTTTTTATATTTTATTTTTCATACTTTTTCTTTTCACTTAATATATTCATTTATTCTTATTAGTTTCCTCTTCCCATCATCAACTGTTCAATAAAGTTTTATTTATTTTTTATTGATTGTCCAAATCGTTGAAACAATCATTAACCAAGACAACTCTTGGAAGAGCACCCACAAAGTTCTTAACAAAACCACATTTGCTTATCCCAATTTGACTTTGTTGGTTTTTTTTTTTATTCCAGAAAAATGACGTCAGCATGTGTTGCTAATATAATACCTTATAATAGGTAATTGAGCAATGAGTTTGTGATGGGTTTGCATCCTATCATAAATTATCTTTTAGAAGAAACAAAAAATAAAAATGGGGCTTTGCTCTACTCAATATTAGTTATTGTTTGGAAATCCCACATGGAGAGAAAAGTATATATAAAAATAAAAATAAAAATTAAGGAATTAATATTACACAATTAGGACAAAACTCATAAGCTTAAGTTTATGGGTTAAGTGACATCCTTATATGTTATATTAAAGTCTCAATTGAAGTTTTCTCAAAATGTTATCTCCCCAACATGTGGTGATATGAGGAAGTCGTGGTGCTTACTAACAGTGATGGTTTTTTTATTTGGATGTAAAGGTGGTTTTACAGATGTGGGAACGATATGTCATGAAAGTATCGATTTTGATAAGGCTTTCTTAGTTTTGAATTAAAGATTTAGATTAAAGATCTCCTTCCTTAGTAGCTTGGAAGGGGAGATTGTTGAGGTGCATGACACCTTGGGTAATCCAGCCCACACCAAAGTGAAGCTCATATAATGACCTTGCTGGTCACATCAAGAAATCTTCTTCAATTAGGAATTTGGTACTGTGAGTCTCTAGAAGACTAAAGGCAGTTGGGGTTAGTGCGTGTCACCTAGGAGAGAGAGCAAGCTCATATAATGACGTTTATGTGATTTTTGAGAGAGAGCAAGCTAGTGCATGTCGCCTAGGAAAAAGAAAAAAAAGAAAAGAAAAGCACAGAAAGTAGTGCAGCTTGCAAGCGCGAGAGAAAAAAAGAAAAAAGTGTAGGGCATATGTGAAAGTAAAGAAAAGTACGGTTTTTTTTTTTTAGTTGTGACTGTAGAAATCAAAAGAAAGTTTTTCCGGATAATATGTTGAGAATGATCCAGAATCTAGAAGAGTTGGAGATATCGAATTGTGCTTCGGTGGAAGAGATATTTGAAATCAACGGTGTAAATGTTGAAGAAACAATTGATACGGTAGCCAGTATGTTGAGAAAGGTAAGTGCCCATACTACTTCCTTTGTTAACATGTATATGACATCTAATATAATTATCGCAGAATATTTAAAAAAAAAATTAAAATTACTAAATAATTAGTTTTATACATGACCACGTACCTTACAAAATACTGTTTTTTGAAAAATTATAGAGGACTTGAAATGTCCTTGAATTGATAAAACATAGGAACTTTGTTTGATATAGTGGAGCGTTTAGTATTACTGGTTTGGAATTCAAATTTGTTCATGTTCATAGGTTGGATTATAAATATTCTTTCAGAAATTTAGGTAAGATTATTTGAACGAGCATAACTTTTTTTGAGTTCGTTTATAAAATAATTCAATAATGTTGATTTCACTAATACATTCTTTATAAACTTAACAAATAATTCAATGTTGTTGATTTCATTAATTTTACTATATAAACTTTAAAAATTAATATATATAAAAAAAATTTACACACAAAATAAAAAGGAAAAAAATAAATTTATTTATTAAGTTATGGATGTAACACCCTTTATATTAGTTGTCAAGTTAATTTATAAGATTTAAGATTTATGTAATAATATTGATAGTAACTGTTATTTTTTATTTTATTTAAAAAAAAAATAAGTGTCATCATATTTTATTTCCTCATCTGTCTACCTTTTGGCTTTCCTAATTAAACATTTGCCTGTTACATTATCTTTAAAACCAAGTGGCCAAGTCCAGTTGAATTAGATCCTTATAATAATTCTGTTGGCTAATTTTCAGCAAAAAAAAAAAAATCCTTTCTACCTTTTCTTTCTCTCTTCTAAATAATCATGAGCACTTTGCGCGTATATTTCTATGATATTTATAGGAGTATCTACTAATACTTTTGTACCCATGTGATCTTGTTGGGAACCACACCCCTTATTACAAGGAACCATATCCACGCAGTAAGGATAAGAACTGCAAGAGATCTGGATGATCGGTCAGTGCACATGGATTCCAGTTTAGAGAGGCACATGATTTACATGCATTTAAACCCAGCTTTAAATTGTTGGAAATATTATTCTAAACTTACTTAGAGCTAGAGGACATTAAATTTTCCTTTATTTTGTTTAATACTTTGATATTTCCCAGGATACATTCCTTTTGAGAGAGTTAAAGCTGTATTCCCTAGTAGTATCAAAATGTGGAAGATTAAAGAATTTGGTGCCATCCTCAATATCTTTCCTAAACTTACATGATTTGAAAGTATCGGAATGTCATGGATTAAGTTACTTAGTAGCTTCCTCAACAGCTAAAAGTTTGGTACAACTCTGGAAACTAGTAATAACTGAATGCAACAGAATGACAGAAATAGTTAGAGATGAGGGAAAAGATGATGCAAAAGATGAGATTTCTTTCAGTCAATTAAAATATTTGGAGCTTCACTGTTTACCCAGTCTCAACGGTTTCAATTTGAGTAATCACACCATCCGATTCCCATCACTAACAGAAGTAATCGTGACCGGATGCCCTAAATTGAAGATCTTCTCTAATGGAGTCATAAGCACTCCACAACTAACGAAGATTGAACAGGCAGAAGATAATGAAAAGTATCAAGGGGGCAGCTACATACCTATTAACAGCAAAATATTATGGGAGGGAGATCTTAATAACACCATAAAACGGTTTTGGGAGGATGAGTTTGCAACATGCATCCAACAATTATTCATTGAAAAGGTATGTTCTAATCTAAATGCGTATATATTATTTCTTTGTCGTTCAGAAATATCTGCATATAAAAATGGGAGGACAACTTGGAAGTTGTCCAATTTTATCCCAAAACTTGCTTCATCCCTACACACAAAATACCAAACCCATCTCTTCATCCCTACACACAAAAACCAAACTCACACACCACAATCTTGGAAACCACACACCAAATTTGTATAACCCATAGAGTTGCCAGTCACTCCCAATCCTAAGATTCAAAGACACTCTTACATTGGATGGAGATGGGTCCGAGCTTGAAGAGAGAGGAGATTAGGACAAGCAAGAGCTTCTGGTGGACGAGAGTGAGAGACGATGTGAGAGAGGGATAGTTAGGCTCGGGCAAAGATGAAGAAAACCGTCGCCGGTGGTGATGGCAAGTGGTGGGTTGAATGTGAAGCTAGAGCTCGACCATGAGCTGTGAGGAAGAGAGAGAAATTGAAGAGAGAGAAATCTAATTGGGCGTAGAGAAACTGAAAATATAAATGTTAGAATAATATTTTATTTTGTGTTCTTGAGTCTCAAATATATATTTCTTACAAAAGTTTCAAGGAAAAGAGAAAGGGGGAGATTTTGATTCTCAAATTTCTATTTTTTCAAGTTTTATTGTGTTTTTAATAGTGAAAAAGATGGGGTGGGTTACGGATGTTAACATAGTGAATCATAGGTGGGTAAAGTGTTAGTTTTCAAATCACGGGTAGGCAACATGTAAACAACTCAAACCACAGGTGGATAAAGTGTACTTTTCTCGAAATTTATTTATTGAAGAATTAGTTGGGACTTCCTTATCCATCAAGGAATAGAATTAGAGCCTTATGAATAGGCATTGTTGCAAAAGGTTTAATGACTTTGGCCCAAGGTTCCTCAACATGGTAGAGAGGGGAATACTCCTAGAGGAACATGAGTGGCTTTCTATGAAGAGTAATTTGGTAGCATTTGGGGTTTGAAAGATAGGTTAGGAATTCACATGTGAGTGGAAGTCTCACATGAAGAAAGAGTGAAGATGTGGAGGAATTAATATAACATAATTGGTGGTGTCCTTATATGTTATATTAACTCCTTAATTAAAAGCTCCCCAAGGTGTTATCTTCCCAACAGATGGTATCAGAGCCCATGGTAGTGTGCGGCAACATAAGACATTAGGAATCAAGAAGTTTGACGGCACAGACTTTGGGTATTGGAAGATGTAAATTGAAGATTATCTCTAAGGGAAGAAACTACATCTACCTTGATCAGTTGCACACAAAGTTATTTAGGAGACGACCATAGTAGGTCTGATAAGGGCTTTGTCACAGAAGGTGCAGCTGTGGCAAAGCATTTGAATGAGTTCAATACGATCACAAATCAATTTATCCTCTGTGGAGATTGAATTTGATGATGAGATCTGTGTGTTAATTGTTTTGGCTTCTTTGCCAAATAGTTGGGAACCATGAGAATGACAATGAGCAATTCTGCAAAGAAAGACAAACTCAAATTTGATTTTAAGCGAGGAGGTTTGCAGAAGATATGCAGGAATAGACAATGCAGAAGGTCAAACTCTTGTCATAGGGAATAGAGGTAGATAGATATCAGTTTAAAGAGACTAGAGAATGCTTCCATTATAGAAGAAAGGGCCACATAAGAATGAATTGTTGGCATTGGAAAAAAATAACAAACTAAAGATAAAGATCAGAAGAATGATGATGAGAAGGATACAACAGTTGCTATGACCAAAGGAGTTGTAGTGCTCTCAGTTGAAGAGCAAAATTGTGAGCATGTTGCTAACAATGATGGTGAGTGGGTTGTTGATTTGACGGCTACTCATCATGTTGTTCGTACAAAAGAGTTGTTCTCCATGTACAAAGCAGGAGACTTTGGTACTTAGATGGGTAATATTAGTAACTCGAAGATTGTGGGAATTGGTAATGTGTGCATAAAAACGAATGTTAGTTACACAGTGTTGCTGAAGAATGTATGACATGTTCCAGGTTTACGCTTTAATTTGATCTTTACACCAGTTATGGATTAGACAGGTTATTGTAATCACCTAGGCAATGGAAGATGGAAACTTACCAAAGATCACGTATTTGCTGCAGTATGTACAAGACTCATGCAAAGGTCTGTAAGAAGAAGTTCAATGGGGTTAAAGCTATTGAGAAGACTCTATATTTGAGAGTTAAGGTTAATGGTGTTGCTGCCAAGAGAGTAAAAATTTTCTCTATCTAACAGTGCTATAGATAAGGGAGCAATATTTGATGAGGAATATAAAGATGAAAAGCTGGCTACATGAGATTATGAAATGTAAGATTCTAAAGGTCTTATTAGGAGGTGCAACCTAGTAGGTTGTTGAACCTTATGAGAGGTGGTATACTAGAGAACTTCAAAAGGATAGTTCTAAGAATATATGGGCTTTTGATAAAAGGGAGCCAAGAAATTGGATTAAAGATATCCAATGTGAAATTAATTCTTTGAGAGTGAACGGCATCGACATTGATGAAGTTTTCTCATTTTTGGTGAAGATGATGAAGAAGCTTATGCCGGCTCGATCGGCATAGATTCTAATTAATGAGTTAGATTGAAGATCTTGTTCCTTTGTGGGATGGTAGGGGAGATTGTTGGGGTGCATGGATGCACCAAGTCTAGCCCACACATGAGTAGTGCTCTTTAATGAGCTTGCTTACCACGCATTGGTAGGACTTCTCTTTCAAGTGGAAATAGAAGTTTGCTTGGGCCGTTAAGTATCTATAATATAAACTAATTGCTGGAACATCCACATTTATTTCAGATTTTCCCCATACAAGGCACATTAGAATCCCTCTTCAAATAAAATTCCACCTCAACCCATCATCAATCCTCCCTCATGTTTATCGAAGCTCTTTTCTCTTTTTCTCATGTCCTGTTTTTTTCTTCCGCCCTTTCCCATTAAATGCACTATGCAGTCTCCTCCACTAATGCTTATTAAATCATGGCCAGTCCATTAAATCCAAGCTCATTCTCTAACGATCTTTCTTTTGTCTATTCCTCTCCTTCTCTTCTTCAATTATGTAACAGTTGATTCTTCAATTCCATGTTGTGGTGTAATAGTCCATTCTTCCCCAGCATTTGTTACACTTAAGAATCTGTACAATCAAACGTAACACCCACCACTCAGCTTTATGACATCTCTTCTTCTACCAAAACTCTTCACCTTCTCTTATTTTGAGTAGCATATAAAGTGCCTTGATCCAACCAGGTTCTTCCTGAAATGATTCACTACCCCAATTCATTGCCCTGATTCCAGCAATCTTAGCGATTCAAATTGGCACTCAGCATAGCAACCTTTTCCCAGGGTTCGACACCACGTTGTTAGCCCGATTTTGTAAGTTGCCCCCTTTGTTTTTCTCAAAACCATTAAAGCAACACTACCACTGAAGCAAGGTAGCTGCCTTTGGTCTTGGCTTCACAAATTTTGTTCGCTTCGATGACGAAGACAACGATTCTTCCCTCACCAGTTCTCTCTCTGTATTTGTTAGATTTGCTAGGTCTTTCTCTCTTACTAAATCCTTTTTCTTTTTTTTTTTCCTTTGAATCTATGTTTTTGATGGTGGTATGCTTGAATAAATGAATTTAAATGTTCTTCATCACATGTGAAAAGAGGCCAACGTATCACCTTCAATGTGTTTGACAAATTGCTTGAGCCAAATCGAAAAAAGGGTTGGCACTAAAAAACATTTTAGAAAATATCTATGTTGATCACTATTACCGCTATTATGCTATTTCTTCTTAATCAAACAGTAACAATTTTTTTTTTTTGTTCTTTTAAAAATCTTCTCATGTTTAGAGTAAAAGAACAAGTTGAATTGAAGCTATTAAAGTGAGAGTCTAGTCCCACATTGACCAAGTATTCTTGGGTTGTGCAATTTATAAGCCATGGGCATCCCTCATCTCTCAAGTCGTCTTTTGAGATTGAATTAGGCTCATTGGACTTTAACATGGTATCAGAACCACCCCTTGGGTGTTGGACAAATCTCCTCCCTATTATGGTCCATGTGTTTGGTTAGTCTGTCACGCGTGAGGGGGCATATTAAAGTGAGAGTCTAGTCCCACATTGACCAAATATTCTTGGGTTGTGCAATTTATAAGTCATGGACATCCCTCATCTCTTAAGGCGTCTTTTGAGATTGAGTTAGACCCATTGGACTTTAATAGTTATTGTAATGAAGGGAGGAGTGGATTACTGATAACATTTGTGTTCGTGTGTGTATAAAAACTTTTGCAAGGAATTTCTCTTAAAAGTATTAAGAAACTTGGTGCCAGAGTAACACATTTTAATTAGCAAGAATGTATTTAGCTGTGTAGAAGGCTGGGAAAAATGAACGGAGCTTAAGTAGGAAACTGTAGTTTGGACAAACATAAGCACCTATGTTTTCTATCTTTTCCATTTAATCAGTTGAAAGAGATATACCATCCTAGATAAGAAAGAAGGTCCAAATCCCTACTGAAGCATACATGTTGCATATCCTACCAAGACAGCACTATCAACGATAAATACGTCCATCAAAACGTCCAAAGTAAATTACTCATAATGTGACAATGCAATCAGAGCCTCAATAATGACAGACAAAATAATTCGAATTGTTTATATGGAACATAGCTTTATTAAATTAAAACAAAATAGCATTTTTTTTTTGCCCACTTAAAGGTTTGCTTTTTTCACCTTTATTGATGAATTTATGTAAGTTTTCTTATGAATTTGTGTATGAAAATACTTATGAAACAGAGTTTGTGTATGAAAATCATATGGGATCATAAAAAACTATGTGTGTGTTATTTATTTTAATGATTCAATTGGGTTTTCCATGTATAGAATGAGAAAGAAAATTCATGTTGATTTGTTGGCTTATGGGAATTGTTTATTTTTAGTGGTGTGGGTTTGACTTGGAATTTTTTGGTGATTCGGGTGTTGTAAAGAATTCATGTTCTTTTTTCTCTAGCCAAAGAAATTAATTCATATGCAATTTTCATTTCTTGTCACATTATTGTCAGCATAATTGGTCCTTGGAGGAAGTTGTGGTAATTTCTTGTCACGTTAGTATCATAGTCCAGGCTTAAGGGTGAATTTTCTTTTCTTTACCACTTCCTCACCTATATTGGGACAGTAAAGATATGAAGGGATGGGGGCTCTGATTGTGTTTTTTGATTACCTTTTGGAGCCCCCATAGGAGAAGATGTGAGTTTGAATTATGGTTTGCATTGTTTGATGGGTTTTTTTATTTTTTTTTATTGCATTAAACAAAATGTATATGGAGGGTATTGGGCTCTACTTGGTTTTTTAGTTACCTATTAGAGCCATTGAAGAAAAAGAATGTGAGTTTGGTTTTCAAGCTTCACCCATTTATTGGTATTATAGTGGTAGCTGAAATATATAGAGGTATGCGATATTAATGACTTTTGGCTCAGATTGTGGTTTTTTGTTCCCTTTACTTTTTGGAGCTCCTTAATTAATTAAAGATTTGTACTTTGGACTGTTTGAGGCTAAGTGGGTGATGGCTAAAACAGTTGTTGGTTTAATGGCATGTTGAAAAGGATAGTTTGGAAATCTAACTAATTAGATATTGAACTTTTTTCTGAGTATTTAAATACTGAACTCAATTGTTAGGAACCAATAGGACAATACCTACAACCTCGATCTCAGTTAAGCGTAATAGTTTTTATATGTTTTATATTTTTTTCTTAATGCAATTCATCTTTGGTAAAAAGCTATAACAATGATTGGGTTTTGTCTAAAACAGTTGTTGGTGAAAGCTAAGTGCAATAGGAACCATATGGCTAAACAGTTGTTGGGTTTTGTCTTTTACTAGAATTGTTGACATCGTTTTTTTTATTTTTTTTCTTAGTTACTGAGAAAATGAATTAGTAAATTTTAAGTTTTTAGGGTATCATCTTTCCACAGTTTCTAAGTATGACTTAGTGTTTTATAGTATAGTTTAAAAATAAGGCAACACTTAGCAAGTTGGGTTGTTTGTTATATCAATTAATTCTTTTTTAGCTATTTAAACGGTTTTCCATAGAATTATTAGTCCATACCATTTCCTTCCCTAGGGAGAATAGTTCTACCTAACGAACTACTGCTTGATTGTAGTTAGATAATTTTCTCTTTGCTTTGTATGGAATAATCAGTCCATACCATTTTTTTTTATTGTAGTACGCTATTAACGACATCTCCTATTTATAAGTATTTTATGCATTTATGTAAAGTATTCTGCTAGATTATAATGATACTATCCTTGAAGCTATCTCTAAGAAAAATTACCTAACATTACTTTAGATCTTATTTTCAATAGTTTTTGCGTGCATCATATGAGTTTGCGACTAGTTAGTATAAAAGCAGTAGTGTGTGAATTTAAAAGATGCTGCATTAAGAAGAAGATAGAGGTGCCACGCCAGAGAGAGAGGAAAAAAAAAAAAATAGTGCTGCAAGAAAAAGAGTGCAGCAGCTGCAGAGTGCAACCAAGCGAGAGTTGCGTGAAAAGAAGGAAACTGTGCCGCCTAGAAGAGCAGTGCAGTGAGTGTCACTACAAGAAATTGAGATTCCGAGCAAAGTTGTTGCTGATGCTTTAAAAGTCGTCACTAAGTTATCTACAACAACAATTCGCTGCTAACAGTGGTTGCATCTGCTCCGTTGTTATTGGATTTTCTACAGCAATATTTTGTCGATGCTAATACGATACTGTTAGCGACGATATTATCATCACTAATATTGATTTTTTCTTGTTGCAAAAACCAAATAATCTTAGTTTACTCGTTGCTAATAGTGTTATTAATTGCGACATAGAGAATCGTCGCTAATGCTAATATTAATTAGGTAATTTGTCAGCGACAATCTCAAGTCGTAGTCGCATAAACTTGAGAGGAAACTATTGTGATTGATTTTATAATACTAGAATTATTCGGAGTTGGTCTCGTGGTTTTTCCTTTCAAGTAGAAAGTGTTTTCCACATAAATCTTGGTGACTTGTGCTTGTTCTTCTTTTTGGCATCACACAAGATTTTATGAATAAAGGTTTTATTCCACAACAAGTAGTGGCAGAGCTTCCGCTTTCCCAACAAGATGCACATATTTATGTGTTAAGAGTTTGTTTGTTTTCTTAGTGTGGGAGAGTTTATCGGGTGCATTGGGGCTTTGGGATTGTGAGTTTGTGTGTGTGAGGTTTGTGAGTGTGTGTGTGTTTGGGGGGTTTTTTAGTGTTGTTTGTGAGAGTTTCTAAGTTTGGTTTGTGATGTTTGATTGAGAGTGGTTGTAATTTTGTAATTTTTATCGTCGATAAGTGGATTTTGATTGGTGTTGCCCACGGATATAGGCTTAAAGTTAGCCGAACCACATAAATATTGTTGCCTTTTGTGGATGGGTTTTGCATTATTGTTCGTGTGAATGTGTTTTTTCTAGCCTCAAATCACAACAATTAGTATTAGAGTTGAAGGTTTGATCTTGTTAAAATCCAATAGAAGATTATGTTTTAGTGTACCTAACAACATTGGTTCTGGGTAGACGAGAGTACAAGTTTGACATAGATATGGAAACAATGATCAACTTTTTCAAGAAAAGATTTCGTAGATTAAGGTGGAGCTCCTAAAAAATATTAAGATTGCTCAATGGAATTGAATCAAGGTAGATTTGTTAAAAAAATTCAAATTCAAATTCCTATTTGGATTTGGATTTCTTACTGGGTTCCCTCGATGTGGAAGGAAAAGATTTCCCTTGGTGTGAAAGAAATTACTTTTCCTTAGTATTGAAGGAAATATATTTATTGAAGAATTTATTGGGAATTCATTGTCCATCAAAAGAGTAGAATTTGAGCCTTATAAATGGATATTGTTACAAAGAGTTTGGTAGTTTTGATCCAAGGTTCCTCCCACATGGAGAGAGGAGAAGACTCTTAAAAGAACAGGAGTGGATTTTTTCGAAAAGTAGTTTGATAGCTTTTGGGGGTTGAAAGATACCCATATTTGTATGTTGAGAGTTTGTTTGTTTTGTCAGTGGGGAGAGATTTTATTGGCTGTATTAGGTGTTTTGAGATTGCAAGTTTACGTGCGTGAGGTTTGTGGGTGGTTTTGTTAATGATTTCCGAGGTTGTGAGGTTTGTGTGTTTATGAGAGTCTGAGAGTGGTTGTAATTCTTATCGTTGATAGTAGGTTTTAGTTAGCGTTACCTGTAGACGTAGGTTTAGAAGTAGCCGAACTATGTTATTAAAGAGTACGTTACTGGGTTTAAACATGTGATGGAGAATTAAGAAGCACAATACAAAAATACTATAATGCATCAACTCAATGGCTTGGCTTGAATCTCAAGGCTTTGAAATGTTTTTGAATTGATTTTTTTCTACTTTCCACGCCAACTGCCAGATTTTTCTTTTCTCTTTAGAATTAACCATGAAGGCGGATTAGGTCAGTCGAATCCCGGATCAGGGACAGTTTGGGTTGGAGCGAAGAATTGGGACGGGTCGGAGGAGACCTGAATCAGGAATTTGTGTAAGGCTGGCGTGCCGTGCTTGAATGTTGACACTTGACGATGACTATGGCGAATGGGTGTGTGATATGTGTGTCACGCGTGAGGTGGAGTGAGATCTAGGATGTGTCCAATAGGGCCCAACATGTGGGGTGAGATATACCTTTATTAAAAAAAAAATAAAAAATGTACTTTTCACTAGGGCCCAACATGTGGAATTTTTTTAATTTTAAATGAGAGATAATGTAAAGGCATATGATTTGAATATAGAACCTTGCCATGATAAATGACCTATTGTCCTAATAATGAGTATTATCATTTAATTATTATTCTAACATTGGGTGCATATATCAACAAATACTTTTTGTGGCCGTGTGATCTTGTTGGGAACCACACCCCTGACAAGGAATCATATCCATGCGGTTTGTATGAGAAGTGCAAATTGTTGGGAATATTATTATATTATCCGGAACTTACTTAGAGTACATTTACTTTTCCTTTTATTTTTGTTTAATACTTGGATATTTCCCAGGATACATTTCCTAACTTGGAAGAATTGATGATGGATTGTGATTGTGCTGAACCTCTAGCAGAGTTCTTTCGGAAACAACATGTATGTGAATTGTTTAAATACAGAGGGTTTTCTTCGGCACTTGCTCAAGGATTGTGCAATCTCAAGAACCTCCATGTTGTCAGGCCTTATTTCTTCGGCTCTTGCTCAAAGAAATGTGCAATCTCAAGGACTATTGAATAAGGACAGACAAGGTTCGAGAGAGTTTGATCTGTTTGAAATGGACTATTTGTTACATCTTTGGAATGAAAACTCCCAACCTGGCCGCACATTTCACAATGTGGAGACCCTACGAGTATCAAAATGTGGAAGATTAAAGAATTTGGTGCCATCCTCAATTTCTTTCAAAAACTTGCATTCTTTGGAAGTATCAGAATGTCATGGATTAAGTTGCTTAGTAACTTCCTCAACAGCAAAAAGTTTGGTACAACTCAGGAAAATGGTTATAATTGACTGCAAAACAATGAAAAAAATAGTTACAGATGATGGAGGTGATGAGATTTGTTTCAGTAAATTGGTGGTGTTGTATTTTCACTGTTTACCCAGTCTCAAAGGCTTCAATTTGAGTAATCGCAGCATCAGGTTCCCATTACTGAAAGATGTAAGTGTGAGTGGATGCCCTGAATTGAAGATGTTCTCTAATGGAGTCTTAAGCACTCCAGAGCTAAAGACGGTTGAAATGGCTGCAAATAGTGAATGGGATCCAAGGGGCTACTACAAACCTATTAATGGAAAAAAGTTATGGGAGGGAGGTCTTAATACAACCATAAATCGGTTTTGGGAGGATAACTTTGCAACAATATGCATCCAACAATTATTCACTGAAAAGGTATGTTCTCACACTTTCATATAGTTCTATTTCTCAAAGCAATTTTGTTAGAGTAAACACAAGAAAAATGGTACACACTCCTAGTGGACGCAATAGGCACTATGTCCTGGGCAATTCGTACTTGGGAATATACGTATAACATTTGGCATTGTTAGTATAATGGTCTTTGTCAATTGTCTATTTTCTCATGCATGTATATATGGTAATTCCTTATAGTACTTCAAAAACACGTTTCAAGAAAGATTAAAATCAAACATACTAATATATGAATATCATTTCTAATCTAAATAAGTATATATCGATTCTTTGTCGTTCAAAAATATCTACATATAAAAATGGGAGGATTACTTGGAATTATATAAGACTTGTGATTTTTCTAGTGATTTTTAAAACTTTTCTTCTTTTTTTTATTTTTTTTTTATTTTTTTTATTGTTTTTTTTAATCACTTTTATCAGAATACTTTTGCTAACAGTGCTTTTTGTTATTAAGTACTCAGTCTTTAGGGATAACATGTCCCAATATATTTATCAAACAAGGGGATTATCAATAAAAACCCCCACCTGCACCATATTACTTAAAAGAATTTCTATATATAATAGAAAATCCCCAACCTCTTCAATTTGTATATTATCATAAGGTATGAACTAATTTTCTCAACAAATTTCATAAGCTGCCTCCAGGATGTGGCTCTTTGATTCTTCTTTTAAAATCCTTTTTCGAATGTTTATTAGTCAAAAAGTGAATACCATGAACTTATCCACCACTTTGGCAATATATCATGTTTGAATTTTGAAAGACTTTTGTAGGATAAATTTGCTTCCACTTCCATTCACTTCCCTCTTGATGTCTGGCAATTTGAAATCAGTTATAAAGCATAAATTATTGTTTTTTCATAAATTGATTAGTGTAGGTGTTTTTACTTACTCATATTTCTATGTTTCGGAATTCATATATATGAGTACTATACAATTTATCCGCAACTAAATGTCTAATCTGTTAAGTTAAGAATTGTAACTCAATAGAATTATCCGATTCTCTCTAAGGGAAGAACTTGGCTTTCAAATTCCACATCCCTACTTGTTTTAAGTAAAATAAATAAATAATATAGAAATGACATAAATTTCTACACAATTAAAAAATAATAATTTATTCAATTACACTGATACATGTAAAAACATAAATCTAGTCTTTCCAATTTTTACACTTGTAAATCACATTGTAGATTGCTGGTCGTAGTCATTGTGGATGTTGTCATCATTATTATTGTTGATATTTGCGTTCTTTAATTTTAGTCGGGACGCCAGGAATTTTGTTTGAAAGGAGATGATATTTATTTGCTTGATTGTTGGTTCTTCTGACATAAGTACTAATTGCATGCATATTTGATGAATGAGAATGAGACATTGTCGATTACATTAGTTGTAGAGTTGTGCTTTTCCTTTCATATCATATTTCGCTAACAAAAAAAGAATAAAAAATAAAAAAGAAGTAGACACATTAATTCCATAGAAACTATGAAGACGATATTTCTTAAACTTGAGAATCGCTATTAATTAACAACTACGTTAATGGGGTATAAATATTTATTTAATTAAAGGTCCCTCACCCTCACTTACTTAAAATAAATTTATGTATATAATAGAAACGATGGAAAAAAGGTTCGCAAGTTGGAAGAAAATATACTTATCAACGGACATTTATAAAGAGCATGCGTTCCAATTTCCCCATATTTTATGTATTAATTTCCTTTACCATATAGTAGCAAATAAGATGTAGAAAATCAACAGAGATTTTTATAGGGCTGTATGGGTGAAGAATTTGAATTCCACTTAGTTAATTGGAATTTTGCTTGTAGTTATATTCGACTTAGAGGCTTGAGGGATCATTAAATTATTAGTGACTGGTCTTTATCCAAGCTTTACCTAGTTAATGGTTATGGCCCTACGTGGATTCGAACTCACTTTGAAGTAAAGTGATGGAAAAGAATTTGGAAATTCGGGTGGTTGGTGTTTGGTGCGTGGATTTTGAGAGGGGTCCTTATGGAGTATTCTTATATAAGTAGTTCAACATGCATGGGTGGGTTGTTTTGGATTGAAATCCATTAGAGTTTTTAGAGTACTTTACAAGGTAGAATTCTCTAAATCTCCACTTTTCATTTGAAATAAATGGTTAGAAAATTGTCACATCATCAATCCATTAGTACTAAAATCCTAAATTAGTGTTTCAAATCACCAAAAAAATCCTAACTTGATAAATGGCATCAAACTCTTCTTTCCTTTTTTCCTTTTTTCTTTTTTTCTCTCTCCTCTAGTGAAATCATCAACCCAACAGCCATCAATCTTTACAATGCCTTCTTGCATTTGTCGCATATCTGGGTTTGATTTATAATTTCTCAAAGGAGTTTAGAATTTTGTTCCTCAAATCTGTTGGGCATGTGACATCAATATATATACCTAATATGGGATTTTGCAAACTGGATTTGATTGCTAGATAATTTCTTAAAAGGATTTAGAACTCCTTAGATGTCTTTTGTGTTTATTTCTAAGAGGATATGTCTCTCTATCGGTCTTGTGTGCTAGAGCATCTGGCATGTTTTTGTATAGTTCTGCTAATCAATAAAATTTCCTTTGAATTACCCAAAAAAACAAAATCTATGTTTTAACTGAAAAATTAAAGCATTGTCACACAAATTTAGTGAGTAGGTGTCGGGGGAAGTTGGGAATGTTAAGAGTCAAATTAAACCCAAATGGGACATATGTTGGGAAAGTGCCTCAACTTCCTATTATGATTTGTAAAACTAATTGAGTTTCCTTTATGAAAAAAGAAAACTAATGAGGTTATTTTTTGTTTCTTTAGTGTGAAAGGAAATACTATTCTTTGGTGTGCAAAGAAAGTCTATTCCCTGTCAAAGAATTAATATATTCTTGACTATCAAGGAATAGAATTAAAGTCATATAAATAGACAGTGTTGCAAAGTATTTGGTGGCTTAGAACCCTATTGATCCTCCCCTATAGGAAGAAGAGATGAAAGAGCACCATGTGAAGAGTGTAAGTTGAAGAAGGCTTTAGCTTAGGGTTCCTCCCATGTGGGGAGAGGAGAAATATAATAGAAGGCGAGCTGAGTATTCTCTGAGGTTTATGGGTTAGCGCACAAATCAAGGAGAATTTGTGACATTTGGGTTAGTGCAGAAAAGTATCACAGACATATTTGAGGTTTCCTCTAAAGAGTTTGTTGAGTGTTAATTCCTAGAGAAAATATTATTGTGTTTGGTGAGAACCTCTTGTTAGGCATAAACTTGAGAATAACTATTGTAATTGAATTTTATAATAGTGAATTTATTCGGAGTTTGTCCTGTGATTTTTCCCTTCATGGAAGAAAGGGTTTTCCACGTAAACATTTGTGTTCTTGTGTGTGATTGATATCTTGGTGATTGATTAAATTGTTTGTAAAATTCCCTTAATTCACATAAGACAAAATTGTGGTGCCTACAATTAGTATCAGTGCTTCCGCTGCCCTAACAACATAGTGGAGGGCTAGAAACAGACAACCTTCATGTTCCGCACCGCCAACAAATTAAATCATTAAAAGATGTGATCAATGCTTTACTCATCACATAGGAGTTACAATGTTGGCTATTATTGTATAAATAGAATTCCTATGTATTATCTCACATTGTTGAAGCACAAGGAGTTAGTCTGCTACTACTTATATAAATAGGACCTGTATGTATACAATAAAGACACATCAACTACACCAAATATTGTACTCATTAATATATATGTGTTCTTTATCTCTCTCTTTCTTTAAACCCTAATATCTCTCTTTATTCTCTCTTCTTGCTTTATACTTCAACATAGCATCAAAACATCAATAATCTTAACATGGTATCAGTAGGCTTCACTAGGCAGTGACCCTTCCTGCCATCAGAAACCAGGTGGCCTTCACTAGTAGTGACCCTTCCGCCACCATCAAAAACCTGTTGCTATAGGTTCTTCGGTGATTCCACCACCGTCAGAAACCGTTGTCTAGCTGCCACTACCCTCCTTGGAATCTCTCTCTCTCCGAGTCCCCAGATCTACAATGATGGCACCTCATACAAATAACCAAAAATTTTACAAGCCACCGTCTCGAAAACTTCAACCACACAAGCGGCAAGAACTATCCACACGTTGATATATACATGCTTGAAGAGAGGCTCTTGCCCCACGTACTACTAGTTGAAGACGCTCAAGTCAAAATTCGTTTGGGAAAAACTTTATGCTAGCAAAATTCTAATAATTCCACCACATGACTTCCATTATTCTTTCAAGTGGTCCTTTATTCGAATCTATTGTGATCTTTTTATTCTTGGTTTAGTGGGCTTGCTGCAAAGTAATTCTTAGGTCTTCAAGATATATAGCAGCGACTAGACTAGAGTCTTCAACCCCACGGACCCTCCTTACGATGGCGCACCAACTTTGCCTTGGCCCATTGTTGTCATCACTCATCAGCTTCATCACTGATTGCAAAGGTTCAAGTGGAGTTGTTCAATATATATTTTCCCACATGGTTTTTCACATAGATTCCAATTTGGGATCCGTTTGTTCATTCGAAGCTCCCAAGTATTTCAAACGGCCAACGGCCACCGGCCACATCACATTCCTTAGCACGACAGCTATCACTTCCCTTCTAACTTCCCGTCATCAACTAGTGCCCTTCCTCCTGTCATCAACGTCAGTGCCACGTCAACACAAGTGCCCAATCTGTTCGTTCGCCACTGCTCGACAACTACCACATTTGTGCACAATCACTGCCATGCCACATCAGTTTAATTGCCTTTACTCGACAACTTCCATGTTGGCTACCACGTCAGCTCTTCACTCACTCTCTTTTGCAACGTCCAACAACCACCTCTGTTTGATCGCCTGTGCTCAACAACTACCATGTTTGCTCTTCTCTTTCTCTATTGCCACGTCAGCACTGACCATTGACTACCGTCTACTACCGTTGATCGTTCTTTCTGATCGCCCCATCTATGCAAAAATCTACTTTCATATTATTCCATACTCAAGTTTTTGTTCTACTATACCTTGAGTTTAAGAGGGGATATTGTTAATGTATAAATCGAATTCCTATGTATTGTCCCACATTGCTTAAGTACAAGGACTTAGTCTCATACTACTAGTATAAATAGGACCTTTATGTATATAACAAAAAACACATCAACTGCACCAAATATTGTACTCATCAATATATTCAAGATGTAGCCTCTAGGGCTTTACCACTGAAGACGTAGGTTGTAAGATTGAACCACATAACCCTTTGTGTTCTTTATCTCTCTCTCTCTTTCTCTAAACCATAGTATTTGTATTTCTTCTCTCTTCTTGATTTATACTCAACACAGTATCTAAGCACCAATAATCTTAATAGATGGAAAGATCGAGGGCCATTTGGTTAGAACCGAGGGGAAAAAAACTTGTCTTTCATCAAAGAGCTATTGTTAGAATGAAGAATAACATGGTGACCGGTCTATTGATCTCCAAAAGGTAGTGGTATTCGGATCAAAAGGTGATGGGAGACATGGGAGTGAAGTATTTTGAAGACATGATCACAACCTTCGAGCCTTCATATGGTGGAAACCAGTATTGCAGTAGTAGAGAGGGTTGTCACAAGAGAAATGAACAGTAAGCTTCAACACCTCGTTCACAACTGAAGAAGTGAAACAAGCAGTATTTCAAATGCATCCCCAAAAGCCCCAGGGCCTGATGGTATGTCTAGTCTCTTTTATAAAAAAATATTGGACTATTGTAGGACAAGATATGGTGGCGGCTGTGCTAATTGTGATTAGTTCTGGTCACATGCACAAAAAAATTAACTACACCCATATAGCCCTAAAAAAGCAACAGAAAATTTCTAACTATCGCCCTATAAGTCTATGCAATGCCATTTATAAGGGAATCTCTAAAGTCTTAGTTAACAGACTCAAGATTGTGTTATCATGTGTAATATTGAATACTCAAAGTGCCTTTGTACCTTAGGCGACTTATTACTGACAATGTTATTGTAGCTTTTGAAGTGCTACACAGTTTGAAGCTACGAAGAAAATGTAATAGGGGTTCAATGGCTATTAAACTTGATATGATTAAGGTATATGACAAGGTTGAATGGTACTTCTTGAGAGAATGATGCAGAAGTTGGGGTTTGAGTGTCAATGGACTCGGCTCATTATGGAATGTGTAAAAACTGCGTCTTACTCTATTTTTGCTTAACGAATAGCCCTAGGGTTGTCTAGCTCCAACAAGGGGCCTCCGTTGAGTTGACCCCTCTCACCTTATCTATTCATTTTGTGTATGGAAGGGTTTTTAGCACTCATAAGGCAAGCTGAGAGGGGAAACACTTGACTGGTGCATATATTTGTAAGGGAGGACCTCGGTTGTCAGATCTCTTGTTTGCCGACAATAACTTTGTATTTTGTCAAGCAAAGAGGGAGGAGTGTAGTTTCTTGATGGAACATTTGACACTCTATAAGCATTCTTCTAGCCCAAACAAAAATAGAGATAAAATAGTCATTTTATTTAGTAAAAATACTAATTAAAGAAGAAAATAAGGCGAAAATCCAATAGGTTTAGGAGGCTCCCAATCACAGATCAATTCGAGAGATATCTCAGGTTACCAGCAATGGTCATGAGATCTAAGGACATGGCTCTTCAGGGTTTGAAAGAATGGATGGCGAAGAAAATATAATGGTGGAATGAGAGGTTCTTGTTGACCGTGAGGTCCTAATTGAGGTGGTTGCCCAATCTATACCAACTTATACCATGAGTTGTTTTAAGCTACCAAAACTCTAGTGTGATGATATAGTGGTATTGGTTTTAGAGATTTAAGGGCATTGTACTTGGCACTCCTTGCCAAACAAGGTTGGCGCCTGATGACTAATCCATCTTCCTTGGCATCACTTGTACAACCCACACTAATCTTTGAAAAGGGCTTAGGATTACTCAGAGAAATCCAGCAAGTTTAGGCGAAATGCAACGTTCCTTCCTACTCCAACAAGCTGATGTGGTCTCAAGTTTTGTTGAGACAAGCATATTTCCTCACCTAGCTCTCTCAATGATTTCTTGGGTGATTAGTTTCTATTATGTTGTTTCTTTTTACTACCCTTGGTTTTGGGTCTTGCCCTCCCGAGTGCATGGGTGAATATGTAGCTTCTTCTCTATTTCAAAATTTCTTTATTTAGTCTATTTCATAAATCTGATTAAATATCACAAATCCAATAGTATACAGATTGCCACATTATTTTAAAAATGGATATAGAAAGATTTTGAAATGGAGAGGATTCTATTCTATGCACTTAGTAGTTTACATTTGTATACAGATTTCCATCAACAAAATTTATACCTTTATTTAAAAAAAAAAAATGAGTTTAACAATTTAAACTTATAGAAAATAATGAGTTTAACAATTTAAATTTATAGAAAAGAGAGAGAAGGCACAAGGTTTGAATATAGAACCTTGCCATGATAAATTACCTATTGTCCCATCAACTTAAACTTATAGAAAATAATGAGTTTAACAATTTAATTATTATTCTAACATTTTGTGCATGTATCAACTAATACTTTTGTTAGCCGTGTGATCTTGTTGGGAACCACACCCCTTACAAGGAATCATATCCATGTAGTTAGTATAAGAACTGCAAGGGACCTTATTCATCGATCAGTGGACATGTGTTCCTATTTAGAGAGGCACATGATTTTCATGCATTTAATCCCAGTTTGAAATTGTTGGGAATAATAATATTTTATCCGGAACTTACTTAGAGGACATTAACTTTTCCTTTTATTTTGTTTAATACTTGGATATTTTCCAGGATACATTTCCTAACTTGGAAGAATTGATGATGGATTGTGATTGTGCTGAACCTCTAGCAAAGTTCTTTCAGAAGCAACAGGTACGTGAATTGTATAAATATAGAGGGTTTTCTCCAGCACTTGCTCAAGGAATGTGTAATCTCAAGAACCTCCATGTCAGACATTCTTTTGTTCAAGAAATATGCCCATATGAAATAATTGATAAGGAAGGATATCTTGAAGGCTTGAGAGGGTTGGATCTGTCTGAAATGGACTATTTGTTACATCTTTGGAATGAAAACTTCCAACCTGGCAGAACATTTCAAAATCTGGAGAGCCTAGAAGTATCAAATTGTGGAAGATTGAAGAATTTGGTGCCATCCTCAATATCTTTCCAAAACTTACATTCTTTGACAGTATGGGAATGTCATGGATTAAGTTGCTTAGTAACTTCCTCAACAGCAAAAAGTTTGGTAAGACTCAAGAAAATGGTTATAACTGAATGCAAAACTTTAAAAAAAATAGTTACTGATGATGGTGGAGATGAAGTAGGAGATGAGATTTGTTTCAGTCAATTGGTAGATTTGCGGCTTATCTGTTTACCCAATCTCAAAGGCTTCAGTTTGAGTAATTGCACCATCAGATTCCCATTACTGAAATGTGTACGTGTGGGTGAATGCCCTGAATTGAAGATGTTCTCTAATGGAGTCTTAAGCACTCCAGAGCTAGAGACGGTTGAAATGGCAACAAATATTGAAAGGGGACCAAGGGGCCCAGGGGATACAAACCTATTAACCCAAAAGAGTTATGGGAGGGAGGTCTTAATACAACCGTAAAACGGTTTTGGGAGGATAACTTTGCAACAATATGCATCCAACAATTATTCACTGAAAAGGTATGTTCTCACACTTTCATATAGTTACATTTCTCAAAGCAATTTTGTTAGAGTAAATAAAAGTATGTAGGTACACACTCCTACTGGACGCAATGGGCACTATGTCCCAGGCAATAGAAACTTGGTAATATAGGTTTAACACTTGGCATTGTTAGAATTGTGGTCTTTGTCAATTGTCTACTTTCTCATGCATGTATAGTAATTCTGTATAGAATTTCAAAAACACGTTTCACGAAAGATTAAAAGCAAACACACTAATACATGAATATTATTTCTAATCTAGATATGTATATATCAATTCTTTGTCGGACATATAAATATGAGAGGACTACTTGGAAGTAAGACTCGTAGTTTCTCAATTCACTTTTATCAAAATAGTTATGCTAACAAATGCTAATTTTGTTATTTATAAGTAGTCAGTCTTTCTTTAGGGATAACAAGTCC
The DNA here is from genome assembly GCA_907173295.1 of Fagus sylvatica. Taxonomy (NCBI): domain Eukaryota; kingdom Viridiplantae; phylum Streptophyta; class Magnoliopsida; order Fagales; family Fagaceae; genus Fagus; species Fagus sylvatica. The sequence continues at coordinate 16,368,183 of OU015761.1, forward strand.
CAATATATTTATCAAACAAGTAGATTATCAGTAAAAATCCCCCAACTTCACCATTCTACTTTAAAAAATTTCTATATATGATAGAAAACCCTCAACCTCTTCAATTTGTATATTGTCATAAAGTATGAACTACTCATCTCAACAAATTTCTTAAGCTGCCTCTTGGATATGGCTCTTTGATTCTTCTACTAAAATCTTTTCATAATGTTTATTAGGTAAAAAACTGAATAGCATGTACTTATCCAGCACTTTGGCAATGTATCATGTTTGAATTTTGAAAGGCTTTTGTAGGGATAATATGCTTCAACTGAATGCACCACCCTCTTGATGTCTTGGCAATTTGAATCCAGATATAAAGCATGTATTTATTTATTTTCCATAAATTGATAAGTGTAGGTGATTTACACACTCATATTTTTATATTGAGGAATTCATATATATGAGTACTACACAGTTTATGCGCAACTAAAAGCTCTTAATTTGTCAAGAATTGTAACCCAATATCACTATCCAATTCTCTCCATGGGAAGAACTTGGGTTCCAATTCCAGTATTCCACATCCCCACTTGTTTTAAGAAAAATAAAATAAATAAATAAAAGGTATAATTTAAAAATTTTATGAATTTCTACACAATTAAAAAATTATTCAATTACACCGATAAATGTAAAAACATAAATATAGCCTCTCCAATTTTTGCACCTGTAAGTCACATTGTATATTAGAAGTCGTGGTCATTGCGGTTGTTGTCATCATTATTATTGTTGATATATGGGTGCATTAATTTTGGTGGGGACGCCAGGAATTTTGTTTGAAAGGAGATGATATTCATTTGCTTGATTGTTGGTTCTTCTTAGGTGCATATTGCATGCATATTTGATGAATGAGAATGAGAATGAGATATTGTCAATTACATTTGTTGTAGAGTTATCTTTTTTTCCTTTCATCTCATATTTTACCAAAAAAAAAAAATACTAAAAGTACACACATTAATTCCATAGAAACTATGAAGAGGATATTTCTTAAACTATGAAGTAAGGCTATAAGTTTTATTTAGTTGTCTAAATTTGCCTCTATCTTTCTGCATTACCTTTATGGAGTACTTGTCTTGAGAATCGTTAATTTTGTTATTAAATATATACTAAGTTATTGGGGTATATATATTTATCAAATTTATGTGTAGGGTTTTACTTAAAATAAATTTATGTATTTAATAGAAAGGATGGAAAAAAGGATGGCAAGCTAGAAGAAAATATACTTATCTGATGCAAGTAGAAATCACAAGAAGCAGAATACGTCTAATTCAAGAAAATAACTCTAACGCAAGTGGAAATCACAAGATGCAGAACATGTCTACTTCAAGAAAATAATCCTAGAATCCACTAGGGGTTTCTTGAATCCATAAAAAGAAAATCTGGACTCATCTATTTCAAGAAAATAACCCTAGAATCCACTAGAGGTCCCTTGAATCCACAAGGAGAAAATTTGGAATCCACAAGAGAAATAGAGAGAAAAACTCTTATGAAAATATTATTGAATAAAATCTATATTTCCTCAATACACTACCATAATAGGACCCTAATTTGACTAGAAAGTATTACAAAAAATACCTAAAACCAAATAAATAACAACCCTAAACTTATAATTTCAAAAATTACATATAAATATCAAAATTAATAAAATAAAAAATTAAATTGCATATTCTGTCCTACATCAAACCCCTACACTTGGAAAAACTCTTCCTCAAGTTAATAGTTGAGATTTGGAATCTTCCATGCCAAGCAAATAAATATTTTGAATACTTTAACGCTTTGTCTTCTTTCCATACTTGCAATTCACAAATTGAACTAAGAAAGCAACTTGAGATTCTTTTTCCTTCACTTTATACAATTGACAAGATTCACCAAATAAGAGTCGATGAACCAATCAATTCTTTAACCTCAATAAAATCAACATATATATTGTAATACCTTGTTGTTCACAAAATCAATTTGATTATCTGACTTGTGGGTCAAGAGTTTACCTTTTGAATTGATTTTGAGGTGATCTTCCTTGATTGCCTTAACAATCTCGATTTCAGAATCTTTTTCTATAATATGATATTCGTTAATTTCCTCAGAAATCTCCATATTTTGTCTTTGACTTCTGTGTAATTTTTAAGAGAGATATTCTCACTAGGGTCCAAAGCATGAGAACTAAACGATCAAGAGAAACTATAGGAGTTTTTTTTTTTCTTTTTTCTTTTTTGTTTCATTATATATACAATATTTTTATATTATATACTACCCACATAATCTCCAAAATATAAGTCAAGGCTCTAGGAAACATTTATCACAATACAAATTACAATACACCTCCAATAAACGTAACTATTGTCTCCTCAAAAGATAATAAATAAGATCCAAAATTGGTTTACAAACCATTAATAAAACAAGTCTTCCAATCTGGCATAGTGCTCCAATCACAGCGTTAAGCTCGAGGTATGAATTAACCGATCTGAAAAGCTAGATAAACAATTGGAGTGTACTAAAGCCCAATAAGTAAGCATAAATAATGGGGGTAGTGGAAATGCAAGTTTCATGATAATGAGCATTTTCTAAAACATGTTATAATTTTGGGAAATACTAATTGAATTCTTCATAACCAATTTCATTGACAAAACGACAAGAATGATTAAAACAATGTAGTACAAAACCTTCGAAGATAAAACATCTTTAGACTTCCTAAATAATTAATAAATTTATGAAATCTATTATTAAAGGATTAAATCAAATATGCTTATCTTTTCCATGCTAACAAATCATGCATTTCCCCCAAATATGAAATGTAATGCATATTTACATGCTTAATGCATTTTATTTCCATAAATCAATGTAACATAAATTATAAACATAGTACTTTTAGGAAAACCATGTAGGATATTTCAAACCTTAAAATGACAATATGCAATAATGATTTATTTTTCTAAAAATCACATTAAGTAGCTACTTAACTGCAACCCTCTAAAAAATTCTAATCTCCAACGCTCCTAGGAGATTAATTAGAACCCTACAAAAGACATGAACAATCTTATCAAAGCAAGCTCATCTAAAACCTCAACTAGCCCAAATAACTCAATGATAAGGAATAATTAGATTTATCCACTATCAAATGTTAGGAATTCAAAATCTCTAAATTTCACCATAGAGAAACCTCAAATGCACACCCTATTCAAAAACCCTTAACCATTAACCATTCCTCAAATATATCCACCAAAAACAAAACCCACTTCCTTAATCACATACATAATACTCTAGTTGCTTAGATTTGGTAAAGAAACTAACAACAATAATAAAAACCTCCAGGTTTAGAATTTATCTTAAAACAAATTGGGACAATGGAGCCTAGGAAGTCTCCTATGGGGTTTTCTGGTGGTGGTGATGGGTAACCGGGGAGAGAGAGAGAGGGAGAGAGTGATCAAAAGAGAGAGTGAGGGAGTGGGGGTGCATTGGTGAAAAAGAAATAAAAATCAGAGGGGGGTGTGACCAGGTAATAGCGGGGTGAGGTGGACAAGGTTTGTGTGGTGGGGAAAAGAGGGAGTGGGTGGGTCACGTGGAGTTGTCTTAAAAAAATCTGCCCCTTTTTTTTTTTTTGACTAGGGTGTTATAGTATTCCCATGATTTTCACCATTCTTCTCAATCAACTCAATCTTCTTCTCTTTGACTTTTCATCAATTTCTTGAAAAGTATCATCTTCAAGCTTAAATTCGTCAAATTGTTGTAAGACATGATATTCTTCGATCACTTCAAGATTTTCTTCAAAACTTGGCTCTTTATTGTTTACCCATATGTTATACCTTCTCTGGATGGTTGAATATAGAGCTCATAAATATAATTTCTTGAGTATGAACTTCTTGACCAGTAATCTTGCTTTGTATATGACAATATTACTTCATAATCCAAGGGAAAAAATTCAATACCAAACATCATTTTCATCCTTGGCCATGAACGAATTTTGTCTTAAGCTCATTGAATTCTATGAGATTGTATTTGTTCCCACCAACTTAAATTGACTAAGCTTATACAATGTGAATTCAAATTTTCTCTCATTAGGAATATCCATATAGTAAAAAAAAAATCCTCTAGATCAAGTAACCAATAAAAAATAAAAAATCTTCCTTATAAAAAAAACGGTTAAATATTGAAATTCTATTATAGAATCCATAATCATTCTGACTAGTATGAAAGGAAACATTTATACCAATAGGTGTCGCATTATTTATATCTCCGCGACAATTATCCTTATTGTTTTGATTTGTCTCAAACAATGTCAATAGGTGTCGCATTATTTATATCTCCGCGACAATTATCCTTATTGTTTTGATTTGTCTCAAACAATGTCATCTTAACAAGGATGTCTGTGAGTGCTGGTTGCAAAAATTATTGTCTTATTTGTTAGCCACCATACCAAGGAAAGGACAAGGCTCTGATATCAATTGACGCAGGCGGAAATCACAAGAAGTAGAGCACGTCTACTTCAAGAAAATAACCCTAGAATCCTCAAGGAGAAAATCTGGAATCCACTGGAGAAATAGAGAGTACTTCTTAATGGTCTAACTAAAAGATATAATTACACTGATATAACAACACAAATTTAATCTTCACATTGTTGTTCCTGTAAAGTTATAGTCATTGTGGTTTATAGTCTTGTGAGTTGTGATTGTTGGATCATCTGACTTAGGCAATATTGCATGTATATTTGGTGAATGAGCTTGACATTTTTATTATATGATGATGTAGTGTTGTGTTGTATTGGGATTAATTTCTCTTTCATCTCATGTTATTTTCTTAACCTCTTTTTATTGTAGGCAAATGAAAGCACAAGTGTGGACGAAGAGGAAAATGTTGTCGATGACTTGGAGAATGACTCAAAGCAAGATTCAAGTGAGGGCGGAGTGGAAAATGCTAGTGAGAACTTGGAGGATGACTCAGAGTAATATGCAAGTGAGGATGAAGAGGAAAATGCTGGTGATGACTTCGAGAATGACTCAAAGCAAGATTGATCTTTTAATTAATTATGGTTGAATTCGAGAAAAATATAGATTTATTGTAGTTGTTGAATGCTTAATACTCTTTATGTGTGATGTAATTTTTATTTGTTTAAAGATTAAATTCCTATTGGATCAAAAAGGACACTAGAAGACACTCTTTATGTGTGATTTACTCTTTATTGTTTAAAGTTATCTTACATTTTATTTGCTAATGATCTTGCCAAGTAAGTTTTTATTGATTTTTTTGTTAGATGAAGTTACTAGGGTTCAAACCCTAGACATTGAGACACAATAAAGGTTGAGGTCCCATTAGGCCGAAAACCCATTGCCAAATTTATATTGAACTTGCTTGGGAAAGATGTAGGTTTCCCTACTATTCATGGAAGAGCATCAATGCAACCTTCTAACTTATTGTACACTAGTCGCAAACCAGTGCAATGCATGAGAAAGTTTTACATATTAATTTAATTTTGATTTGCAACTAAAAGATGTGAATTATATTACATTGACAAAGAAAGCCAGTATCTTAAATTTTGAGGCATGGAACTAAAGAAAGGGAGTTTTCACATTCTAAGACTTAGTTCCAACTAAAGAAAAGCCTTTAGCCCTTGGGAATACATAGTCTGTATTGCAAACAATCCTCCACATTACCTTATACATGCTTGCTTCATACATTGAAATGGCCCAATCTGCCCATTCAAGCAAAACAAAGATACAATAGAAAAATGTTCAAGAACTGCTAATCAATGGCAAATAACTTCAAAAAAATATATTCATATAGATAAGAATAGCAGAGACTTAGATATTCCATTGGTGAAGATTCCAGTTGTCAATCTTGGTTTGCTCAAATCTTTGTCAACCAAGAAAGATGAGTTGCTTTCAGGTTTTACTCCTACACTATATATAACTACCTATATACTATAGAAGCCATCATATTAACATATAGTAAATTTTACTTTAACCAACTATGATTCTTTGCTATATCAAGAATTAAACTTACACTTTAGAGCAATTTCTTTTTGTCACAAATTTAGTCAGTACCTAAAAGTTCATTTGTCAAACAAATCATATGCTTTCAATGAACTTCAAATAATAAAAGAAGACGACCCACTTGAATACTCGACTTACTACAAGTTGCAATCTACAACCCATGCTCTTGGTAATCTATTATTGAGAGAGTAATAACATGCAACATGAACATTGTATCAAATATTAAATAACCACTTTTTTTTTTTTTTTTTTTAACCAAAGCAATAGAACTTTATTTATTAATGAGAAACTTATGAAACAACGAACAAAACAATACAATTATCTTCATTACACAAAATAACACAAGCAGCAAAACTGACACAAACCAACGAAGCCAAAAAAAAAAGTGATGCTATATCAACACAAAGCAATGAATTGACTTCCTTCAGACTCCAGCACTGTTTGATTGTTGTATGTAATCATTGCAATCCCAGAGGCAGTATACCGATGAAGGAGATTAAGAATGATATTCTCTGTATTATGTAAGCCACCACATTAAGTATACATTACAATTAGAGAACATAATACGATATAATAATTGAATCCCACAAAACCACATCTTTCATCAGCATTCAATCAAAAATATCTTACGCGCAATATATAAGCATCTCATTTCACCATACATTCCAACCAAAAAAGTTTCAATATCAAAGCCACATTTGACTATCCTCCCATGGACCTTCCTACCAATAATCATACAATCAACTACAACATGAACATTGTATTAATGGTTGTTTTGAATGAAGGCTAAAGGCAGGGTAGAGGTGTAGAAAGTAGTATTGTGCACAAAATCAAATAAAAATAAATACTTAAAAATAAGTCTTGTACAGCTAGTTGATGGAGCATAGGTTTAAAGCTAAAAGAAGACCCAGATAGCCATAATTTTGTGAACAGTAAAATCTAAATTGAACATTTTTCTAAAGAGAGTGATGTTGACGTCGTCGAAACTCTCGATGAATCCGACACCTGAATTGGTTGAGGTGGAACCGAGCCTGGCAACTGAAGCAAATCGAGGTCGTGTTCGGAGATGAGAAAGCCTTTGTTTTCTGAGGGGAGGTAGAGATCATCGAGATTGGAGGGCCAAAACAGATAGAGAAATTGAACTGAATTCACGATGAGAATTTGGGTTACAGTCGGTTTGAGAAAAACAAAGAGGCATCTACAGGTTTGAGAAATCTGGGTTAATATTAAGGAAAATGAAAAATTACATTTAAATCCCATAATTTAAGAGGTTTAATAAATTAAACCTCATAATTTTAAAAATAAAAAATTAAGAGTATGTTTGGTTCATGGACTCAAATACAGTTTTCTGTATTTGAATCCAACTTTTTGTGGATCCCACTATTATTTTTGTTGTTTGGCATTTGTGTTCTGTTTTTGAACTCAATTCATTTACTGTTCTAATGATACTCAATTCAGCAGAAATGAGAACACCAAAAAGATGTTTTCATTTTTTGTTTTCTGTTCTCAACATTATTATTTAATATAATAATAATTTTTTATTTTTCGTTTTATTAAACGTTTTGCTCTCTCTCTCTCTCGGATTCTCGCCAGATTATCGTAGACGAAGCAACCAAGAGCACCAGCGCCGACGAAAAGTCGACGTGCGGCGTAGCGCTATGAGGTGCGGCGAGGCGATGACGATGGAGGAGAGGTGATGTGAGCTGAGCGGCAACGACAAAGGTGAGGCTATGTGGCGATGATGGCAACGGAAATCGCGCGGCAAGGTGAGCACAGACTCCCTCGCTCTTCGCGATCTCCACGGTGGCTGTTTACAGTGGGTTTATTGAGGATTTTTGGTGGGTTTGCATGGGTCGCGGTGGGGCGGTATGGCGTGGGCTCGCGGTGGGTCGCGAGTTTGGGTTACGGGGTGGCTCTCTCTCTCGACCAGTCATTGCCACAACCCAGTTTTTTTTTTTTTTTTTTTTTTTTTTTTCTCGATTTGCCAGATCTGCTTGATTAGGTGTTGCCGGTGGGTTTGTGAGGTGGCTCTCGGTGGTGGTGGGGGGTTTTGGTCGATTCCGGTGGTGAAGGGTGCCTGTGATTACTATTTCTTTATTGCAAACAAAAAGCAATAATAATAATAATAATAAAATAATTAATAAAAACAAAACTAGAAACTATGTGGAAAACACATGCCAAACAAATTTTTTGTTCTCAAATCTATTATAATATTATTTTTTATTACAATTCTCAAAACACCCAAATACAAGTTTTAGAAAACAGAAAACAAAAAATAGTCACCAAACATACCCTAAATTTGTAAGTTGGAGAAATGTAATAAATTGAACCCAGCCCCAAATGAGATACACGGCATTAACTATTTTGTTAAGTCATACTGTGCGTTGTTGGCTGAAAAAAAAAAAAAAAGAAAAAAAAGGAACTCAGAAATTGCTTCAGAACAGGAAGAGAGAGCGAGAGACCTTGGGACCAGAGGAAGCGAGACGAGAGAGATTGACTGAGTGAGTCGATCCGAGTTTTACACCGGCGAACGGCGCCGACGCGAGAGAGTAAGACGAGAGGGTTGCGACGGGAGGCCGAGATTAAACCGGCGCAGGTTCACGGCGGCGAGAGCAAGACAAAAAGATATTGAACGGAGAACGGAAAAAGATTGACTGCGACGACGTTGTTTATTTGGGTTTTTTGAATTTTGAATTTTCTTTTTGCTGGTGGGTTTGTTTATTTGGGGGTTTTGTTTTGGTTTGTGTCCAGATTCGTTTTCCTATGAAAAAACACTGAAAATTATGATAACTTGAAAACATGAAGTGAAGGGCGTGAATCTTTACATGGAATTGATAGTATATGTGCATCAGTGCATGGAATACGTTTTCCCAAGGATATGTGCATAGAACAAAGAGGCTTGGACATGGATTGGTTATTGGTATGTGCTGATGTTGGTGGCGGTGGTGCTCAAAATCGTGTTTTCTGAAACAATCTTTAGCTCAATCTACTTGTGGTCTAGTCTCCTTGTTTAAGCTCAAACAGGATCAATAGTCAATCTTTAAGCTTAACTAGTTCTTCATGGTTGTTGCTAGTATTAGAAGGGCTTTGTGGAGGTAGATATAAAATGCAATGGCCCATACAAAAATCATTGTTCCTCCCTCTCGTCTTGCTTCCTTTGGTCTCAAAGCTCCGAGTCTCTGTCTCTCTCTTCTGGTTCTTGGGCAACCTCTGAGTTTTTTTTTCTTTTCTTTTTTTAATTTTTTTTCAACCCACAGAAAAGTGAAACGCACAGTATAACTTAACTAAAGAGTTAACGCTCGTCAATCGGGTTGGGTTCAATTTGTTTCGTTTTCTAAACTTTAGAGTTTGATTTGTTATATTTCAAATTGTAAGGTTTAATTTGTTACATCTCATAAATTATAGGATTTAAAATGTAATTTTCCTTTAAAAAAAAAAAAAAAAAAAAATATAAATAATGTGTAAAATTAGGAGGGCTCAAAAGCTAATGTGTCAAAGTTTTAAGGAGTAAAAAAAGAAAATCAGTTTTACATTATACTATTGATAGATAAGGTCACGTATGATATAGATGAGTATAAGTTATATACCTAGTATATACATTGACAACTATTATGCATATATTATAGGTCACGTATGATATAGATGAGTATAAGTTATATACCTAGTATAACTGACAACTATTATGCATGAGATTTTATGGATTGTGTTTTGATTCAGAATATGTTGTCTTATATTTGATAAACCGATCTATTTGATTAACACTGTTGAACCTACTCAGATACATGTCCAACCTTTTAATAAAAGTGTTAATCATAATTCATAAAGATTAATTTATCAAGTATAAGACAACATATTCTAAATTAAATGATTTATAAGGTACCCTAATATTTTTAAATTTATTTAAATTTAAGAGATAAAAAAAAAGATAGTACCAACGTTACATTAAATAATAATAACATCACATATAATGGTACAATAGTTAAGATTTGAGTGGTATCATACCCACACAAAAAAATAAAAAAATAAATATGTAGATATTATAGAAAGATCCACAAATTTCAAATTCCACTCTAGGCTAGTCAGTTAAGTGATAGCTGAAATGATCTTGAATCAGAGTAAAGGTAGGATCATTGAAAATTGGGGCTAAGATGGGAAGAATCATTGAAGTTGATCTAATGATTAAAGGTAGAAATAAACCTGGAGTGCCCTAGCTATGAGGAAAAGGTTTTATTTTTTCTTGATATAGATCCCATATATATGTGTCTGATGTATGGATTCAGTTAAGATATGATAGACTCTCTGAATTTTCTTTTTTTATCATAGTGATAGACTTAGGAAATATAAATTCAAGCTGCAAGAGATCCAGATTCAAACAGGCTCATGCTCTAACATCTAGCTTGCTTCCAACAAAGTGCCCAACTTTCTATTTAACTAAAACAAGCCCAACTAACCATTAAGTTGCTGCTATACCCGAGTTGGGCCAAACTCCAAGCCCACCCCCTTTGGTCCAATCTCCTAATCACGCAAACCCCTTTGCGTTCAAGGGAAACCCAGTCCAGATACTCAACCCAAGAACTCATCAAAGCACAATTCTTACCAACCAAAACATCCCAATAGGCCTCTCGCTCGAGCAGTCAAAGTTATTGTCTTGGTCCTCTATCGTTCAACACTACTAGTCGCAAACATGTGTGATGCATAGGGAAAGTAAAACAATTTGTTTTTTTATATGATACATATTTAAATAATAAGTATTAAGCAAAATTAGAAAATTGTCATATTCTCTAATTCAATTAAAAATATCAAACTTAATAGAATCATAATTTTTTTAGTGTTGGTTAAATCAACAAAAACCCTGAGATCAAAAAGGGGTATCTCATCATTTTCATCTGAGTCACCAACAACACCTATTAAGGAAAGGTAGTTGCATAAAATTGGCAATAGAACATGTACTTGTGTTTGGAATGACTCTTGGATCTCATCAATAAAATGCTACAAAGTACAAACCAAATGCAAACACGAGTGTAACTTAGGTGTTGGAGCTATATATACAGCTGCTCCAATAAGATGGGATAGAGAAAAATTCTTTGAAGTTATGGACCCACTTTTCGCAGCACAGGTCCTCAAAATTCATCTCCACCTGTTAGGCTATTATTGTAAAGGACAACTTTATCTGGACTCCTAGTTCAAATTCTCCATGGTTTCAACAACTCATGTGACTAAGTTAGCACACTTTTGAATGCTACCAAGACACTACATATTTAGGTTGCAAAATCTTATAACTTTATTTACGGCTATATGTTGTGAGTTAATTGGATGGCTCGAAACTCTATTCTTAGGGAGCTGGGTCATATTGACCCTTTAATATTATATTTGTTAGAAATTATCTCATATAATCCCACGTTGGAAAGAGTTAGAGTGAGTAATGGGTATATAAGTCATGAGCAATCCTCATCTCATAAGGCATCTTTTGAGATTGAGTTAGACCCATTGAACTTTAACATAGTATCAAAGCCACCTTCCAATAATCTAAACATCCAAACATGTAATCTAGTTCCACTACCATTCCAAACTCAAGAGTTTGAGTGCTTAAAGAGGATTCTTTGCAATCAATTTTTCTAATCTCTCATTGTGCCATGTCCGCCATTTTTATTCCAATCCCTCCCCTCATTGCGCCATGTCAGTCATCTTTTTCCAATCTCTCCCCTCATTTGTTTTTTTGGCTCTTCTTCTTTCTCATCCTATCATTACTCTTCTTCCAACCATTCCCCTCCTTCTTTGGTTCTTCTTCTCCCCATTATTCCACATCTTACCATTACAATTTTTCCAACTCTTCCTCTCCCTTTTTATCTCCCCATCTTCTTTTCTATCTCTCCTTACTGTTACTCTTCTTCTAACTCTTTACCTCCCTTTTTGGCTCTTCTTCTCTCCATTATTCCACATATTATCTTTCCAATTCCTCCAACCATTCATCTCCCCATTTTTTTTTTGGCTATAAATTTACTATTACTTTCTCTACATCTCTATCTCTTCCATTAATTCAGTCCATGTTCTGCCTACCAAAAAATATGATTACTCTTCTACCAAAAAATATGAAATAGCAAGCACCACAATACATAAAAATTAACATGGTTGCCAACTAAAATCAATTATTCATAATAGCAATTACAACCATACTTAAACTCTCGCAAAAGACTCTCAAACATAAACAAATAAACTAATCCAAAACCACAAATATACCCAAAGGTGCCTTCATACTAACTCACTAGACAAAGCTTTAGTCTTTTAAGTCTCTCACAAGACAAAGCTTTTGCTTCTAACTCTCACACACGCAACAAATTTTCACCACTACTCTATTTATAGGGAGTGACACACATCCTTCTTTTCTTTTCAATATGGGACTACTACTTCTAATAAGAAAATCTCTCAACTTCTCCTATCATGGGATGGACTTAACAGTAATGCTTAGCCAGCACTTGAAGTTAAGAACTAAATTTTGTCCCAGATAGAGTCAACTTGAACTGATTCTGTTTCAAGATTGAGAGATCTTAGAATCTAAATAATAAAGTTCTAGATATATGGAACTTAAGGAAATTGAGAATATAGGCTTTAATCGATATTTAAAAATATATTCATTGATTGGAGTGAGCAGAGCTCATATGTTTTGTGTTGGTGGTTGTTGTAGCTGATCAACCAACCAGAAGGTAAGCTACAACCCTTGGGAACTATTAAGACAACCTCATCTGATAAACACAAGCCAGCAGTGATAAAGGAAGATAACTCATCAAATAGTTAGAGATTACTATTAAGTTATTATGTACATCCAGAAGTGTAGTTGTTACAATATACCATCTTTTGTATATCTCATTTTATATAAATACAAACACTGCTCCTGTGAAATAAACAGTGAAGCAAAATTATCTCAGTAAATATACACTGTTCTTATATGGTATCAGAGCAAAAATAGACTTACGTCAAAACTCAAAACAAAACCATGTCTTCATCATCCACCACCACAGATTCTGGTTCTTCTTCCCGAACCCACCACTACCCTCTGCTTTCTTCCTCCACCCATCTTCAAATAAAGCTCACCAAAGACAACTACCTATCCTGGAAAACTGCCATTACTCCCTACATCAATGGCAATAAAATTCTACACCACATTGATGGTACATCTCTCCCTCCACCACAATATCTTCCCTCTTCCACCTCACCTCCAATTCTTGTCCCCAATCCAGACTACCTTTCTTGGTTTGAAATTGATCAACTTCTTCTTAGCATCCTTATTTCCACCATCTCAGACACCTTAATCTCCACCATTGTTGGCCTCACTTCTTCCCGAGCTGTTTGGACTACACTTGAGAAGATGTTCTCCTCTCAGTCTCGTGCACGTTTGATGCACACTCGCTATCAATTGGTTACTCTCAAAAAGGGCAATCTCTCTATCACTGATTTTTATCACAAAGCCAAGCAATATTCAGATCTACTTGCTTCCATTGGCCAGCCCATTTCTGACAATGATCTCATTACCCACGTTCTTGGTGGTCTTCCAACTGAATATGACTCCCTTGTCACCACAGTTAACACACGGCTTGCTGATTTCTCCATTGATGAACTTTATGGACACTTACTCAGCCACGAGCTCCGCCTTGAGCAACATGCCGTGACCCCTGATCTGGGCATCCCTGCTGCCCACTTTGCTGCCAAACCGCCTGGATCTTCCACTCGTGGTCCCCAGCATCACGCACCTTCACATCGTGGCTCTCACCAGCGCTATCGTGGGCGTCACCCAGCCTCACGAGGTCGCACCAATGGAGGATCTTCCCATTCCGGGTCCCACGGAGCTCCCCATGGCTCTCGTCCCTTCTGCCAAATATGCCTCAAGCCTGGTCACACAGCCCCGTCCTGCTGGCATCGGTTTGAACAGAGCTATCAAGCTGCCAATAGCTCCTCTTCTCAGGCCTACCTTGCTGCCACTACACCCGTTACTGACCAAGTTTGGTATCCTGATACAGGTGCAACAAACCACATGACTGCTGACATGCAGAACTTAAATATTTCGGCTGAAGATTACATGGGCCACGATCAAGTGCGTGTTGGCAATGGTCAAGGTTTGTACATTCATCACATTGGTTCTTCCATTCTCTGTTCTTCTAATAAAGATTTCTTTCTTAAAAATATTTTGCATGTGCCTTCCATTAGCCAAAACTTACTCTCTGTCCATCAATTTACCAAAGATAACAATGTTTTCTTTGAATTTCACCCGTCTTTTTTTTGTATCAAGGATCTATTCTCGGGAGCCACCCTTCTCAGAGGCAAGAGTAAGGACGGTCTTTATCCTCTCCAGTCCATTCATCAAATAAAACCTCATGCCCTCATAGGTGAACGCGTCTCTCTTGCACATTGGCATGCTAGACTCGGTCATCCATCTCTGCGAATTGTTCGTCACATTTTATCAAAGCATCACTTAGCTGTCTCTACAAATAAGTCTCCATCAGTTTGCCATGCATGTCAACTTGGAAAAAGTCATCGTCTCCCTTTTTATTTGTCGCCTTCTAGGTCTCAATTTCCATTAGATTTAATTTTCACTGATGTATGGGGTCCTTCCCCAAACCTCTCAAATAATGGCAATCGTTACTACGTTTGTTTTATTGATGATTATTCTAAATTTATTTGGTTATTTCCTTTTTGTGCCAAATCTGATGTCTTTAATATTTTCCTTAAGTTTCAAAAATTTGTTGAGCGTTATTTTGACAGAAAAATAAAATCTATACAGTCCGATTGGGGTGGTGAGTACCGCAATTTAAATAAATTTTTTACCTCTCTGGGTATTTCTCATCGCATTTCATGTCCTCACACCCATCAACAAAATGGTTCTGTGGAAAGAAAACATCGCCACATCGTCGAAACTGGCCTTACCCTCCTTGCCTCCTCCTCTGTTCCACTATCTTATTGGGATGAAGCCTTCCTTACTGCTGCCTATCTCATAAATTGCCTTCCTTCCCCAATCACTCAACATAAATCTCCAATTGATATTCTTTACCACAAAAGTCCTGATTACAAATTTCTCAAAACCTTTGGTTGTGCATGTTGGCCTCATCTTCGCCCATACAATTCTCATAAATTAGACTTTCGATCTAAACGTTGTATTTTTATTGGATACAGTCTAAATCACAAAGGCTATCGTTGTCTTGACCCCACCACAAATAGGATATATATTGCACGCAATGTTATCTTCGATGAGTCACTTTTCCCATTTGCCTCTTCTTCCATCACATCCCCTACACTACCCGGGTCAAACTCTCCACATGGGTCCACTAATACACAAGGGACAAACACTTCCACCTTTATCTCTATCCCACACGTCCAAATCTTATCTCCACCAACTCATACACATCCTCCAACTTTAACCCCTCATCCAGCCGAAAATACAGCCTTCCATCTGTCAGAAAATACAATCCCACACGTCCAAACTTCATCTCTACCAACTCCTTACAGCAGCATGCACCTCCCACGTGATTCTCCAGCCTTAACTCCTCTTCCAGCCGAAAATACTGCTTCCCATCTGTCAGAAAATACAGCTCATCAGTCAACAATTGCAGCTGCTTCTCATCAGCCCGAAAATCCTGCACCTTTTTCCAATCAGTCCGAAATTTCAGCTGACCAGTCCACATATTCTGCTGCACCCCATCAGTCCACAAAATCTGCTGCCCTTTCCCATCAACCCGAAAATTACCCTCACACTTCCGCCTCTCTCTCTTCATTCAATCCTAACCCTCCATCCATTCCAACTAATGTGTCTCTGCAGGATCTTGACCATGCTAATACACTTTCTCAGCATCCCATGACAACACGCAGCCGTGCCAACATCAGCAAGCCCAAGCAAATGTTCCCGGGTTTAATTAAATATCCTCTACCCAAAGCTCTCTTGGCAGTACATGAAACTTCTCTCCATGAACCAAGTTGCTTCACTGAAGCATCAAAGCAACCCCAATGGCGCTCTGCCATGAACACAGAATTTACAGCACTCCTAAATAATGGTACGTGGACTTTAGTACCATCCAAACCCCATGTCAATCTTGTGGGCTGTAAATGGGTTTTCCGTATCAAAAGACATGCTGATGGCTCCATTGAGAGGTACAAAGCACGCCTCGTTGCCAAAGGCTTTCATCAACAACCGGGCATTGATTACAGTGAAACATTTAGTCCGGTCATCAAGCCCATTACCATCCGTACGGTACTATCTCTTGCTGTTGCCTCTCACTGGGATATTCGTCAACTGGACGTTACAAATGCATTCTTACATGGAGTTCTTTCGGAAGACGTCTACATGACTCAACCCCCTGGTTTTGTCCATCCTTCTTTTCCCAATCACATATGCAAACTCCATAAAGCTCTCTATGGCCTCAAACAAGCACCAAGGGCATGGTTCTCTCGCCTAAGTCAACGTCTTCTGGCTCTAGGCTTTCATGGCTCCAAGTCTGATACATCACTTTTCATCCACAACTCAGGTACTGATCTTACTTTTTTCTTAATCTATGTGGATGACATTATAGTGACCGGGAAGAATAAACACTCCATTGATCGGTTAATTCAAGCTCTCCAAGCTGACTTTGCCTTGAAGGACCTAGGACCACTTCATTTTTTCTTGGGAGTTCAAGCCTACACCACAGAGACTGGTCTTTTCCTCTCTCAGAGACGGTATATTTCTGATCTATTGAAGAAAACCAATATGCATGAGGCCAAGCCTGTCTCTTCTCCAATGTCCTCAAGCACGGTTCTTAGCAGATTTGGTGGCACTGCTCTCTCAGACCCTACCACTTATCGAAGTGTTGTTGGCTCTCTTCAATACCTTTCTCTCACACGGCCTGATCTCGCCTTTGCCGTAAATAAGGTATGTCAATACATGTCTCACCCCACTGATGATCACTGGAGTGCTGTCAAGCGTATTTTACGCTATCTGAAACACACCATAAATCACGGTTTACTTCTTCACCGCACCACCACCTTTTCCCTACAAGCATTTTCAGATGCTGATTGGGCCAGTTGTCCGGATGATCGACGTTCCACAACCGGTTACTGCATCTACCTTGGCCGTAATCTGATCTCATGGTCCTCTCGCAAACAACGGACTGTCTCTCGTTCAAGTACAGAATCCGAATATAGAGCCATTGCCCATGCCTCCACGGAAATATTATGGCTTCAGTCTCTTTTAACTGAATT
>OU015761.1:16385519-16441800 GCA_907173295.1 Fagus sylvatica
TTTGCGCTAGCTAATCCTCAGAATCTGAAATGGGGAAATAAATGGGGAGTGAGCTGGGAGCTTAGTAAATAACCATAGTTTGAAAATTATGGATCAAACATATATTCAAATAAAATATATTAATGTTCATAGAATAAATCTCATAGACTTAAGAAATATAACATAGTATAGCGGAAAATTATATATAAATTACAATAAGTTCAAAACATCAAAAGTCTCAATTTACTCAAAATAATGCAATCAATTAGATTTCAAATGTTTAAGTAAGACATTATGACTATGGTCACGCTATATCCCCGTGACTAGGCCCAGAACCACACATAGGCCGGTGGTAAGCCCCAGAAGAAACTAGTTTCTGTGCCAACGTTTACCCCCATTGGCGGGGTCCAAAGTATAGTCAAATGGTTCAGATTCTTTGCAGATTCAATTTTATTTCAGTTAATGTCAAAAGATCATATTCAATAAAATCATAGTTCAAACAATGTTTGGTTCTTTTCACAAAATTCAAAAATGCTTGATCCCAATTGAAGAAATAGAATTTTCTAAATAACAAACTAAATCAAATACATTTACTACATTTCAAAAAGACAATAGTCTAATTCTTTTCTTTAAATCAATGTATCTACAATAATAAAAATAATAATCTGTAATAAAATACAAATGAATATTTCATAAATAGAATTGGAAAGATTTAGCAAAATATAGTTAGTTCAGAAAAAGTTACTTACCTCTAGTAAGCAAGAGATCTTGTAATACTCTCTATCTCTTCTTTTCAAAATTTACAAATCAAATCCTAAATTAATTGTACAGTGATCAAAATCCATTAATTGACATAAACAATGCTATTTACTCTCAATGTGCGAAATTAAAGCCTAACATGATTCTTTCTCACTATTACAATTTTATTTTTATTTTATTTCTTCTCTCAATGAGTACATTCAAGAAGCCTAACTACTTCACAATTTATTTCTTCCAGGAGCCTATGATAGCCACTAATACTTCTTAAGCCTTCACGTTAATACTTAAAAACCTAGTAATCTACAAGGCAATGCTTCATATTGTTTAATAAACTGAAGCTTCAACTAAACGGAACAAGCCCCACATAGCCAAAGGAAGATTTAAGAATCCAAGAAGAGTTATATTTCACCAAACTAAGATCTAAGATCTATGTTATTATTCCTAGAGCTAGCCGATTCATTACTTTTGTCAATATCCTAGAATCATGTGCACTGATTCACACTAACTTATATACATAAAATCATACCAGTGCCTATGATTAATTATTCCAACAATTTGCCAGCATTATATTTATTAAAAATAATGTGTTAGGGTTCTTACCTCAAAAATTTGCTAGCCTCCTCTTCTTAAAATCCTCAAGCAACCTTCTCTTTATGATTATTTGAGTCAGAAACAAGTAATGCCACTTGGGTATTCGGCCCAGTGGTAATCCCCCTCTCCAAAAAGCTCCACTGTCAAAATTACTAAGTTGACCCTAAAAATAAACTCTCTTGTTTTTTTTTTGGACCGGGTATTACATATATAGAATTGATTAAAGAGCTTATTAGCTTATACACTGTCATCGATAAAATAGTAATTAATTATCTACTGTTAATATGAAATAGAATTTTTGCTAGTTTAAGTAAGTGAGTTATTTTTCTCTATGACAAACAATGGAATCATGGAATTTTAAATGATTGGGTTGTAAATCCCATCATTTAGAATTTTTCAATGAAAATATCAAATGTTTCATCTAAATATAGTGTTAGTGTCCTTAATTAAGTGATGGGGTTGTAATTTTGGACCACATGCAAGGATGTAGATTCTGTGGTTTTGACAAAAACTCGTTTTTCTAGTGTTCTTGATTAAAAGTAGGGCATTATAAGTGTGCAGAATCAAGAACAAGGAAGAACAAAGTTGTTCACTTAATACAGGAAAGAGGCTCTCTTAATATTTTGTATGACGGCTATCTCTCTACTATTTAAAGTTTAGGAAAATTGGAATGGGAATTACTATTTGTGTACCAAAAAATGTGAAATCAATACAAAGAACTGTTTTGCTTTTGATTGTCCCATAAAAATTGAACTCTTATGTGTTTTACTCTCAATTTGGTTGACAAGGTAGGATGTGATCTTGGCTTGTTATGTAAAAAATTAGGATATTCAGCAAAAAAGTCACTATGATAACCTTAATTTCTTTGAGTTCTCTGAGATGCAATGCCTTGATGCTATGAGGGCTGTGGATATACAAAAGGGCCAGGCAGCAGGTAACATCTTCTAGGAATATTTGTCATAATACAGACTGTTGCTTAGTTTTAATGGCATAGGAATTTACTTCATGTCATTTTCCATCCTCTGTATTTTCAGGCTGAGCAAATATCAAAGTTCTATGAAATATGTAAAAGTCTTGATATTGGACTTGGAGAGAGGTTTATTAAGATCGAGCAGGTTTAGTGTCTCACTTTTGGTGCCTTCTGGAAAAGATATTGCTGTCACTGAGTTTTTGATTGTTGATTTTAACTAAATTTTTTATTGAGATTACTATTTGTTCTTGATGAAGCCCCCTGTATCATTTCTACAAACTTTTGTTAGATTTTGATCAAAGAAATTAATTAAAAATATTAAAATATGAAATTAGGAAAGCAAAAGAACAGATATCTTGACCATTAGTAGCTATAATAATCTGTCCAAACCTAGCTTCTGGTTGCAACAACAAAAAAACTACAAAAGTTTGGCTTCTTGTCCCTGGGGCAGCATGTTTAGGTTCCCACACACGCATTTTCATATTTTGTGATGTTCAGCCTTTTTTCTTTTTAAGTAAAAGGATAATCCACAAATCTGTGCAAATTGGGCAATTAGGTATCAATTGGAGTGAATTGTTTTCCTTACATAACATTTCCTATTGGGTTTCCTAAATGTTTTCTTGTTATGTTTGAAATCTTTTGCATTACCTTTGCGGAATATGCCACTTAATAATTTTTTGAATGTTATCTTTCTTGGTAAATACTAGCTAGTGAACTTATCTGGTTAAAATTCTTCAACATTGTGTTTGAGACTTTGAGTTTATTGAAGGAATTGTAATCTTAGTGTCTTCATTGTTCCGAATAATAATTATTTCTGACCATATCAATTTGTTCTAAATCTTATTTTAATCCAAGCAGGTGGTTAACAATAAAATTACCCCCCCAAGGAAGCCTTGGCCATAGAATATAAGAAGGCAGGCCCCAGAGGTGTAAGAGGCACGTCCACCATCGCCACCTCCACGTCCCGCTAAACCAGTCAAAGTAGAAGCTGTTGTAACTGAACCACTTGATTTGTTGGTAATTCTCAAAATCTTTCTTTCTTCATTGTATTTTGCATACTATTATATTGAAAACTTTTCAGTTGAGCTGAATCTTATGCGTATTTATAACGAATTTTTATCTTGATAAAATTGAATTATAGTTGCACACATCTTTACCACTAGTATAGTAGCATGCCTATAAACTTGTTGAATCCTTCACGGTTTCCTAAGTTTCTTGGGTTTGCATGATCCTACTCCTGAAGGCTGAAGCTTCAGAATTAGATGAGAAGAATGCTATGGCTTTGGCTATTGTTCCAGTTGGTAAGGCATTTTTGTTTTTATTTTTAATTTTTAGTATATCCAATTGAAATGAAATAGCAAAGCACCGCAATACATAAAAATTAACATGGTTGCCAACTAAAATTAACTATTCATAATAGGAATTACAACCATACTTAAACTCTCACAAAAGACTCTCAAACATAAACAAATAAACTAATCCAAAATCACAATATACCCAAAGGTGCCTTCATACTAACTCACTAGACAAAGCTTAGTCTTTTAACTCTCTCACAAGACAAAGATTTTGCTTCTAACTCTCACGCACGCAACAAATTTTCACCACTATATTTATAGGGACTTAGGGAGTGACACACATCCTTCTTTTCTTTTCAATATGGGACTACTACTTCTAAGAAGAAAATCTTTAAACTTCTCCTATCATAGGATGGACTTAACAGTAATGCTTAGCCAGCACTCGAAGTTGAGAACTGAATTTTGTCCCAGATAGAGTCAACTTGAACTGATTCTGTTTCAAGATTGAGAGATCTTAGAATCTAAATAATAAAGTTCTAGATATATGAAACTTTAAGGAAATTGAGAATATAGGCTTTAATCGATATTTAAAAATATATTCATTGATTGGAGTGAGCTCATATGTTTTGTCCTGATAACCAACCAGAATGGCCACAACCCTTGGGAACAATCCCAATTTCTGGTGTGGTGTATCCCAACCACCACCACCACCAGCAGATGTTGATGGGTCAACAACAACAGCCTACAATCCATATACAGGTCAATACAATCCATATATAGCTTTGTTCGGAGAACACTTTCTTTATCAGGAAACATGGGAGATTATGAATGATGAAGTAAACAACAGGTAGTTTATGAAACTACCAAAGTAACAAAGCCAAACGACTGCAGCTCACAGTGGGTTGTAAGTGCAAGTTCCAGAGTGTTCTAGAAGCTTCACTTACACACCCACGTGCTCTCCACATGGGGTGGAATTGGGCCAGAGTCACACAAGACTTGTGGGCTCAACACATGAAGTGGGTTTTAGTTTAAAGAAGCCCATGTGCTGGCCCACGTGCTGCACATAGTTTGGATTTCAGTTATAACAAACTCAGCCCCTCTCTCTGTAATGTATAAATAGATAATCATTGTATGTATTATTCATTCAAGAAATATAATACGACACATTCAATCCTCTATATTCTCTAGAATTCTTCAATGATAGGCTATACGTGGAGCCTGGTTTTGCCAGATCCGGTTTGGTTTGACCCAGTTTAGAAGCGTATGGTTTTAATTGGGGATTTTGTGAGACTTAGTTCATAGAGTGGAGGCTTGGGGTGTCGGCCTATTAATGTAATATATATATATATATATATGTCGCTTCAAAGTAGGGTTTTTGTATTGTTAGCAGCTCTTTGTAAAGTTCTCTAAAACATAGTGAAAATCGCTGCAACTCTATGGACGTAGCCCTATTGGTGAACTATGTAAATTTTTGTGTCGTGTGATTTGATTCTTTGCGTGCTTTCTTCTGTCTCTTTGCATCTCACGTTGTTCTTAGGAATACGTTTAATTCCTAGCAGATTAGTCTGTTTAAATATTGAGAATGCTTTGATAAAAAAATATATATATATATATATATTATTATATTACAATATTGAGAATGCAAAATATGAAGATTAGACAGAATGTGTACCATATGTTGTGTATGTGCAGTAGTTAGCTAGGGTGAGATTCTTTGTTTAATAATTAGTGGGGGTGAGGGATTTGGATTATTTTATCTTTTTATTTGTCCATGAAGGTTGGTAATAATGTTTTCCAGACTACTTCGGATTTCAGAATTCTTTTGAACCTGCTTCATTGTTGATGCTTAAGCAAGAAATTTATTCTTGTTAATTTCTCTGTTTTTCCTTCTTTTTTTTTTTTTTGGTCTATTAAGGTTTTCTATAAATTAGAAATGATTTGTAAACTAGGACGGTTGATACTACATTTATGTAATGAGTAAACATTTCAATTTGTGGCTTCTGGTCAGGTTTGGTTTGACATTTTCTTTTTCCACTACCACTTACCTCTTATTTGTTACTGATAATGCAGTCTATAACTTGTTTGGAGAATGCTACAACCACCATTACTTCCCAAAGATGACAATGTCTTTTTTATGGTTTGCTGAGGGTCCTAAATCCTAATTACTTGAA
Source organism: Fagus sylvatica (assembly GCA_907173295.1). Classification (NCBI taxonomy): domain Eukaryota; kingdom Viridiplantae; phylum Streptophyta; class Magnoliopsida; order Fagales; family Fagaceae; genus Fagus; species Fagus sylvatica. The sequence goes on from OU015761.1 coordinate 16,391,285, forward strand.
TGTTTAGATTGATGTTCACACACAATGCCTATCGTGGGATAACATTAAATTAGAAGTAATAATGATATATATTATTTTTTTATATATATATATATATATATATATATATATATATATATATATATTTTGTTCTCTTTATGGGTAATTACTTCCCTCTAATAACACCATTGCATGATACAAAATAAATTATCAAGCATGATATATCTTTGAATGCCCTTAATTTTCCCTACTATATAAACTTGTGTTCAAACCCTTAATTTTCTCACTACTTATATATAGAGTTCTGAGCTGTTAAAAACTGTCAGAAATTTATCTCAAATATTGCCAAAAGAAATGAAGTTACATCCCAATAGTATCTCATTGGAATATTCCGGTGACTTCAAGAAATTGGCTGAAGAAGGAATTTACGTGGGGATAGCCTTCGATAATGTGAGGCCACAAGGGCTGTATTCTAATTACATTGGATACTCCACAAGAGACAATGGAAAAAATATTTTAAAGTGGGACCGACTGGAGGTTAAATATCCACGAAATGATTAGGAATTATGGTTTGAATTTCGAAATCATCAAAACAAAGAGATTGGAACAGCTTACATGACTTTACCTTTTCCTCCTAGTATTAAAATAGACACACACACATAAAAAAAAAAATAAATAAATAAAAAAAAAAAACTTCCAGGAAAATATGTCATCAAAGTGCCTAAAGTAGGGATCTTTAAGTTCTCAGTTTTATTTTCTTTTGACTTTTAATAAGTGAATTCATCCCGTTCTAGGCTCCAACGTAAGTGTAATTTTTAGGAACTAATAGAACAAAATAATTAATAGTTAAATAAATTTTCACCATAACCCAAAAGTGTAGTTCTCCTTATTCATCAGGATGAATGGTCTTGTAACGGGGATCGATTTGGAAAATATTAAAATCACATATTCTACTTATTTCCGTTAAATTCAGTTTAAGTTTATTGTTACGGAGTTGCTTTTGTTGCTTCTTTTCTACTGCATTATTAATATCAATCATTCTCGTACTGTGGACATTATATAGATGTTTTTTTCTTGAAGTCTTGACATCACAGTTAATTGAGGCTCTTACGATAATTTTTATTTTTGGTTGATAATTTAATAGTATAACAATAGGAGAGAGGGGATTTGAATCTTAGTTTTTTATGTAAAGGAGATTAGTCAATCAAGGGTAAAGTTAGGTTATGTAATTGACCCCACCAAAATATATATATTAGTTAGGTACATATATTAGACATTCTGAAATTTTTAGAAATTGACCTCACTAGAAAAAAATAATATATATATATATATATATATTAAAAGTGGGGTCAATATTATTAAGATTATCATCATATCGTTTTTAACTCCATTTAAAAAAAAAAAAAAAAAGAAGCCAAAGTAATACAATAAATAACCCAAATAACATTAATAAAAAGTACTTCAAAATAACAACAAAGATTAGCTCAAATAACATACATAAATTACTTCTGGCTCATTTTTTTGGCATTAAAAAATAAAATAAAAACCCTAAAATTTACTTTACTTTATCAGTTGAAATAGAGAGACAGATGTGTAGGTAATGAGGTTATCATGTAATGTTTTTCGAATATGAAAACTTGTATATGAGCAATTATAAAAATTTGTCTTTACTTGAATTTTGTTGAAGGAATAATATTAATGTCTTCAAGTTTTATTTTTACATGTAATTTGACAATTAATTGGATGATCCCATTGAATAAATTTTATGGCTACGTAACTATAGTCAATGTCGCTTATGACCAGTGGTCCTCAGTCTAATGAATGAGTAACATGTTGTTTAATTAGTTGACTCAAATGGATATTCGGGTTGTAAAAGATGTGTTATGGGTATGGATAAAATACTAAAATGCATTACACTGTTGGGGTTGTTTTTGGCTTTCGGCCTGGGTTCGTGAGAGGGGTAATCAAGTCTAGAATTCCTTTGTTATCAGGTGCTCTGAGAAGGCTGTCGTTTTGTTCCATTATTGCATCTTCAAGCTACAACCAAAAAATATTTGCCAACACAATGCAAAGCAAGAAAAGCATAATAATCCATACAAATGTATAATAGCAAAGAGAAATTTGAGTGAGTGATAGGGAGAAGAGATGTAGCCAAGTTGGTACAAGTTAAAGTATCAAATATGGATTTGCTGAAGGAGAAATAATGGATTTTTTTTTGTTGAGGTATATATTATGTGATTTTGTAAAATAAACAACTAATAACAATAATAAATTTGTCACAGTTAATAAATAATAAAAACTTACAGTGAATACAAAATGAATAGATGCAAATTGATCAAGGCTAGTGTATTACATTATGTCCTTAAGACAGATTTCACCTCTCACACTATTATCTTAGTGGTGCTTTGAGACCCTTGGACGTTTGTCTTCCAAGATACAATGATCAACGACACGCAGAAGAAGTACAAGCAATCTCCGTGCCTAATGAAAGTAACTGGTGTCTCTTTCTCTCTTTTGATTTATGCAAATGAGACTCTCAAAATAGTATGAAATAACTAACTCAAAAAGCAATTTCAAAAGTAACTAACTTAAATGAATGAAGGGACACCCTATATATAGATAAAGTCACACCTGTTCGGAAAAGGTGTGAGATGAACAGTCACAATTATTCAGAAAAGACACAACACTTTGTGGGAAAATAATGTATTAATAAATACATAAATTGGATGGACTGGACCTAACTCACATGAACCCACTTGGCCCACTTTTAATTGGCAATTTCTCATTAACTCCTAACTATTTTCCAACATTTTTTTGTTGAGCTTTTTGTGAAAATAGGCACTATAGTTTTTTTTGAAAAAAAGTATAGTTTTTTGAGTTTTTAATCCCACCTTGGGTTGCTGGATGCCCCTTTGTACGTGGGACTCATGTTCCCTATTATGGAGCTAGTTAGACCATGATAAGAACCCCAAAGGATGGGTTGTATTCGCTGGATAATGGCATGAGTCATTTTGTGCAGTGGACTATTGGGAAAATTGAGCCAAACACGGTTTTAAACAAAGGGCGATCGATGACCCAGTTGACCTAAAGGTGATCTGCTTGCTTCCCTAAGATGAATAAAGTATTATTGAGTTGCTAGATTTGTAAAATCTAGTAGTTATGAGAGATGGTTGTGTTGGGGTATTTGTTTCTATCCATCAGACATATCTTCCTTCCCAACAGATATATGGAATCTTTTAATAACAACTAATCTTTGCACGTTAGGTTGGCCAAGGACTAAATGGGTCTCACAGCTATTTCAAGTTTAAGCGTGAGTTTTTATTGAGCCTAAAACTAGTGAGAAATGTTCCTTAGGCCCTATAATCCACTCCTCCTATTTTTTTTTTCTTCCCAATTCTTAGTCTTTTTCAACATGTGCGCTTGGTCCACTTAGTGAAGCCAAAATAAAAGTCCAAGTCCGTGCTCGACTGTTGCATCTTAAATTGTGTGGGTTTTGAGGGTTTGGGTCCAATTTGAAGTGCTTTGATCACACAGTGCAGGCCATGCATATTTTGGCTATTTTTGCATTTTTTTTAGACCCTACCATACATTAAATGCAAAATATATGCATGCTAACAATCACTTCTTCAACATGCCATTTTTTATCATATGAGTAATGTAGTTCTTATAGTTTAGTTATGTTTACTTGTTGCCATTTATTTTATGGCAAGTTGGAGTAGTGTAATTTACTTTTTGGACCATTGTATTATGTTCTTCGACACTTGTATTATGTTCTTCGATTAATGAAATTAAGTTTTTTATTTTTTATTTTTCAATTTCTAGGTTGTGGTTTATTTTATTTACATTAGTTTTATTATTGTTGTCATGTTTTGGTTGGAAATATAAAGCATGTGAGTCTGCAAATAAAACAACAAACAAATAATTAAATTGTGAACTATTATAAACAATAAAACTCACAGTGAACGTATAAATGAATTGATCCAAGGCTAGTATTTGACAATACGCTTAAGACAAATTTCGCCCATCACAATGGTGCTTTGAGCCCCTTGAACGTCTGTCTCCCAAGATACTATGATCACCGCAGAAGAAGCATAGCAAATTGGATTATGTATGTAAAATGTTACTCAAAACGAAACGAGAGACTCTTATTTATAGACTAAAAGCACTAGTTCATAACAGTATCTGACACAATGATTTTACATTACTTTCATCCATGTTCAAGTAGACACTTTAGGAGTCAATTTCTCATTCACACCGTAATAAATTTAAGTAAGTGATCACATGTCGTTATTCTTTATAACGTAGAGAACACGACCTAAGTCAGACCCACCTCAAAGGATGTGTGGATCCCACTTTTATGTTGGCTCAAAGTTAGCCAACTACACTTGCTAAAAGATCATTTTCCAACATTTTTTAAAACTCTCTTTGCTTAGAAAGTTCTTTTGATTGAGGTATTGTTGAAGCCATATCCAATTTACTCCAACTTGTATTTGTTCTTTTAGTTACAATTTTTTTTTTTGGATAGATGATATTAAAAAATGATCATCTCTCATGAAATCTTTTAATTCTTTCTAATTTTGAGTTGGATGAAAGAAATGTGGTATATAAAAAATCTAATAGTTTAAGAAAAACTCATGTAAACTACAGAAATTCAAATACATGTTACATGTCACAAATCTAACTCAAAATTAGAGAAAACTGAAGAATTTCAATAGGAGGGAACTCAGGCAAAGATATCTAGCCCAAGATTGGATTTCCAAAAAGAAAAGTTTAGTTTAATTGGTTCTAGGACAATGGACTCTGCCGAGGATTATATTTACCCAAAAGTACGTACCTGGTTTTGGAACTTTTGGACGCTGCATAGATTCCATCAAATGTCCCATGTGCAGTCCACAGTCTACACTTGAATGCAAGCGTAAAGCAAATGCATGTTATCCGTTGCTACTTTTTAGGGGAGGGTTTGGCCAAAGAGAGGTTGAAGAACAACCCACTTATCAAGAAATAAATAAATAAAGACACCACAATGTACGAATATGAGTATCTATTTGGTACAAATTATTTTTCAGCTTTTTTGACAATTTATTGTTTGAAAAAACTATACTTTAAAAAAAGTGAGTTAAAAAAAGTGTACTTTAAACAAGTGTAGTTTATTATCACTAAACCTATACTTCCCTTCCCATTTTATATTTAGGAGAAGATGACAATCTTTGTTCTAAAGACTATTACATAACATGACTGTGTAAGTGCAAAATGTGGTTGTAGAATCCACTAGAGAGACAGTTCAACATCGTACGAGGAACTTTTTTTTTTTTTAGATTTTCAAGTTCATTGATGATAGCTTAATAAGGATTAGATTTATTAAAATTAATATTATATACTGTTATCAATTTCATCTTTGACCAAATAATGCGAATTGGGTGTCTATAAAGTGAGGGAAAAAAGAAAGAAAAGAAGTAATGCTAACTTGTAGCAACTACCGTGATAGGCCAAATATTTCGAATTGGGTATCACAACTCCTTGATAATAATAATAGGCAGTGGGAATGTGGGACAGATCAAAGCTGCTACAAATCTTTGATCTATACAAATAACCAACAATATTTGTAGAATTTATCTACCAGCGTACTATCTTGACCATTAGCCCAGTATATTTAACTTAAAACTTTTTTCCCCTTTCCGCATATGTTTAACATTGTATTTGGTTGTTTCTTGCAGCTTTGCCTTGAAGTCTGTTTTAATTGTCGTTTATAATGATAATTAAAGGACAAGTTGATTAGTATGACAATTTATAATTAAGGGACAAGTTTATTGGTTTTTGTGTATTACAGCTAATCTTCACGAAAGGGGATGGTGGATTTGAAATCAAACGTTGTACGAGTTCATTTAATAAATCTCTACTTGTTTTGTCACCATCTAGTTATTTCCTAGATGGAAGTGTTCGGTTTTCCTTGGAAAGAGGAAAATAAAGTAAACAATTGAAAAGAAATGTGTGTGGCCTGCAACTTCACAAACTAGGGATGGCCAATTGGCTGGGGCAGGTTTTTACTTTTTACCAGACCAATGAATTTTCTGCGCCGAGGCCGTCTGCTATTAGCTCTCCAATCCGGGCATGTTAAGAATATATATTAAAACATATTTTTATTTTTATTTATATTAAAAATATTTATATATGTTAAAATTTGGTTAATAGTGTTTTATGTTTTTGAGATTGCTATTTAATTTATTTATAAAAAATAATTAAGAGGAAATCATTCAGGTTACTCGACCTAACGTAAGAATAAATTTGGATTGATGAATTTAACGGTTTCAAGTAGTTATAGGACGGATAATATTTTGGTTATTTTTTTAGACTTTCCATTATATGAAAACCAAACACATATTTAAGGGACCAAAAACATTTATTAGACTTACCTTAAGTTTCAGTATAAATTTATTCAAAAATTAAATGATTGAATTATATTAAATTGTCTTTTTCAAATTTGTGCATTTCACATTAGAGTGCAGGTAACAAGATTAACATTATGTTTATAAAAAAAATAAAAACAAGATTAATATTATATTATTTTCCTTTTTCCTATGTAGAGATACACAATAAATCACTAGTTCTCTTCGGTCTTCATTGCACTTTCTTTTCTATTGTACTTGTCATTTCAGCACCCTTTTGAGTAAGATTGCCTCCATTCAAACTCATTCTTGACTCTCAATTTGACGATCAGTGCAATCCTTTGACGTTTGAGTGTGTGAGTATCTTCGTTGCTCAATCTCAAGTCGAGGAGCAGAAAAGGAAACTCTTTTTCCGTTGAGATCCGAATTGAAAGACATTTCCAACGTTCCCTGTTTTCATTTGTCCTCTTAATTAATTTTCGCTGCAACTTCTTTTTGTGTAGTCATCCTTTTATTTTGCTCCAGCTTAAAAAAAAAAAAAAAAACAAAAAAACCAAGAAAAAAAGAGAGAGAGTCATACTTTATACTTTACGGCTTTCGTGTTTTCATCCTCTTAGTTTGGTTTTACTTTGCTACGATTCTATTAAAAAAAAAAAAAAAAAAAAAAAAGGAAAAAAGGAAAAAAAGAAAAAGAAAAAAAAAAAGGTGAGATATTTACAAGTGTTTTTTAGCTCAGTTTTTGTTGTAGTTTTTGTATTATCATCCTCTCATTTGAGTTTTACTTTGCTCTTCTAACTTAGGTACTCCCAGCTTTTCACCACTACTGGTCCTATTTACCATAGCGACTATACTTGATCTGCCAAGTCAAGAGAGTAGAAGAGCAACCTGCTAAATTGTTGTGTGAAGTTGAGAGAGGTACTTCCTTTTACTTTCTTAATTTTAATTTTTCCTAGTGAAAGGGGAGAGAAATAATCCTTTTGTTTCTTAAGTTGATTTTTGTTGCTTTAATTTTTGATACGTAAATGATTTTAATATGCTCCACTTATCTAGAAGAAGAAAGGAGAAGATATCGTCTACTGTACACTTACATTTTCTGAAACTAAGCATAGTGATTGTCCAAGTGGAAAATAGCCTGCTCTAGATTGAAATCCTAAAGAGAGGTATATATATATATTTTTTTTTCTTCTTTCTCATATGTGCTTTAATTTGACTAGGTTCTTGCTTTATTATAGTTGAAATCATTGTTCCTAATTTGGTGCTTTGGTATTGGTTGTAATCGCTGTTCCTCATTCAATTTAATTTTAAATCCATGACCCTTCAAAAGAAAAGGATAAAAGAAGAAAGAAACAAGTAAGTTTGGAAGCAAGAACAGAGATTGATCTTTTCTTGAGACATTAATGGACTCTACAGTAAAAAAAGAATGAATGATTTTTAAAGTCTTGCGAAGCTCTCCTATCAAATATTATTTCGGCCTAAAAGTTGAAAACATTTTTAGAGAAAACTATTTGTTTTCTAGTATTTCAACATCTTCTAGTGTTTTCGTATGGAAAGTCACAAATTTTTTACATTTATATATATAAATATTAAATAACTGACTTTAATTCACTACTTTAGAATATTAATATACAACAAATAAGATCAACCCAGAATAAAAAAAAAAAAGAAATTGAAAATTACATTATAAGCTCTAAAGCACAATCAAAATAAAAGTAATAGCAATAGCAAAAAAATAAAATAAAATAAAAACTATCAACTGAACAATAATGCCCATCACCTAACCCACAATTTAATTAATCAAGCAATCACATGCATAAATATAAACACTTGAAACCTCCAAAAGGCCATTTAAAATTTATTTTTATGGCTTTTAAAAGTTTGGGGGTAATTCCTAAAATTTTGAGGTATTACCCCCAAAATTCCTAAAGTTTGGGGGTTTTGTTTTGTTATTTATGGAGTTTTATTGGGTATTTTGGTCATTTTAAAGATTTAATGGGTATTTTGGCAATTTTAGTAGTTTCGAGGGTTTTTTTTTTTTTTGTTCTTTTTGGAGTATTTTTATCACATTAAAGGTTTTCGTTGTATTTGGAGAAAGAATGTTCTCTCGAGACGGAAAATGTTTTACACTCCTTAAGGGTGTAAAACAATTTAAGGCCCAAAGATGGTGTTTTTCTTGTTCAAAGGAAAATGATTTCAGATTGACCTACTTTTTTGGCTGTGCCAAACAAATACTATAATTCACGATAATTTACAATTCAAACATTTTACTCCTTGCTTAATTGCTTCATGCTTTAGCTCTAAATCTTATAACCTTGATGTCGTCAACAAGCCTTTGAATATCTCTTTTAATCTCATAATTTCTTCATTTGATAAACATATTGGACATATTGTTGGGAATTTTAAGGAAAATAATGGAAAAACAAAAAATTGAATAAGGCTTAGGCCTGAGAGGCATGATAGATCATTGTCCTTAAGAAGAAATTTTCCCCCACTCGGTCGAGTTCGCTAATAGGTTCCTAGCAAATCACCCCTAGGATAGAACTAAGCTTGAGTTTTACAAGTAGCAATCTTCGAGAAAAACACGAATTTCTATTTTTTGGTGTGCAACACATGAAATTTTTAAGGAAAACTTTCAACAACTACTAACTAATTAGATCGATGAATATATATAGATATATGGATTAACTTGTAAAGAGACACAATCAAAAAACACTTTGAAAGTGTTGCAACCTTTCAACAATCAGTTATTACCGAATTATAATCGTTAGGCACAAAACCCAATTCAAAAATTTGAATTAATTCTGGAGAAAGTCGCACTGGTTCACAAAGATCCGCATCTTGTCTGCAAGCTACCTTGATCGATCAAGATTAAGATCTTAATCATGATCGAATGAAGATCAATCTAGGCTTAAATTGTGTCAAACAAAGAGTTTTTGATACATTCTATTGCTATCTCGATCGCTTGTTGGTCGATCGAACTTACTAGACTGACACTCAATCAAACGAGTTCAGTAGGAATCTCAATTTTGCAGAATTCATACATTTCCAAGGTTTATTTCCCTCACATTAAATTACAACCTACATGTATATACCTATATTTACAACATATATCATAACCTAATGTTAAAAATATTCCTGAAGCCAAAAAGGCTTACATAATGCAAGTTCAACAAGACCAAGAAAAATCTAATGAATAAGAACAAAAATGAAAATGAAACAGCAATTTCCTTTTTGTTCAAGTACAATACTTTATTAATAATAAGGTTTAGGTAAATTACACTGACATCCTCGATGTTTGGTGAAACTAGACTAGCTACACTCTTTTCAACAAATGACACTCCACTCCAAATTTTCCAAAATAATTCACACTCCGCTCCAAAAATAGAGTTGAGTGTGAATTATTTTGGAGTGAAGTGTCAATTATTTTGGAAATTTTGGAACGGAGTGTCATTTGTTAAAAATAAGGTGTAACAAGTCTAACTTCAGCAAATATTAGGGATGTCAGTGTAATTTACCCTAAGGTTTAATTACACTTTCAATCTTCAACTTATGTCCTTTGTTTCAAAATCACTCTCAACGTTTCAAATGTGTCATGTTAGTCCTTAAACTTTCATCATCGTGTCACTTTGGTCATTGCCATTAATTGGTGGATGTAAAATGCTAACGTGGCTAGCAGATTTATTAAAATAGGATCATAAGGAGCTACTCAAAAGACACAATATGTTTTTAACTTATTTATAAAGAAGTAAATTTGAAAAGAAGGGATTTTTTTTTCTCACTATATATCTCTAGATTTAAAATTGAAAGCAACAAGTTTTCTTATTTTTCTAAAATGACAAAAACTTAGATACACTTCCTTATGTACACTAACTTAAGTTCCCAAATTATATGGCTGCATTGATTTAATTGTTTTTTGGGGAGATAACATTGTTTGTACTGTATTGATTAATATAACCATGTGTTTGAATTTAATTGAGAAATCTAAGATACAATACCTAAGGAATTGTACTATACCCAAATTTTATTTTTCTAAGACAACCTTTATTTGATTATTACCGACTTTTTCTCTTTTTGTTATATAAAAAAAAATAGTTTGAGAAGTTGCATTAAAAATTTAAGGGCTAATTATACCTTTCATCCTTGAAATCTGGTTTAAGTTCGATTTTGGTCCCTCAAATTTAAAATGTACAGATTTAGTCCTAAAATTTCAAAAATAGAACAATTTTGTCCCTTGATTATTATTATTATTATTATTATTATTATTATTATTACGAATTGGATGTCCGAGGAACCCAAATTTTATAAGGACCAAATTAAACCTAAAACATATCTAAAGGACCAAAAACCTTATAATTAAGGGTTCAAAATCGAACTAACCTCATCTTAAAGGAACCAAAATCAAACTAGCCTCAAATTTCAAAGACAAAATCAAAAAATTTTAAATTTGGAGGACCAAAATTGAACTTACATTAAATTTCAGTATAATATGTGTATTTAAAAATGTATTCCACAATATAGATATACATTGCAGAGGTGATAGGATAAATATTATATTTTATTCGTCCTTTTTCCTATGTTGAGATTCACATACAATCTCTAGTTCTCTTCAGGCTTCATTGCACAATCTTTTCTATTGTACTTGTCATTTCAGCACCCTTTTGAGCGTAAGATTGGCCGCATTCAATCTCATTCTTGGCTCTCATTTGGCCATCCGTGGAATCCTTTTGACTTTGAGTGTGTGAGTGTCTTCGTTTCGCAGTCTTATATCAAGGAGCATAACGATACACCTCTTTGATTTTGTATCAAGTTTTGACATGTCTTCACCTAAAATATGAACAGATGTGGGACACCCAAATATTCTTATTAAGGAGTAATCAACTTTTTGTTATTTCCATACTTCCTCAGCGACTTTCCCATTAAGTGCAAAGGTGATCGATTGATAATATAACAAAAAATATTTATTTTTTCTGCCTTAAAGATTTTAGGAAGCTCAATCTTAGACATCTGGTTATCTATGTAATTGTTCTTTTAAGTGTTCTGACTATCTCTAACTCTTTTCCGTTGAGATCCAATTGAAAGACATTTCCAACGTTCCTTGTTTTCATTTGTGCTCTCAATTAATTTTCGCAGCAGCTTCTTTTTGTGTAGTTATCCTCTCGTTTTGGTTTTATTTTGCTCTTGCTTAAAAAAGAAAAAAAAAAAAATCCAATAAAGAGTGTTATACTTTCTACTTTACGGCTTTCATGTTTCCATCCTCTTAGTTTGGTTTTACTTTGCTATGATTCTATTAAAAAAAGAAAAGGAAAAGGTGAGATATTTATATTTCTAAGTGTTTTTTAGCTCAATTTTTGTTGCAGTTTTTGTGTTATCATCACTACTGGTCCTATTTACCATAGCACTATACTTGAACTGCCAAGTCAAGAGAGTAGAAGATCAAACCTGCTAAATTGTTGTGTGAAGGAGAGAGGTACTTCCTTTTAGTTTCTTGATTTTAATTTTTCCCTCATTTGCTTATTTGTTTGTTTGATAAGTGATCAGTAGTGAAAGGGGACATAATCCTTTCATTTCTTAAGTTGATTTTTGATACTTAAATAATTTTAGTTTGCTCTACTTATCATGACAAGAAATAAAGGAAAAAGAAGAAAGGAGAAGATATTGTCTACTGTACACGTTTACTGATACTCAGCATAGTGACTGTTCGAGTGGAAAACAACCTGCTCTAGGATTGATATCCTGAAGAGAGGTATTTTTATTTATTTTTCTTCTTTCTCATATGTGCTTGGACTAGGTTCTTGCTTTATTATTGTTGAAATCACTATTCCTAATTTGGTGCTTTAGTATGTGCTATAATCGCTGTTCCTCATTTAATTTTATTTTACATAAACAGCCCTTCAAAACAAAAGGATAAAAGAATAAAGAAATTAACAAGGAAGTGCTATAATCGCTGTTCCTCATTTAATTTTATTTTACATCAACAGCCCTTCAAAACAAAAGGATAAAAGAATAAAGAAATTAACAAGGAAGTTTCAAAGCAAGAATATAGATTGTTTTTTTACTTGAGAAATTAACCGACTTTACAAAAAAGAAAAAAATAAAAAAAAAAATGAGTGAATGATTTTCTAAGTCTAGCAAAGCACTCTTATCAAACATTATTCCGACTCCGTTTATTTCGACCTAAAATGTTTTCACGGAAAACTATTTGTTTTTTAGTATTTAGTTGTGATTTTGAAAATGTTTTGGAAATGTTTTATGGTTTTGGCTCGTTTGGAAATTTTTTTCATATATATATATATATATATAAACAATTATTAAATAACTAACTTTAATTTACAAAGTTATAATAGAAATATAAAAAAACTAAAACCAACCTAGAATTAAGAAAATTAGAAATAAACTAATTGAAAATTACACTATAAGCACAATCAAAACAAGAGTGATAGCAAACAAAAAAAAAAAAAACTAAACTTACCAAAAATAAAAACTATCAACTAGACAATAATACCCATTACCTAACCAACCCATTTATTCTACGCAAGACCTAACCCAACAATTTAATTAATTAAGCATTTGCATGCATAAATATAAATACTTGAAACCTCTAGAAAAATATTTGAAAGGTTTTTTATTTTTTTATTTTTTTATTTCTTTTATGGCTTTTAAAAGTTTGGGGGTAATTCTTAAAATTTTGAGGCATATCGTGGTTATTTTGGAGGTTTCATAAGACATTTTCATCATTTCGATGGTTTTTAGGGGAAATTTTGTCATTTCGGTGGTTTTAGGAGTTATTAAGTTATATTGGTGGTTTTAAAGGTATTTTGGTGATTTTGAAGGTTTTAATGTTATTTTGGTTATTCTTTAGGTTTGAGGATATTTTGATCATTTTGAAGGTTATGACAATATTTTGGTCGCTTTGGAGTTTGGATTTTAGGGGTATTTCTATCTTTTTAGAATTTTTGAAGGTGTTTTGGTCATTTTGAAGTTAAGGGGGCATTATGGATGATTTGAGAATATTTTGAATATTTTAGGGGTATTTATATCATTTTAGACGTTGTTAAGGTATTTTGGTCATTTTAAAGGTTTTTTTTTTTGGTTGTTGTTGTTGTTGTCATTTTAGATGTTTCAATGGTATTTTGGTCTTTTTAAAGGTTTTAGGGGGCATTTTGGAGGTTTTGAGCTTATTTTTGTTATTTTAGAGATTTTTTTTTTGTTGTTTTGTTGTTGTTATTTATGAGGTTTTATTGGATATTTTGATCATTTTAAAGGTTTAATGGGTATTTTGGTAATTTTAGCAGTTTTCAGTGTTTTTTTGTTGTTGAGATTTTAGGGGTATTTTTATCACCTTGAAAGTTTCCGTGGTATTTTAACCATTTTGGAGAGAGAGAGAGAGAGAGAGAGAGAGAGAGAGAGAGAGAGAGAGAGAGAGAGAGAGAGAGAGAAGTTATGTTCTCTTGAGGTGAAAAATGTTTTACGTGGAAAATGATTTCGGATTGACCAACTTTTTTCATCGCGCCAAACAAATGTTACAATTCACGATGTGTTACGATTCAAATATTTATCCCTCGCTTAATGGAATCATGATTCAAACATTTATCCCTCGCTTAATGGAATCATGTTTTAGCTCTAAATCTTATAATCACGATGTTGTCAACAAGCCTTTGAATATCTCTTTTAATATCATATTTTCTTGATGTGATAAACATATTGGACATATCATATCCCAATGTTAAATTTTCCTAAAGTCAAAAAGGCTTACATAGTGCAAGTTCTATGAGACCTAGAAAAATATAATTACGAAGAAAAAAAATGAAAAAGAAACAATAATTTCCTCTTTGTTCGAGTACAATACGTTATTAATAATAAGGTTTTATTATACTTTTGGTTCTCAACTTATGCCATTTGTTTCCAAATGGTCCTCAACAAATGTTTCATTTTAGTCCTTAAAGTTTCATCAGTGTCTTTTTGGTCCTTGCGTTAAATGGTAGATGGAAAATGCTAATCTGACTAACAAACTTATTAAAATATTAATAAATGCTGATGTGTCATGTTAAAAAAAAAAAAAAAATTGAATTAAACTTGAGGTAAAGTTGGATCAAATCTAAAGAGGCAAGGTAAATCCCTAACTTGTGTTGTAGTGTTCAACTCGTGACCGAAGCAATAACAACTCTCCATCTCCGACCCCCGTGTTCCACCACCCACGCACCTTCGTGCTCCCCCAACCACGCAACTCGCACACTCTCTCTCTCTCTCTCTCTCTCTCTCTCATCCAAACTAAAATCTCAACTATATCACACGAAAACCGAAAAAACAAACCTCTAAAATTTCAAACATTTTTTTTTTCTCAAGAGAGAGACCAGGAGGTGCATGGCTGGCAGAGCACGAAGGTCAGTGATGGAGAGTTGTTGTTGCTGGGGTCACAGGTTGAACACTACAGCACGAGTTAGGGATTTACCTGGCTTGTTTAGATTTGATCCAACTTTACCTCACGTGCCATATACGTGAGGTTCATTCAAATTATTATTATTATTATTATTATATGAGTTGGCATGACATGTCTGTATTTATTAATATTAGTAGAGAACTTGTGTGATGCACTGTTAATGTTATAAATTGTAGTATTATCATGCAAGCGATACATTATTTTTTTACTACACGAATTTGGTTTCATGACTTAATAAAATTTTACTACAAAATTTGAATTTCTAAAAGGAATTACATGTCACAAAGTATTCAATGTTTCAAGTTTCCTAAATTACAAACTAATAAACCAAAATAAAAAGAACAACATCAGAGTCTAATTGTAATATGCTTCCTTCTCTACTTCCATCAAGTACTTGCAATAAAAAGGAAAGAACCTATAATTAGACAAATAATGCCTTGAAAATAATGCTAACAATGATAAGACAATTTTATTTCAACTTTCAAGTACCAAATAATCTACCACTTCTATACAATCTAAGACATCGAATACACATGATAGCCATGTTAAACTGAACAAGCTCAACAATTATCAATCCGCGAAAGTCAAAGTACTCAGTCTAAACAGTCTAAGAATGATAAATCTTAAGTGCTTTAGTTTTCAGAAACTCACAATAGAGTCTGCAAAAAACATTGCCTAAGCATATTAAACCATGCCCAACCCAACATAAATAATAATCAAGCAGACACCTATTACAAATCCAAAAGATCCACAAACCAAAACTAATTACCCAAATAAAAACATCCACATGCCTTATAGTCCTCTACTCATTATGAAATGTCTCACTTTATAATTTAAAAAGCAACCATTAGGCAAATGACTACCTTTTTTTTTTGTTGCTAAATTAGGCAAATGACTACACTACTACATTCAAGCTTCAACTACATCTTTGACAATGATCCAAGATAATCCATCTTACCTAAAAAGAGCATAAAGATTGAATTTCAAACTGCCACTTCCTTGTATGACGAGCCTAATGGCATTCCCAAATAATTCATAGGTAAAGAGCCAATCTTACAATGCATAATTGCAGCCAACTCATCGACTCCTTCCACCATCACTAAGATTAAACATTAATCCCGTATCTAATTTAAAACATAAAATAACTGACCTGATAGCTACAAGAAGATTATTAGTATTAGCATCACTGAAAAAGATGTGATATAAAAAAGAGATGAGAAATACTAAAAAATTCACAACTCCCATGAACATTGAAACCAAAAAATTAAAGCAAGTTGATTAGTCTTTCTGTATGACAATTTATAATTAAGGGACAAGTTTATTCGTTTTTGTGTAAGACAGCTAATCTTTAGGAAAGGGGATGGTGTATTTGAAATCAAACGTTGAACGAGTTCTTTAATAAATCTCCACTTGCTTCTCAAAAAAATAAAAAATAAATCTCCACTTGTGATGGTAAGATTCTTATTTTGTCACCATCTAGTTATTTCCTTGAAAAGAGGAACATAAAGTAAACAATTGAAAAGAAATGTGTGTGGCCTGCAACTTCACAAACAAGGGATGGCCAATTGGTTTTTACTTTTTACCAGACCAATGAATTCTCTGCGCCGCGGCCGTCCGTATTAGCTCTTCAATCCGGGCATGTTAAGAATATATATTAAAACATATTTTTATTTTTATTTATATTAAAAATATTTATATATGTTAAAATTTGGTTAGTAGTGTTTTATGTTTTTGAGATTGCTATTTAATTTATTTATAAAAAATAATTAAGAGGAAATCATTCAGGTTACTTGACCTATCGTGAGAATAAATTTGGATAGGTGAACAGAAGGGTTTCAAGAAGTCATAGACTCATAGGTTGGATAATATTTTGGTTGTTTTTGAGACTATCAATTATCAAAAAAAATTATATGAAAACCAAACTTAAAGATTCGTCATCTTATACGATTTTGAAACTTGATATAAATATGGTTTATGATGGATTTGAGTGGTGTTATCTGAGGAAAGTTTTGGATCATTTGGGATTTCATGAGATATAGGTGGTTTTTAAAAAGAATCCTTAAATTTTATCCTTGTGACAAATATAATCCAATATTTTTAAATGTGCTACTTTAAACTCCATACTTTATTATTGTGTCAAAGTAAATCTCGCCCCTTACTCTTTATTAGTTATAACTTACTTGACCATTGGGCCTTTGCCCAGTGGTGCAAGGAGATCCCCTCCCCCCAATTGGCAGAGGTTCGAATCCTCTCTACTCTCAAATATTGTGTGCGTGTGTAGTGTAGATTTCTATCTCAAGATTAAAAAAAAAAAAAAATTGTAACTTTCTTAATTATCCTTTTCCATGTTTCACTCTCCGTCTCTTTCTCTCCAATGAAAATCATTAAAAAAAGAATAGAGTAGTGTAGATTTCTATTTCAAGATCACAAAAAAAAAGTTTGTAACTTACTTCATTACGCTTTTCCATGTTTCACTCACGGTCTCTTTCTCTCCAACAAAAATCATTAAAAAAAGAAGACTACTCATCTCTCTCTCTCTCTCTCAGTTAAACAAAGATCTTCAGGAAACAAATGTTGGCTATCGTGTTTCTCTCTCTCAGATTAACTGGAATCATGTTGTTGTGCAATATTATTTTGTGGACATTCTGTTCTAACAGCTGTTTACTTGATAAATAGACTTCCTTCTCCCATTTTGTCACACAAATCTCCTTATTAAAAGCTTCTCCACAAACCTCCTTCTCATTCACATCTTAAAGTGTTTGGCTGTCTTTGTTTTGCTTCCACTCTCTCTAATCACAAAACAAAATTTGATCCTAGAGCTAAACCTTCTGTTTTCTTAGGATATCCTTCTGGTGTCAAAGGTTACAAACTTCTTGATTTGACCAATCACCATGTTATTATTTCTAGGGATGTGATTTTCCATGAACATGTGTTTCCATTTCATAATACACTTTCTGCAGATTTTTCTCTTTTTGATACCAATCTGCCCAACACCACTCTGCCAACCAGTCAGCCCAATTTTTCTGATATACCTCTTGATTCTACTATTTCTTGCCCTATAAATCAAGGTCTCAATTCTGAAGAACCTTGTTCTATCTCCACTCCTGTTCTCACCTCACTTTCTACAGATTCTCCAACCATACCACACCTAGATGTTCCTT
Source organism: Fagus sylvatica (assembly GCA_907173295.1). Taxonomy (NCBI): domain Eukaryota; kingdom Viridiplantae; phylum Streptophyta; class Magnoliopsida; order Fagales; family Fagaceae; genus Fagus; species Fagus sylvatica. The sequence goes on from OU015761.1 coordinate 16,409,242, forward strand.
CTTGTTCTGAGTCAGTTTCTTCTCCCTTAAGAAGGTCCACAAGAGTTTCTACACCTCCAACTTATCTCCAAGATTATCACTGCAAGATAGCTTAGTCTGCTATTTTTACCAGTTCATCCTCAACTACCTCTACAGGTACTTTATATCCTCTTTCTTCATCTTTATCATATGACCATCTCTTTTCTTCCCATAGAAATTTTGCCATTTCTGTCACTGTCATCTCAGAACCTATTTCTTTTACCCAAGCTAATCAACACTCTCATTGGAGACAAGCCATGACAGATGAGCTTAAGGCTCTTGAAGCAAGCAATACTTGGTCTCTTACACATTTACCTCCTGGTAGAACATCCCATTGGTTGTAAGTGGGTTTATAAGGTGAAGCTTAAGGCTGATGGCTCTTTTGAGAGATATAAGGTTAGGTTGGTGGCTAAGGGTTACACTCAACAAGAGGGTTTAGACTACTCTGAGAGTTTCTCCCCAGTGGCTAAGTTCTCCACTGTAAGAACCCTGCTTGCCATTGCTTCTGCTCAACACTGGTCTCTTATTCAACTTGATGTAAATAATGCTTTTTTGCATGAGGGACCTCAATGAAGAGGTTTATATGCTTTTACCACCTGGTTTTCCTAACAAGGGGGAGACTGATCTTGTATGTAAGCTACATAAATCACTCTATGGTCTTAAACAGGCATCAAGGCAGTGGTTTGCCAAGTTTTCATCTACTCTCATTAAACAAGGCTTCCTTCAGTCAAAATCAGATTATTCCTTATTCACCAGGACTCAAGAAACAACATTTATAGCCTTACTTGTCTATGTAGATGACATTCTAATAGCAAGCAACAATGTCACTGTTGTGCATACTCTTAAAGACTCACTTCATGCAGAATTTAAACTAAAAGATTTGGGAAATCTTAAGTATTTTCTTGGATTAGAAGTGGCTAGGTCTGCTAAAGGGATCTCATTATGCCAAATGAAGTATGCTCTTGATGTTTTATCAGACAGTGGGATGCTAGGTTCCAAACCAGTGGTTACTCCCATGGAACAAAATCTGAAATTGAGTCAATCAAATGGTGATGCACTTTCTGATCCATCTCAATACAGAAGACTTGTTGGGAGATTACTTTATTTGACAGTAACAAGGCCTGACATCAGTTACAGTGTACAAAGACTGAGTCAGTTTATGGCCAAACCAACCACTACACATCTTGCAGCAACCTATAGAGTATTGAAGTACATCAAAGGAACATCAGGCCAAGGTTTATTTTTTCCCAGCAACACAGACCTGCATTTGAAGTCCTTTTCAGATTCTGATTGGGCCAGCTGTCTAGATACTAGAAGATTTGTTACTGGTTACTGTGTTTTCCTTAGTGACTCTCTCATATCATGGAAGTCAAAGAAGCAACACACCATTTCTAGATCCTCAGCAGAAGCAGAGTACAGAGCAATGGCTTCTGTAGTTTGTGAGTTAATGTGGCTGCTTCCTTTATTAAAAGAGCTTCAAGTTAACCATCCTAAAGAAGCACTTCTTTACTGTGATAGCTAGGCAGCAATGCACATAGCTGCCAACCCTGTTTTCCATGAGAGAACAAAGCACATAGAGTTGGATTGTCATTTGATTCGAGAAAAGATTCAAGATGGCTTAGTTAGAACATTATATGTTACTTCACAGAATCAACTTACTGATATAATGACTAAAGCCTTGGGGTTAGTACAATTCAATTCTTTATTAAGCAAGATGGGTGTTCATAACATTTATGCTCCATCTTGAGGGGGAGTATTAAGAAGTGAACACTGATCTGTATCAGTGAAGCTGCTGCTACTGCATAAATGGAAGGGATGCTTATATTGAAGACATAAGCTACATGTAGTTTAGTTTGTTATCCTTTCATATGCATGTAGTTTAGTGTATTTCATTAATGGCAAAGTTGTAAATAGCTGTTTTGTTATTAGTGGAATATAGCTATCATTTCTTGTATGGTTTCTTGTACAAAGTTAGTTAGTTAGTTATTTTTCTTCTTCTAGCTTCTGTAGCATGACTGCACTGCTATATATTGGCTCCTTTGTAAACTTTTCTAAATTAATGCAAGCAGATCAATCTTGATCAATATCTCTCTCTTTTCTTTTCTCTAAAGCTTGCACTTTCAATACATGTTAAGAATATATATTAAAACATATTTTTATTTATATTTATATTAAAAATATTTATATATGTTAAAATTTGGTTGGTAGTGTTTTATGTTTTTGAGATTTCTATTTAATTTATTAATAAAAAACAATTAAGAGGAAATTATTCAAGTTACTCGACCTAACGTGAGAATAAATTTGGATAGGAGAACGGAAGGGTTTCAAGTAGTCATAGACTCATAGGTTGGATAATATTTTGGTTGTTTTTGAGACTATCAATTATATGAAAACCAAACTTAAAGATTCGTCAGCTTATACGATTTTGAAACTTGAGCCAGAACATTAAAACCACAAAAATTCCTTTACCATCTACTCCTTTATTTTCCTCCCTCATTCTCCAAGAAACCAACCCATAATCCCACACTGATTAGTTGAAACTCCATGTTTATGCATTGTATTCTCACACAAAAACAAAAATTGAAAATTCAACGAAAAATCCCAAATTAGCAAACAGTACTAAAACAAGAGGAAAACCCATAAGGAATTAAATACAAACATGGATCAGGAAGAAATGAAGGTGTAAAATTAAGGAAAAAAATATCAAATAGAAAAACCTTTTGTTTTTGTTGTCTCTCTTGTTTGGGTGCAATAGATCTAATTCATGCTCAACCACTAATGAACTAATCTACAATATCAAAGCCTTAAAATTTTACTTTCACTTATCACTTAAAATCAAACAATTACATAAAGAGGAAAACAATGTTATTGCGAAATTGATAAAGTAAATGCATAAAGCTTATTTTTGACCTAGCAAAATGGGTGAGGTCGGATGGGTTCAAATATGAATAAAAATGGGTTGTTATTTTTTATAACCCTTACTCAGTCTTTGATGGGTTGGGTCAACTCGATATAACCCACTTTTTTTTTTTTTTTTTTTTTTTTTTTTTTTTTTTTTTTTTTTTTTTTTTTTTTTTTTTTTTTTTTTTTTTTTTAAAAATTTAACATATTTTCTTAACAATTATTATTATTATTATTATTATTTTGTATTTAGTTTCAATACAAATAATAAAAGAACAAATAAAGTACTCAAAGATAAAAGTTGAATAATCCATAATTCCTTTAAGTTTATAGACCGTTAATTAATTTTAATAGCACAAAAAAATAACATATATACAAGATATACATGAAATATGAAATAAATCATATTTTTTAGTCTATGAAATATGAAATAAATGGCTACAACAACTTGGTGCATTACTATTACCCAAAAAAATCATAAATCATATTTTTTTAATTAATTTGGTTTAGTGTTTTTTCATTTGGTCAACTTTCAGGTTTCCTATATCTCACTCACAGTCCTCGTGAAGGCAGTAGAAGACCAATTCTCTTCATTAATATCCGAAAGAGAGAGGTATGTCGTTGTCTTCTTTTTGTCATTTACTTTGATTACACGTTTCATTGCTTGTCATCGTATTAATTAGGCATTTCTATTCATCTACTTTCTAAACAGCCCAAAAAAGGGCAGAACAAGGAAAACGGGGGAAAAATTTTATAAGCAAGAATGGAGTTTCTTACGGCGTCCTTTCAGGTGATCTTTGAGAAAATTATTCGATTTCACAATTGGAGTAGTTGGACGTCAGATAAGATATCCAATTGACTACAAAAAAAATACTTGACAATCTCGGAACCCAAGTTAAGGAAATTGAGGATGCAAGAGATGACGTGTGCAACGTAGAGGTTGAAGTTGCTAGAAGGAATGTAGAGCAAAATTGAAGGTAAAGTTCGGAGGTGGTTGACCGATGTTGAGGAGATCACTGCAAAGGTAGGAAAATTCTTTGAAGATGAAGGCCAAGCAAAGATGAAGTGCTGCAATGGGCAGTGTCCCAATTTGAAGGCCCGTTATCAGCTTAGCAAAAGAGCATACAAGTTGGGATTAGAAGTCAAGGAAATCAATGGGTAAAGGCAACTTCTCTACAGTTGGCTATCGCGTGCCAATAGGAAGGAATAGGGATCCACAATATCTACTAAAGGATATGAGGATTTTGAATCAAGAAGGTCAATTTTTGAGGGAGTTATGAAGGCTTTAAAAGATGATAATATTCGTGCAATTGGGGTTTACGGTATGGGCGGCACGGGTAAGACCATGCTAGTTGGAAAAGTTGCTAGACAAGCCATGGAAGAAAAGTTGTTTGAAGAAGTGGTTACAATAGTTGTATCCCAAACTCCAAACTTGAAAAAGATTCAGGAAGACATTGCGAAAGAATTAGATTTGATTTTTAAAAATGAGGAGACTGATTTCAAAAAAGCACATCTCCTGCATGAGCGATTGAATCAAGGAAAGAAGATTCTTATAATCATAGATGACATTTGGAAGAAGCTTGACTTGGAGGCTCTTGGAATTTCTTTTGAGGATGATAAAAAAGGATGCAAAATATTGCTAACATCCAGATCTAAGATGTATTGGTTAAGGATATGGATGCTCAAGAGATAATTCCGGTTGGAGTTTTATTAGACAATGAAGCAACATACTTGTTTAGGAAGATAGTGGGCGATTTAGTTGAAACCTCGGATTTTCAATCTATAGTGGATGAGGTTATTGAAGAATGTGGAGGTTTACCGATTGCCATTACAGCAGTTGCGCATGCACTTGAAAAGTGAAAAGGCTCAAAATGTATGGAAGGATGCCTTACGACAATTAAGAATGGCAAACCCAATAGACATTGAAGGGATGCATGAGAAGGTATACCCAAGTATAAAGTTAAGTTACAATGTTTTAAGCAAGGAAGCACAATCATTATTCCTATTTTGCAGTACATTCCAAGAAGATGTGGACATACCAATTGAATTCTTATGGAGACTTTTGGTGGGTTTGGACTTCTTTGAAGATGTCTTTACAATGGAAGAAGTGAGAAACAAGGTGTATACATTGGTAGGAAAACTCAAAGCTTGTTGCTTGTTGTTAGAAGGTGAAGAAAGTGGTACAGTCAAAATGCATGATGTCATTCGTGATGTTAGCATTTATATTGCGGACAAAGATAAACAAATGTTAACTATAAGAAGTTCAAATAATTTGAAAATTTTGATGAATTCGAAGGTATTGGAAGATTCAATTTTAATGGCATTGTATGACTTTGACTCTAGTGAGCTTCCCCAAAGGTTGGAATGTCCACAAGTTAAGTTGATTATTTTGGAAAGACAAAGGGATGCTTTGCAAATCCCCAATACCTTTTTTGAAGGGGTGAAAAATCTCAAAGTTCTAGTTTTGAGTCGCATACGTCGTCGTCTTACAAAACTTCCTTCATTGAATTCTTTCCACGACAATCTCCAAGCATTGCATTTGATTGACTGTGAGTTGGAAGACATAGCTATGATCGGAGAATTGAAGAATTTGAAAGTTCTTAACCTATCTGGCTCCAATATTAGACAATTACCAAAAGAAATAGAGCAATTGACTGAGCTTAAGCTTTTGGATTTGACAGATTGTTTTTACCTTAGAGTTATTCCACCCAATGTATTATCTAAATTGAAAAAGTTGGAAGAATTATATATGAAAAGAAGTTTTGATGAATGGGAGATTGAAGAACAGGGCATGGAAAGAAGGAATGCCAGGATCTCAGATTTGGATCATTTGTCCCAACTTGACCACCTTACAAATAAAAATTCCAAATGTCAAGATTTTGTCAAAATTCTTGTTTCTCGAGAACTTGGAAAGATATGAAATATTAATTGGCGACGATTGGGATTGGGATGATGAAAGTGATAGTGATAGTGAGGATGAGCCGGAAATCTTAAGAAAATTGAAACTTTGTCTTGATAGAAGCTTTCAATTAGAGGTTGGGATTAAAAAAATATTGAAGAGCTGTGAATGTCTTTATTTGGGTGAAATGGAGGGTGTTGATTGTATTCCAGACGAAGATTTCCCAAAGCTAAAGTATCTCAAGATAAAAGAAAATGCTGAGCTTCAGTACATCATCAGCTGGACGGGGGTTCAACGTGTTGCCTTTCCTCTTTTGGAGTCAATTTATTTAGATGAGGTGATCAAATTGGAAAAGATATGCCACGGCCAACTTGCTGAGGGGTCTTTCGGTAACTTGAGAAAGTTAGAAGTGTGTGGCTGTGATAGTTTGAGATTTATGTTCTCCTCTTCCGTGGTTGGATACTTTTCGAAACTCCAAGAAATAGATATACGTGATTGCAAGGGAATGAGTGCAATAGTTGCAAAAGAAAGTGAAGAAGAAATAGAGATCAATGACATCACGACCAATACAATGGAGTTTCCTCAATTGCGTTGCATCCGTATAGAGGATCTACCAAGTCTGATGGGCTTCTACTCTGGAGTTGATTCTCACTTACTTTTCAACGAAAAGGTACGTTAAGATTTGATATCCTTTGTTGATCTTGATAGCTTTCAAACAATTTCACCGCTTGAATAAATAATAATTAGTTTCATAATGCCAATAACAATAACAAGATTCCTTTCAGGCAAACATTCATTTTTGAAAAAATAAGACAAAATGAGAAATATCATTTTTCAGCTACTCTCTTTTACTCCTTTTTTTATATTTTATTTTTCATACTTTTTCTTTTCACTTAATATATTCATTTATTCTTATTAGTTTCCTCTTCCCATCATCAACTGTTCAATAAAGTTTTATTTATTTTTTATTGATTGTCCAAATCTTTGAAACAATCATTAACCAAGACAACTCTTGGAAGAGCACCCACAAAGTTCTTAACAAAACCACATTTGCTTATCCCAATTTGACTTTGTTGGTTTTTTTTTTTTTTTTCCAGAAAAATGACGTCAGCATGTGTTGCTAATATAATACCTTATAATAGGTAATTGAGCAATGAGTTTGTGATGGGTTTGCATCCTATCATAAATTATCTTTTAGAAGAAACAAAAAATAAAAATGGGGCTTTGCTCTACTCAATATTAGTTATTGTTTGGAAATCCCACATGGAGAGAAAAGTATATATAAAAATAAAAATAAAAATTAAGGAATTAATATTACACAATTAGGACAAAACTCATAAGCTTAAGTTTATGGGTTAAGTGACATCCTTATATGTTATATTAAAGTCTCAATTGAAGTTTTCTCAAAATGTTATCTCCCCAACATGTGGTGATATGAGGAAGTCGTGGTGCTTACTAACAGTGATGGTTTTTTTATTTGGATGTAAAGGTGGTTTTACAGATGTGGGAACGATATGTCATGAAAGTATCGATTTTGATAAGGCTTTCTTAGTTTTGAATTAAAGATTTAGATTAAAGATCTCCTTCCTTAGTAGCTTGGAAGGGGAGATTGTTGAGGTGCATGACACCTTGGGTAATCCAGCCCACACCAAAGTGAAGCTCATATAATGACCTTGCTGGTCACATCAAGAAATCTTCTTCAATTAGGAATTTGGTACTGTGAGTCTCTAGAAGACTAAAGGCAGTTGGGGTTAGTGCGTGTCACCTAGGAGAGAGAGCAAGCTCATATAATGACGTTTATGTGATTTTTGAGAGAGAGCAAGCTAGTGCATGTCGCCTAGGAGAAAAAGAAAAGAAAAGAAAAGAAAAGCACAGAAAGTAGTGCAGCTTGCAAGCCCGAGAGAAAAAAAGAAAAGAGTGTAGGGCATATGTGAAAGTAAAGAAAAGTACGGTCTTTTTTTTTTTTTTTTTTTTTTTTTTTTTTTTTTTTTTCTTTTTAGTTGTGAGGCACACAAAGAAGAAATTTTTTGGGGTTTTCTCTAGAGATAGGGTTTTGAATGCTAAAACCACAGAGAGTTCTACCTACTGAGTGAAGAACTTAGGTAAGTTCATATTAATTCCTAGAGAGATAATATTAATGTATTTGATGTGTATCTCAAGTTAGGCATAAATTTAAAAAGATATTGTAACCAATTTGATTGTAGTGGACTTATTCGAAATTAGTCATGTTGCTTTTCCTTTCAAGTAAAAAAGGGTATTCCATGTAAATATTTAGGGACAATTACACTTTACCACCCTGAACTTTGACCCATTTTTCAATGTCCTCCAAACTTCCAATTTGTACAATTTACCCTTAAATTGGACTCAATTGCACGCCTGATACTCCTTCCGTCCAAATTACTATTAAACTTGACGGATAATTAACTCAAGTGCCAAACATGTGACCCATGGTCCCACTCACATAGTTGTCAGCCTTAATTATTTGCAAAAAACCAGAATTGCCCTCAACATCTACCGAGACCCTTATGTTTTTTTTTTTTGCTAAATGTGAAGATTTCATTAAGAAGACAAAAGAAAGACATCTCTTAGCCATGCTTCTTTAACAAAAGGTTGAAGAGTTTCTTTACTACAGCAAAATGGAAGACATAATGAGTGAGCAACCTTGTTCATCAGCGCATGTTTTTCTCTCTTTCTCCTCATCAACGCCGCGCCTCTCACGTTCACCCTTCTGTTCTCTTTCTCCTCTTCAATGCCGCGTGTCTCACCCTTATGTTCTCTCTCTCTCCTTATCAATGCATCAAGTTGTGCTTTTGGTGATTTCAACGGCAGTGCAAATGAAACGGAAGCATCAAGCTTTTGGTGATTTCAACTCAAATTCGAGATGGGTTTTGCAGCGATCTGGGGAATTGGGTTTTTGTGGAGGCGGTGATCGGTTTCAGCAATTGTTATTTTGGGATTTTGGAAGTTGCAGCCATGGTGATTTCAGCGATCATGGAGTCAACACACAAGTGCGGAAGCTCCAATCTCTCGCACCATGGCACTGACCAAAATTGCTGCCATTGCGATTTTGATCGTGGTTGGGTTTGATTGTGGGTGTTTGTCGCAGATGTTCATGGGTGGGCGAAAGGGCTAATTGAGTGGTCTTATAGTCTTCAAGTTCATGTAAGCTCGATGTCCCACCTGATGATATAAGTAAAATCTCATTGCTCTGGAATTTTGATATGTAGACAGAAGAATTATATGCTTCAATTTCATAAAATACGAAGCATATTTACAAGTTTTTGTGCCATTAAACATAATAGTTACTACATTATATTGTAACCCCCTTATCCCATTGATCCTACCATGACTACATGGAAAACCAGCAAGTCATGACTTGATGATTTTGATATAAGAAGACAATTTCACAAAAACATATATGGAGATACTTACCAAAGCATTACAATAAAAGTACAAAAAAAATTAAAAATTCAAAAAAAAAAAAATCAGATCTAATACTATTAGTATGGTCATTTTAATTTGGGATAATAACAGTAAACCCCCTTGTGGTTAGGCCGAGTTTCACTTTGCCCACCCGTGGCTTGAAACGTGTCACTTTACCCATCTGTAGTTAAAATCGTTAGCAACCGTAACCCACCTCGCCCCTTTCTGTTAATAAAAACAACTAAAAACATAAAACATAACAAAATTTGGATTTAACTTCAAATTAAACAAAATTTTTCCAGAAAATTGAAGAACATATAGATCAACAGCTTCATCAAATCTTTATAGCAAGATTCTCAAAAGTTCCACAACCCTTGCAATAGGATCCAAGATCACATCAAGCAATTTCACAACAAAAAACCACCAAGAGAAAACCATTGCGGATTCAAAAAAAAAAAAAATTCCACAACCCTCACAGCAGGATCCAAGATCACATCAAACAATTTCACAACAAAAAACCACCAAGAGAAAACCATAGCTGATTCAAAAAAAAAATTCCACCAAGAAACTCCTTCACAGTAAAACCAAGGTCGAAGTAGATCCACCGTGACCTTCTTCAACTACTCCGATGGCGACAAGGAAGCCGAGAGCGGCGCTAGTGCCCCTTTCTCCATGTGAGCGACGCTAGTGCCCCTTCCTCCATGCGAGCGGCAGTGCTACCCAAAGAGAGCCCGCAAGCTCCAGATCTGGAAAATCCACAAGTCAAATCGCACCGGAGTACTTGGAGATTTACCCAAATGAGAAAGAGAGTGAGAGAAGGGTGAAGTTCAGGCAATTCTCTCTCTCTCTCTCTCTCTTAATCTTGATTCATGAGGCTTGTTATTGCTCTGTTTGTGTGCCAAATATATATATATATATGCAATAATAAATAATAGAAAAAGAAATTGAGGAAAACAAACTAAACAGAGAGACAGAACTAAGTTATAAACAGATACAAAAAGTTCAAAATTTGGCTAAAATTTTCATGTTTTATTAATAAAGTTGTTTTTGTTAATGAATTTCTGTCATTCAGGAGTATTTTGATAATATTATATCAACAAGGCAATGCCGTGGTATCAAAGTGAATCAAATCTTGCTGTAAAGATTTGATGAAGCTGTTGATCTAGATGTTCTTCAATTTTTGGAAAAATTTTTTTTTAACATGAAGTTAGATCCAAATTTTGTTATGTTTTACATTTTTAGTTGTTTTTATTAAAGGAAAGGGGCGAGGTGGGTTACGGCTGCTAACGGTTTTAACTACAGGTGGGTAAAGTGACACGTTTCAAACCATGGGTGGGCAAAGTGAAACTCGGCCTAATCCCACATGGGGGATTTACTGTAATTAACCCTTTTAATTTTCTAAAAATTTGTGCATAACAATTTAAAAATTTCACATTGTGTTATTTAAGTTAAATTTTAATATATTTCAGTCTAAGAAATTGAAGAACACAACATTCTCGGTCTTTTTCTAAAAAATTTGCAAATAAATTACTCTCTCAACATTGTCTCTTTTATTTCTCTCTTTCTATCAGATCTACAAATCATCACTGAAACATAACTTCTTGATCATTTGCAAATCAAAGAAAGAAAACCAAGCACCACCACATGAAGGTCCTAAACCAATTTTTTTTGCCAGTAAACAATTTCTGCAGATTTCTTCCCCTTGTCACCACAACACCTAACCCATAACAACCAAGTTCCAAAGAAAAACCCTAACACCACCACCCCCAATCAGTTAACACACAACAACCAAGTTCCAAAAAACAACCCAACAACACCATCTCTCAATACACCAACTACCCACAATTAACAAACTCATCTGAAAGATTTAAAAAAAAAAAAATCCCCTGAACTCAATTTGAGTAAACCCAGCAAACAAAATCCATGAATGTGTGTACTGGAAAGTTTGTATTGATTTTTATGTAAGGATTACCTCAGAGCAGGATTAGAGAGGGGCTTTTTGGTTCGGATGCGAAAGGGAGAGCGAGCTGCTTCAGCTTTAGCTTTCGGAGTGAGGCGCGAGCTGCAGTGCTGCAGTGGAGCGCAGCGCTGCAAGTGGAGCTGAAGCATGACCGGAATATGGATCTAGCAGCTGCTGCTGAGGCCATCGGAGATTGAAAATTGCCAAGGATTGTGTAATGTTATGAGGTTGCGTAGAGTCACAGGTTCACAACACTGTGTTTTCTTCTTCTTTTTTTAATTGCAGGTGGTGATTTTGTTGATCTGGGTATTGGTTTGGTGTTGTTCTTGTGTTGTATTGTGCTTGATTTGGTGTTGTTTCTTTATTTTTTCTCCACAGTTGTGAGTGGTGGTGAGGTTATGGTGTTGCCGACTTGATTTATTGATTTATTGATCTTGATGTTCTTCAATTTCTGGGAAAAAAAATTTTAACATGATGTTAGATCCAATTTTTTGTATATTTTATGTTTTTATCTGTTGTTATTAAGGGAAAGGGGTAAGGTGGGTTACGGCTGCTAACAATTTTAACTACAGATAGGTAAAGTGATACTTTTCAAACTATAGGTAGGCAAAGTGTCACATGGCTAAACCATATGAAGGTTTACTATAATTATCCCCATATATAATCTCTAACCGATTATAAATAAAATAAAAAATAAAAATCTCTTACCGAAATTTTTTTCAAAAACTCATGAGATTCTAGTTAGGAATTCAATTGAGTTTCCATCACTGAAAGTAGTACTGTTATCTAAATTTTGTCTCCAATTCTTTAAATATAGACTTGACATTTTAGAAAGAACTTGAAGAAATGAATCTTTTAACGCTGCACAATCTATCTTCAATTAAAACACAAGTTTATTTATCTCTTTTCTCCTTTCTTTTATTAGCTGCTTACGAGTACCAGTTCTAGTAGCTACATGGTCTTCTAAATTCTCTCTTCAATAAATGCATAAATGTTTATTCTTCTCTATTCTGCTTTCTTCAATTAGTTCCCACCGCTCCAGTTCTAGTAGCTTCCTGGTCTTTTAGAATCTAGTTTTATTAAAAAGATTTTTCATCTTTATTTCTGTGCCTTCTTAGTCTTAATTATGTCAGGTGTAATATAAAGGTTTGTTATTACTGACTGAATCGGAATGTGAGAATTTGTAGGTCGGATTTCCTAAGTTGGAGGAAATACACATCATCAGCATGGATAATTTGATGATAATTTGGCAGAACCAACTCGTTCCACATTCCTTCTACAAACTAAAAAAGTTGAATGTTCATCATTGTAGAAATCTAAAGAAAGTTTTTCCGGATAATATGTTGAGAATGATCCAGAATCTAGAAGAGTTGGAGATATTGAATTGTGCTTCGGTGGAAGAGGTATTTGAAATCAGAGGTGTAAATGTTGAAGAAACAATTGATACGGTAGCCAGTATGTTGAGAAAGGTAAGTGCCCATACTACTTCCTTTGTTAACATGTATATGACATCTAATATAATTATCGCAGAATATTTAAAAAAAAAATTAAAATGAAAATTAGTTTTATACATGACCACGTACCTTACAAAATACTGTTTTTTGAAAAATTATAGAGGACTTGAAATGTCCTTGAATTGATAAAACATAGGAACTTTGTTTGATATAGTGGAGCGTTTAGTATTACTGGTTTGGAATTCAAATTTGTTCATGTTCATAGGTTGGATTATAAATATTCTTTCAGAAATTTAGGTAAGATTATTTGAACGAGCATAACTTTTTTTGAGTTCGTTTATAAAATAATTCAATAATGTTGATTTCACTAATACATTCTTTATAAACTTAACAAATAATTCAATGTTGTTGATTTCATTAATTTTACTATATAAACTTTAAAAATTAATATATATAAAAAAAATTTACACACAAAATAAAAAGGAAAAAAATAAATTTATTTATTAAGTTATGGATGTAACACCCTTTATATTAGTTGTCAAGTTAATTTATAAGATTTAAGATTTATGTAATAATATTGATAGTAACTGTTATTTTTTATTTTATTTAAAAAAAAAATAAGTGTCATCATATTTTATTTCCTCATCTGTCTACCTTTTGGCTTTCCTAATTAAACATTTGCCTGTTACATTATCTTTAAAACCAAGTGGCCAAGTCCAGTTGAATTAGATCCTTATAATAATTCTGTTGGCTAATTTTCAGCAGCAAAAAAAAAAAAAAATCCTTTCTACCTTTTCTTTCTCTCTTCTAAATAATCATGAGCACTTTGCGCGTATATTTCTATGATATTTATAGGAGTATCTACTAATACTTTTGTACCCATGTGATCTTGTTGGGAACCACACCCCTTATTACAAGGAACCATATCCACGCAGTAAGGATAAGAACTGCAAGAGATCTGGATGATCGGTCAGTGCACATGGATTCCAGTTTAGAGAGGCACATGATTTACATGCATTTAAACCCAGCTTTAAATTGTTGGAAATATTATTCTGAACTTACTTAGAGCTAGAGGACATTAACTTTTCCTTTATTTTGTTTAATACTTTGATATTTCCCAGGATACATTCCTTTTGAGAGTGTTAAAGCTGTCTGAAATGCCCAATTTGTTACATCTTTGGAATGAAAACTCCCAACCAGGCAGCACATTTCAAAATCTGTATTCCCTAGTAAGTATCAAAATGTGGAAGATTAAAGAATTTGGTGCCATCCTCAATATCTTTCCTAAACTTACATGATTTGAAAGTATCGGAATGTCATGGATTAAGTTACTTAGTAGCTTCCTCAACAGCTAAAAGTTTGGTACAACTCTGGAAACTAGTAATAACTGAATGCAACAGAATGACAGAAATAGTTAGAGATGAGGGAAAAGATGAAGCAAAAGATGAGATTTCTTTCAGTCAATTAAAATATTTGGAGCTTCACTGTTTACCCAGTCTCAACGGTTTCAATTTGAGTAATCACACCATCCGATTCCCATCACTGACAGAAGTAATCGTGACCGGATGCCCTGAATTGGAGATGTTCTCTAATGGAGTCTTAAGCACTCCACGGCTAACGAAGGTTAGACAGGCAGAACATAGTAGAAAGAATATATTGGGCGGCTACGAACCTATTAACAGCAAAACTTTATGGAAGGGAGATCTTAATACCACCATAAAACGGTTTTGGGAGGATCAGTTTGCAACATGCATCAACAATTATTCATTGAAAAGGTATGTTCTAATCTAAATGCGTATATATTATTTCTTTGTCGTTCAGAAATATCTACATATAAAAATGGGAGGACAACTTGGAGGTTCTCCAATTTTATCCCAAAACTTGCTTCTTCTTTTTTCTTTTTCTATTTTTGTTATCAAGTACTCAGCCTTTAAGGATAACTAGTCTCAATATATATATTTATCAAACGAGGGAATGCTCAGTAAATTAAAAGCCCCCACCTTCACCATATTACTTTCTATATATAATACCTCTTCAATTTGTCTGTTGTTATAAAGTATGAACTAATTTTCTAATCAAATTTCTTAAGTTTCCTCTTGGATGTGCCCCTTTGATTCTTCTACCAAATATTTTTAAAATATTTATTAGGTCAAAAAGTGAATACCATATATGTAATTAGACACCACTTTAGCAATTTATCATGTTTGAAAGGCTTTTGGAGGAATAATTTGCCTCCACTGCCATGCACCCCCTTGATGCCTTAGCGAGTTGAATTCAGATTACATTTTTATTTTTATTTTTCATAAATTGATTAGTGTAGGTGTATTTTACGTACTCATTTCTCCTAATGCCGAATTCATATATATGAGTACATCACAGTTATGCCCAACTAAAAAGTTTAATATTGTTAAGAATTTTGTAATTTAATAGTATTGTCCAATTTTTTTTTTAATAGAGCAAACTTGGATTCAAATCTTTATCCCATTTGTTTCAAGAAAATAAAATAAAGTTAAAATTAAAAATGTTAAGAATTTCTAAGCAAGTCAAAAATCATTCAATTACACTAATATTGTAAAAACATAGATATAGTCTTCCCAATTTCTGCACCTGTAAGTCACACTTCCATGTTGTAATACATTCTTGGTTATACATTGCGGTAGTCATTGCGGTTATTGTCATCACCATGGTTGTTGATAGGGGGAAAGGATCCCCTCCCATTGAAAACCTTAATTTCCTCTACGGGGGGACCCTTGCAATTTTGTTTGAAAGGAGATGATATTTGTTTGCTTGATTGATGGGTCTTCTGACTTAGGTACTAATTGCATGCATGTATGTTTGATGAATGAGAGTGAAATATTGTCGATTTCATTATGTTGTGGAGTTGTGTTTTTTCCTTTCATCTCATATTTCACGAAAATACTAAAATAAAATGCCGTTAGGAAATTGTCTCAAATTCCTCTTTGGATTTAGATTTTTTATTGCGTTTCCTTGGAGTAGAAGGAAATGATTTTTCCTTAGTGTGAAAGAAGTAGAACACGTCTACTTCAAGAAAATAACCCTAGAATCCTCAAGGAAAAAATCCGGAATCTACTAGAGAAATAAAGAGTACTTCTTAATGGTCTAACTAAAAGATATAATTACACTGATATAACAACACAAATTTAATCTTCACATTGTTCCTGTAAAATTATAGTCATTGTGATTTATATGGTTGTTGTCATTTGATGTATGGTGGTGATGGTGGGTATTAATTGAGGAATTTGGTTTGAAAGGAAGTTGATATCTGTTCTTGTGAGTTGTGATTGTTGGATCATCTGACTTAGGTATCAATTGCATGTATATTTGGTGAATGAACTTGACATTTTTATTATATGATATCATGTAGTGTTGTGTTGTATTGGGATTAATTTCTCTTTCATCTCATGTTGTTTTTTAACCTCTTTTTATTGTAGGCAAATGAAAGCACAAGTGTGGACGAAGAGGAAAATGTTGTGGATGACTTGGAGAATGACTCAAAGCAAGATTCAAGTGAGGGCGGAGTGGAAAATGCTAGTGAGAACTTGGAGGATGACTCAGAGTAATATGCAAGTGAGGATGAAGAGGAAAATGCTGGTGATGAGTTCAAGAATGACTCAAAGCAAGATTGATCTTTTAATTAATTATGGTTGAATTCGAGAAAAATATAGATTTATTGTAGTTGTTGAATGCTTAATACTCTTTATGTGTGATGTAATTTTTATTTGTTTAAAGATTAAATTCCTATTGGATCAAAAAGGACACTAGAAGACACTGTTTATGTGTGATTTACTCTTTCTTGTTTAAAGTTATCTTACATTTTATTCGCTAATGATCTTGCTAAGTAAGTTTTTATTGATTTTTTTGTTAGATGAAGTTACTGGGGTTCAAACCCTAGACATTGAGACACAATAAAGGTTGAGATCCCATTAGGCCGAAAACCCATTGCCAAATTTATATTGAACTTACTTGGGAAAGATGTAGGTTTCCCTACGATTCATGGAAGAGCATCAATGTAGCCTTCTAACTTATTGTACACTAGTCGCAAACCAGTGGTTTTACATGTTAATTTAATTTTGATTTGCAACTAAAAGATGTGAATTATATTACATTGACAAAGAAAGCCAGTATCTTAAATTTGTGAGGCATGGAACTAAAGAAAGGGAGTTTTCACATTCTAAGACTTAGTTCCAACTAAAAAAGGCCTTTAGCCCTTGGGAATATGTAGTCCATATTGCAAACCATCCACCACATTGCCTTATACATGCTTGCTTCATACATTGACATGGCCCAATCTGCCCATTCAGGCAAAACAAGGATATGATAGAAAAATGTCCAATAACTGCTAATCAATGGCAAATAACTTCAAAAAAATATATCATAAAGATAAGAATAGCAGAGACTTAGATGTTCCATGGGTGAAAATTCCAGTTGTCAATCTTGGTTTGCTCAACCCTTTGTCAACCAAGAAAGATGAGTTGCTTTCAGGTCTTACTCCTACACTATATATAACTACCTATATACTATAGAAGCCATCATATTAACATCTAGTAAATTTTACTTTAACCAACTATGATTCTTTGCTATATCAAGAATTAAACTTACACTTTAATGCAATTTCTTTTTGTCACAAATTTAGTCAGTACCTAAAAGTTCATTTGTCAAACAAATCATATGCTTTCATTGGACTTCAAATAATAAAAGAAGAAGACCCACTTGAATACTCGACTTACTACAAGTTGTAGTCTACAACCCATGCTCTTGGTAATCTATTATTGAGAGAGTAATAACGTGCAACATGAACATTGTATCAAATATTAAATAACCTTTTTTTTTTTTTTTAAACCAAACCAATAGAACTTTATTTATTAATGAGAAACTTATGAAACAACGAACAAAACAATACAATTATCTTCATTACACAAAATAACACAAGCAGCAAAACTGACACAAACCAACTAAGCCAAAAAAAAAGTGATGCTATATCAACACAAAGCAATGAATTGACTTCCTTTCAGACTCTAGCACTGTTTGATTGGAGTATGTAATCATTGCAGTCCCAAGAAGCAGTATACTGATGAAGGAGATTGAGAATGATATTCTCTGTATTATGTAAGTCACCACATTTAGTATACATTACAATTAGAGCACATAACACGATATAATCGAATTCCACAAAACCACATCTTTCATCAGCATTCAATCAAAAATATCTTACGCGCAATATATAAGCATCTCATTTCACCATACATTCTAATAAAAAAAGTTTCAATATCAAAGCCACATTTGACTATCCTCCCATGGACCTTCCTACCAATAATCATACAATCAACTACAACATGAACATTGTATTAATGGTTGTTTTGAATGAAGGCTAAAGGCAGGGTAGAGGTGTAGAAAGTAGTATTGTGCACAAAATCAAATAAAAATAAATACTTAAAAATAAGTCTTGTACAGCTAGTTGATGGAGCATAGGTTTAAAGCTAAAAGAAGACCCAGATAGCCATAATTTTGTGAGTAGTAAAATCTAAATTGAACATTTTTCTAAAGAGGGTGATGTTGACATCGTCGAAACTCTCGATGAATCCGACACCTGAATTGGTTGAGGCGGGACCGAACCTGGCAACTGAAGCAAATCGAGGTTGTGTTCGGAGATGAAAAAGCCTTTGTTTTTTGAGGGGAGGTAGAGATCATCGAGATTGGAGGGCCAAAACAGATAGAGAAATTGAATGGAATTCACGGTGAGAATTTGGGCTACAGTCGGTTTGAGAAAAACAAAGAGACATCTACAGGTTTGAGAAATCGGGGCTAATATTAAAGAGGCAGAAATACACTTTTGGTCCCTATATTTAGGGGGTGTTTTCAATTTGGTCCTAGTGTTTTAATTTCATTCAATTGAGTCCCTGTGTTTTTAAGCCGTTTTCAATTTTAACCCTAGAGTTAACGCCGTTAGAAATTTGCCTACGTGGCAAACGGAATGCCTACATGGCAGACAAAAATGCTGAGTCCACCATTATTTGACCATGTCAGCAACAAACAAATAACAAATAAATAAATAAAACTAAATCTTAATTTCTAAATTAACAAAAATAAAATAACAATAATATTTAAACTTTCAATTTTCTCTTTTCTTTTCTTGGCAGCCAAACACCAAAATGTTAAACACAAATTGTAATTGCAACAACAATATGAATAAAATCCAAGTCTAATGACTAACTCCATTTCAAAGTGTAACAAAACAAAAACAAAACCATGAAAAAGTTCAATCACAAAAATAATTACTTCCAAGAATTGAAACAAAAATGCATTGCCAAGAACACTAGCTTTTGAGGTTTGAAGAACTAAGAACACACTGGCTTTTGAGGTTTGAAGAACTAAGAACACTGGGTTTTGAGGTTTGAAGAACCTACTCCCTACACAACTCAGCCAATTGGCCCCTAGCCAAGCCGCAAGCATATACCCAGCAGCCCCATGGTTATTGTCAAACCCAAGACCTATCCATTCCTAAATCAAACACATTGTGGGTCAGCTGTTACCCATTTCACCACCGTGAAACCCAAAACTCAAACCCAAAACCCTAAGCAAAAAAGACAACCAAAAATCAACCCAATCATCTCAATCTCAACCCCGATCTCCTAATCGTCA
This sequence comes from Fagus sylvatica, assembly GCA_907173295.1. NCBI lineage: Eukaryota > Viridiplantae > Streptophyta > Magnoliopsida > Fagales > Fagaceae > Fagus > Fagus sylvatica. Next base: position 16,428,557 of record OU015761.1, read on the forward strand.
AAATCTTGACTCAACTCAACAACACAAGCGAGATCTTGCTTGTTTCCGACTCGTCTCCACCGTCAACGCACTCACCCACGAGGTCCCGGAGCGCCATGGTCTCGATCTCACCTCACAGAGCTTCTTCGATCTCAGCTCCGCCGCTTCGTCTTCGATCTCAGCTCCGCTGCTTCGTCTTTGATCTCAACTTCGTTGCTTTGTCTTCGATCTCAGCTCTGCTGCTTCATCTTCGATTTCAGCTCCGCCACTTTGTCTTCGATCTCCCCTCGCCGATTGTCTTCGATCTATGTTTAGTGGTGGAGAGATTGGTAGCCAGCCAACCAGAATCACGCAGAAAAGCAAAGAGACAAAACGAAAAGATGATTGAGAACTAGTGACTAATTAGGGGGGAAAAAAGGACTAACCTAACTTGGGGATAGCCTTTTCAGTTGTTTCCTGAGCTCAAAGGTTGATGTCGGTTAGAAAGAAGGGTCGAAGGTTTTGGGCTTGTAGCTTTCCCTGTCCCCACTTTGTCGGGGGGTGTGCCACCAGAAATCAGGCTTGAAGCTCTCGCCTTACCAATGAGCCGACAGCTGATGGCTGTTGGTCACGACTACTACCAAAAAGCTCCAATGAAGATAAATATTTCACATGGAGGAGTGTGCATCTGTATAGAGAAAAGGGAATAGAGAGAGAAGAAATCTGGAGAAATAAGAACACATGAGAGAGAAAAGAAAAATTAAAAGAAAAAAAATAATAAGAATAAATACGTGTCAACACACATGGTTTGATTAATTTATTTTTTATTATTTTTAAATGATAAAGTAAGTTATGTCAGCAATCCCCGTCCCCACTTTGTCGGGGGGTGTGCCACCAGAAATCGGGCTTGAAGCTCTCGCCTTACCAACGAGCCGACAGCTGATGGCTGTTGGTCACGACTACTACCAAAAAGCTCCAATGAAGATAAATATTTCACATGGAGGAGTGTGCATCTGTATAGAGAAAAGGGAATAGAGAGAAAAGAAATCTGGAGAAATAAGAACACATGAGAGAGAAAAGAAAAATTAAAAGAAAAAAAATAATAAGAATAAATACGTGTCAACACACATGGTTTGATTAATTTATTTTTTATTATTTTTAAATGATAAAGTAAGTTATGTCAGCAATTTCCGTTTGCCACGTAGGTAGATTTCTAACGGCGTTGACTCCAGGGGTAAAATTGAAAATGGCTTAAAAACAAAGGGACCCAATTGAATGAAATTAAAACACTAGGACTAAATTGAAAATACCCCCTAAATATAAGGACCAAAAGTGTATTTCTGCCTATTAAAGAAAATGGAAAATTACATTTTAAATCTCATAATTTAAAAAGTGTAACAAATTAAACCTCATAATTTCAAAAGTAACAAATTAAACTTTAAAGTTTGAGGAAGGTAACCAATTGAACCCAGCCCCAAATGAGATACACGGCATTAACTATTTTGTTAATTTATACTGTGCGTTGCTGGCTGAAAAAAATAAAAATAAATAAAAAGTAAAAAGAAGAAGAAGAAGGAACTCAGAAATTGATTCAGAACAGGAAGAGAGAGCGAGAGACCTTGGGACCAGAGGAAGCGAGACGAGAGGGATTGGGTGAGTGAGTCGATCCGAGTTTTAACCGGCGAACGGCGCCGACGCGAGAGAGTAAGACGAGAAGGTTGCGACGGGAGGCCGAGATTAAACCGGCGCAGGTTCACGGCGGCGAGAGCAAGACAAAAAGATATTGAACGGAGAACGGAAAAAGATTGACTGCGACGACGTTGTTTATTTGGGTTTTTTGAATTTTGAATTTTCTTTTTGCTGGTGGGTTTGTTTATTTGGGGGGTTTTGTTTTGGTTTGTGTCCAGATTCGTTTTCCTATGAAAAAAAACACTCAAAATTATGATAACTCGAAAACATGAAGTGAAGGGCGTGAATCTTTACATGGAATTGATAGTATATGTGCTTCAGTGCATGGAATACGTTTTCCCAAGGATATGTGCATAGAACAAAGAGGCTTGGACATGGATTGGTTATTGGTATGTGCTGATGTTGGTGGCGTCGGTGCTCAAAATCGTGTTTTCTGAACCAATCTTTAGCTCAATCTACTTGTGGTCTAGTCTCCTTGTTTAAGCTCAAACAGGATCAATGGTCAATCTTTAAGCTTAACTAGTTCTTCATGGTTGTTGCTAGTATTAGAAGGGCTTTGTGGAGGTAGATATAAAATGCAATGGCCCATCTAAAAATCATAGTTCCTCCCTCTCGTCTTGCTTCCTTTGGTCTCAAAGCTCCGAGTCTCTCTCTCTCTTCTGGTTCTCGGGCAACCTCTGAGTTCTTTTTTTCTTTTCTTTTTTTAATTTTTTTCACCCCACAGACAAGTGAAACGCACAGTATAACTTAACTAAAGAGTTAACGTCAATCGTCATATGGGGTTGGGTTCAATTTGTTACTTTTTTTTTCTTCAAACTTTAGAGTTTGATTTGTTATTTGAAATTGTAAGGTTTAATTTGTTACATCTCATAAATTATAGGATTTAAAATGTAATTTTCCTTAAAGAAAAAAAATAATAAAAAATATAAATAATGTGTAAAATTGTGAGGGCTCAAAAGCTGAATGTGTCAAAGTTTTAAGGAGTAAAAAAAAAAAAAAGGTTTTACATTATACTGATATGCATGATAGATAAAGTCACGTATGATATAGATGAGTATAAGTTATATACCTAGTATAACATTGACAACTATTATGCATGAGATTTTATGGATTGTGTTTTGATTTAGAATATGTTGTCTTATAATTGATAAACCGATCTATTTGATTAACACTGTTGAACCTATTCAGATATATGTCCAACCTTTTAATAAAAGTGTTAATAATAATTCATAAAGATTGATTTATCAAGTATGAGACAACATATTCTAAATTAAATGATTTATAAGGTACCCTAATATTTTTAAATTTATTTAAATTTAAGAGATAAAAAAAATAAGATAGTACCAACGTTACATTAAATAGTAATAACATCACATATAATGGTAACAATAGTTAAGATTTGAGTGGTATCATACCCACACAAAAAAATAAAAAAATAAATATGTAGATATTATAGAAAGATCCACAAATTTCAAATTCCACTCTAGGCTAGTCAGTTAAGTGATAGCTGAAATGATCTTGAATCAGAGTAAAGGTAGGATCATTGAAAATTGGGGCTAAGATGGGAAGAATCATTGAAGTTGATCTAATGATTAAAGGTAGAAATAAACCTAGAGTGCCCTAGCTATGAGGAAAAGGTTTTATTTTTTCTTGATATAGATCCCATATATATGTGTCTGATGTATGGATTCAGTTAAGATATGAAAGACTCTCCGAATTTTCTTTTTTTATCATAGTGATAGATTTGGGAAATATAAATTCAAGCTGCAAGAGAGATCCAGATTCAAACAAGCTCATGCTCTAACATCTAGTTTGCTTCCAACAAAGTGCTTAACTTTCTATTTCACTGAAACAAGCCCAACTAACCATTTAGTTGCTGCTATACTCGAGTTGGGCCAAACTCCAAGCCCACCCCCTTTGGTCCAATCTCCTAATCACGCAAAGCCCCTTTGCGTTCAAGTGAAACCCAGTCCAGATACTCAACCCAAGAACTCATCAAAGCACAATTCTTACCAACCAAAACATCCCAATAGGCCTCTCGCTCGAGCAGTCAAAGTTATTGTCTTGGTCCTCTATCGTTCAACACTACTAGTCGCAAACATGTGTGATGCATAGGGAAAAATAAAACAATTTGTTTTTTATATGATACATATTTAAATAATAAGTATTAAGCAAAATTAGAAAATTGTCATATTCTCTAATTCAATTAAAAATATCAAACTTAATAGAATCATAATTTTTTTAGTGTTGGTTAAATCAACAAAAACCCTGAGATCAAAAAGGGGTAGCTCATCATTTTCATCTGAGTCACCAACAACACCTATTAAGGAAAGGTAGTTGCATAAATTTGGCAATAGAACATGTACTTGTGTTTGGAATGACTCTTGGATCTCATCAATAAAATGCTACAAAGTACAAACCAAATGCAAACACGAGTGTAACTTAGGTGTTGGAGCTATATATATAGCTGCTCCAATCAGATGGGATAGAGAAAAACACTTGGAAGTTATGGACCCACTTTTGGCCGCATAGGTCCTCAAAATTCATCTCCACCTGTTAGGCTATTACTTGTAAAGGACAACTTTATCTGGACTCCTAGTTCAAATTCTCCATGGTTTCAACAACTCATGTGACTAAGTTAGCACACTTTTGAATGCTACCAAGACACTACATATTTAGGTTGCAGAATCTTATAACTTTATTTACGGCTATATGTTGTGAGTTATTTGGATGGCTCGAAACTCTATTCTTAGGGAGCCGGGTCATATTGACCCTTTAATATTATATTTGTTAGAAATTATCTCATATAATCTCACGTTGGAAAGAGTTGAGAGTGAGTAATGGGTATATAAGTCATGGGCAATCCTCATCTCATAAGGCATCTTTTGAGATTGAGTTAGACCCATTGAACTTTAACATAGTATCAAAGCCACCTTCCAATAATCTAAACATCTAAACATGTAATCTAGTTCCACTACCATTCCAAACTCAAGAGTTTGAGTGCTTAAAGAGGATTCTTTGCAATCAATTTTTCTAATCTCTCATTGTGCCATGTCCGCCATTTTTATTCCAATCCCTCCCCTCATTGCGCCATGTCAGTCATCTTTTTCCAATCTCTCCCCTCATTTGTTTTTTTGGCTCTTCTTCTTTATCATCCTATCGTTACTCTTCTTCCAACCATTCCCCTCCTTCTTTGGTTCTTCTTCTCCCCATTATTCCACATCTTACCATTACAATTCTTCCAACTCTTCCTCTCCCTTTTTGACTCTTCATCTCCCCATCTTCTTTTCTATCTCTCCTTACTGTTACTCTTCTTCTAACTCTTTACCTCCCTTTCTTGGCTCTTCTTCTCTCCATTATTCCACATATTATCTTTCCAATTCCTCCAACCATTCATCTCCCCATTTTTTTTTTGCTATAAATTTACTATTACTTTCTCTACATCTCTATCTCTTCCATTAATTCAGTCCATGTTCTGCCTACCAAAAAATATGATTACTCTTCTACCAAAAAATATGAAATAGCAAGCACCACAATACATAAAAATTAACATGGTTGCCAACTAAAATTAATTATTCATAATAGGAATTACAACCATACTTAAACTCTCACAAAAGACTCTCAAACATAAACAAATAAACTAATCCAAAACCACAAATATACCCAAAGGTGCCTTCATACTAACTCACTAGACAAAGCTTTAGTCTTTTAACTCTCTCACAAGACAAAGCTTTTGCTTCTAACTCTCACGCACACAACAAATTTTCACCACTACTCTATTTATAGGGAGTGACACACATCCTTCTTTTCTTTTCAATATGGGACTACTACTTCTAATAAGAAAATCTCTAAACTTCTCCTATCATGGGATGGACTTAACAGTAATGCTTAGCCAGCACTTGAAGTTAAGAACTAAATTTTGTCCCAGATAGAGTCAACTTGAACTGATTCTGTTTCAAGATTGAGAGATCTTAGAATCTAAATAATAAAGTTCTAGATATATGGAACTTAAGGAAATTGAGAATATAGGCTTTAATCGATATGTAAAAATATATTCATTGATTGGAGTGAGCAGAGCTCATATGTTTTGTGTTGGTGGTTGTTGTAGCTGATCAACCAACCAGAATGTAAGCTACAACCCTTGGGAACCAGTCCCAATTTCTGGTGACATGGTGTATCTAGCCAACCACTACCCCCAGCAACAGATGATGATGATGGGTCCACTACAACAAAAGTCTTCAAATCCTTTTGGAAATCCATATGGAGCCGCTGTCCACCCTTATGGCTCAAGTGTGCCTGTTCAAGCCTACAATCCATATACATGTCGATGCTTTGTCCAGAGAACACGTTCATTATCAGGAAACATGGGAGATTATGTTAGGCTATATGTGGAGCCTGGTTTTGCCAGATCCGTCTTGGGTTTGACCCGGTTTAGAAGCGTACGGTTTTAATTGGGGATTTTTTTAGGCTTAGTTCATAGAGCGGAGGCTTGGGGTGTTGGCCCATTAATGTATATATATATATATATATGTCGCTTCAAAGTAGGGTTTTTGTATTGTTAGGAGCTCCTTGTAAAGTTCTCTAAAGCATAATGAAAATCGCTGCAACTCTATGGACGTAGCCCTATTGGTGAACTATGTAAATTTTTGTATCGTGTGTTTGATTATTTGCGTGTTTCTTCTCTCTCTTTGCATCTCACGTTGTTCTTAGGAATAGGTTTAATTCCTAGCAGATTAGTCTGTTTAAATATTGAGAATACAAAATATGAAGATTAGACAAATGTGTACCATATGTTGTGTATGTGCAGTAGTTAGCTAGGGTGAGATTCTTTGTTTAATAATTAGTGGGGGTGAGGGATTTGATTTATTTTATCTTTTTATTTGTCCATGAAGGTTGGTAATAATGTTTTCTTGTTCTCTTTTTGGTAATTAATTCCCTCTTAAATTATCAAGCATGATATATCTTTGAATGCCCTTAATTTTCCGTACTATATAAACTTGTGTTAAAATTAACCCTTAACTTTCTCACTACTTACATATAGAATTCTGAGCTGTTAAAAACTGTCAGAAATTTATCTCAAATATTACCAAAAGAAATGAAGTTACATCCCAATAGTATCTCATTGGAATATTCCGATGACTTCAAGAAATTGGCTGAAGAAGGAATTTACGTGGGGATAGCCTTCGATAATGTGAGGCCACAAGGGCTGTATTCTAATTACATTGGATACTCCACAAGAGACAATGGAAAAAATATTTTAAAATGGGACCAACTGGATGTTAAATATCCACGAAATGACAATGGAACAGCTTACATGAGACAATGGAATTATGCTTTGAATTTCGAAATCATCAAAACAAAGAGATTGGAACAGCTTACATGACTTTACCTTTTCCTCCTAGTATGAAAATAGACAAAAAAAAACTTCCAGGAAAATATGTCATCAAAGTGCCTAAAGTAGGGATCTTTAAGTGCTCAGTTTTATTTTATGTCATCAAAGTGCCTAAAGTAGGGATCTTTAAGTGCTCAGTTTTATTTTATGTCATCAAAGTGCCTAAAGTAGGGATCTTTAAGTTCTCAGTTTTATTTTATTTTGACTTTTAATAAGTGAATTCATCCCGTTCTAGGCTCCAATGTAAATGTAACTTTTAGGAACTAATAGAACAAAATAATTAATAGTTAAATAAATTTTCGCCATAACCCAAAAGTGTTAGTTCTCCTTATTCATCAGGGTGCTTGGTCTTGTAAAGGGGATCGATTTGGATAATAATAAAATCACATATTCTGATATTCTACTTATTTCCGTTAAATTTAGTTTAAGTTTATTGTTACGGCGTTGCTTTTGTTGCTTCTTTTCTACTGCATTATTAATATCAATCATTCTCGTACTGTGGACATTATATAGATGTTTTTTAATTTCTTGAAGTCTTGACATCATAGTTAATTGAGGCTCTTACGATAATTTTTTTTTTGGTTGATAATTTAATAGTATAACAATAGGAGAGAGGGGATTTGAATCTTAGTTTTTTATGTAAAGGAGATTAGTCAATCAAGGGTAAAGTTAGGTTATGTAATTGACCCCACCAAAATATATATATTAGTTAGGTACATATATTAGACATTCTGAAATTTTTAGAAATTGACCTCACTAGGAAAAAATTAAAAATATATATATATATAAAAGTGGGGTCAATATTATTAAGATTATCATCATATCGTTTTTAACTCCATTAAAAAAAAAAAAAAAAAAAAAAAAAAAAAAAAAAAGAAGCCAAAGTAATACAATAAATAACCCAAAAAACATTAATAAAAAGAAATTCAAAATAACAACAAAGATTAGCTCAAATAACATACATAAATTACTTCTGGCTCATTTTTTTAGGCATTAAAAAATAAAATAAAAACCCTAAAATTTACTTTACTTTATCAGTTGAAATAGAGAGACATATGCGTAGGTAATGAGGTTATCATGTAATGTTTTTCGAATATGAAAACTCGTATATGAGCAATTATAAAAATTTGTCTTTACTTGAATTTTTTTGAAGGAATAATATTAATGTCTTCAAGTTTTATTTTTACATGTAATTTGACAATTAATTGGATGATCCCATTAAATAAATTTTATGGCTATGTAACTATAGTCAATGTCGCTTATGACTAGTGGTCCTCAGTCTAATGAATGAGTAACATGTTGTTTAATTAGTTGACTCAAATGGATATTCGGGTTGTAAAAGATGTGTTATGGGTATGGATAAAATACTAAAATGCATTACACTGTTGGGGTTGTTTTTGGCTTTTGGCTTTTGGCCTGGGTTCGTGAGAGGGGTAATCAAGTCTAGAATTCCTTTGTTATCAGGTGCCCTGAGAAGGCTGTCGTTTTGTTCCATTGTTGCATCTTCAAGCTACAACCAAAAAATATTTGCCAACACAATGCAAAGCAAGAAAAGCATAATAATCCATACAAATGTATAATAGCAAAGAGAAATTTGAGTGAGTGATAGGGAGAAGAGATGTAGCCAAGTTGGTACAAGTTAAAGTATCAAATATGGATTTGCTGAAGGAGAATAATGGATTTTTTTTTGTTGAGTATATATTATGTGATTTTGTAAAATAAACAACTATAACAATAATAAATTTGTCACAGTTAATAAATAATAAAAACTTACATTGAATACAAAATGAATAGATGCAAATTGATCAAGGCTAGTGTATCACACTATGTCCTTAAGACAGATTTCACCTCTCACACTATTATCTTAGTGGTGCTTTGAGACCCTTGGACGTTTGTCTCCCAAGATACAATGATCAACGACATGCAGAAGAAGTACAAGTAATCTCCGTGCCCAATGAAAGTAACTGGTGTCTCTTTCTCTCTCTTGATTTATGCAAATGAGACTCTCAAAATCGTAGGAAATAACTAACTCAAAAAGCAACTTCAAAAGTAACTAACTTAAATGAATGAGGGGACACCCTATTTATAGATAAAGTCAGACCTGTTCGGAAAAAGGTGTGAGATAAATAGTCACAATTATTCAGAAAAGACACAACACTTTGTGGGAAAATAATGTATTAATAAATACATAAATTGAACGGACTGGGCCTAACTCGCATGGACCCACTTGGCCACTTTTAATTGGTAATTTCTCATTAACTCCTAACTATTTTCCAACATCTTTTTGTTGAGCTTTTGTGAAAATAGGCACTATAGTTTTTTGAGTTTTTAATCCCACCTTGGGTTGCTGGATGCCCCTTTGTACGTGGGACTCATGTTCCCTATTATGGAGCTAGTTAGACCATGATAAGAACCCCAAAGGATGGGTTGTATTCGCTGGATAATGGCATGAGTCATTTTGTGCAGTGGACTATTGGGAAAATTGAGCCAAACACGGTTTTAAACAAAGGGCGATCGATGACCCAGTTGACCTAAAGGTGATCTGCTTGCTTCCCTAAGAGGAATAAAGTATTATTGAGTTGCTAGATTTGTAAAATCTAGTAGTTATGAGAGATGGTTGTGTTGCGGTATTTGTTTCTATCCATTAGACATATCTTCCTTCCCAATAGATATATGGAATCTTTTAATAACTGCACGTTAGGCTGGCCAAGGACTAAATGGGTCTCACAGCTATTTCAAGTTTAAGCGTGAGTTTTTATTGAGCCTAAAACTAGTGAGAAATGTTCCTTAGGCCCTATAATCCACTCCTCCTATTTTTTTTTTCTTCCCAATTCTTAGTCTTTTTCAACATGTGCGCTTGGTCCACTTAGTGAAGCCAAAATAAAAGTCCAAGTCCGTGCTCAACTGTTGCATCTTAAATTGTGTGGGTTTTGAGGGTTTGGGTCCAATTTGAAGTGCTTTGATCACACAGTGCAGGCCATGCATATTTTGGCTATTTTTGCATTTTTTTTAGACCCTACCATACATTAAATGCAAAATATATGCATGCTAACAATCACTTCTTCAACATGCCATTTTTTATCATATGAGTAATGTAGTTATTATAGTTTAATTATGTTTACTTGTTGCCATTTATTTTATGGCAAGTTGGAGTAGTGTAATTTACTTTTTGGACCATTGTATTATGTTCTTCGACACTTGTATTATGTTCTTCGATTAATGAAATTAAGTTTTTTATTTTTTATTTTTCAATTTCTAGGTTGTGGTTTATTTTATTTACATTAGTTTTATTATTGTTGTCATGTTTTGATTGGAAATATAAAGCATGTGAGTCTGCAAATAAAACAACAAACAAATAATTAAATTGTGAACTATTATAAACAATAAAACTCACAGTGAACGTATAAATGAATTGATCAAAGCTAGTATTTGACAATATGCTTAAGACAAATTTCGCCCATCACAATGGTGCTTTGAGCCCCTTGAACGTCTGTCTCCCAAGATACTATGATCACCGCAGAAGAAGCATAGCAAATTAGATTATGTATGTAAAATGTTACTCAAAACGAAACGAGAGACTCTTATTTATAGACTAAAAGCACTAGTTCATAACAGTATCTGACACAATGATTTTACATTACTTTCATCCATGTTCAAGTAGACACTTTAGGAGTCAATTTCTCATTCACACCGTAATAAATTTAAGTAAGTGATCACATGTCGTTATTCTTTATAACGTAGAGAACACGACCCAAGTCAGACCCACCTCAAAGGATGTGTGGATCCCACTTTTATGTTGGCTCAAAGTTAGCCAACTACACTTGCTAAAAGATCATTTTCCAACATTTTTTAAAACTCTCTTTGCTTAGAAAGTTCTTTTGATTGAGGTATTGTTGAAGCCATATCCAATTTACTCCAACTTGTATTTGTTCTTTTAGTTACAATTTTTTTTTTGGATAGATGATATTAAAAAATGATCATCTCTCATGAAATCTTTTAATTCTTTCTAATTTTTAGTTGGATGAAAAAATGTGGTATATAAAAAATCTAATAGTTTAAGAAAAACTCATGTAAACTACAGAAATTCAAATACATGCTACATGTCACAAATCTAACTCTAACTCAAAATTAGAGAAAACTGAAGAATTTCAATAGGAGGGAACTCAGGCAAAGATATCTAGCCCAAGATTGGATTTCCAAAAAGAAAAGTTTAGTTTAATAGGTCATAGGACAATGGACTCTGCCGAGGATTATATTTACCCAAAAGTACGTACCTGGTTTTGGAACTTTTGGACGCTGCATAGATTCCATCAAATGTCCCATGTGCAGTCCACAGTCTACACTTGAATGCAAGCGTAAAGCAAATGCATGTTATCCGTTGCTACTTTTTAGGGGAGGGTTTGGCCAAAGAGAGGTTGAAGAACAACCCACTTATCAAGAAATAAATAAATAAAGACACCACAATGTACGAATATGAGTATCTATTTGGTACAAATTATTTTTCAGCTTTTTGACAATTTATTGTTTGAAAAAACTATACTTTAAAAAAAGTGAGTTAAAAAAAGTGTACTTTAAACAAGTGTAGTTTATTATCACTAAACCTGTACTTACCTTCCCATTTTATATATATTTAGGAGAAGATGACAATCTTTGTTCTAAAGACTATTACATAATAAGGATTCGATTTATTAAAATTAATATTATATACTGTTATCAATTTCATCTTTGACCAAATAATGCGAATTGGGTGTCTATAAAGTGAGGGAAAAAAGAAAGAAAAGAAGTAATGCTAACTTGTAGCAACTTGTAGCAACTACCGTGATAGGCCAAATTAATAAATACATAAATTGAACGGACTGGGCTTAACTCACATGGACCCACTTGACCCACTTTTAATTGGTAATTTCTCATTAACTCCTAACTATTTTCCAACATCTTTTTGTTGAGCTTTTTGTGAAAATAGGCACTATAGTTTTTTTTGTTTAGCAAAAAAAAAAAGGCACTATAGTTTTTTGAGTTTTTAATCCCACCTTGGGTTGCTGGATGCCCCTTTGTATGTGGGACTCATGTTCCCTATTATGGAGCTAGTTAGACCATGATAAGAACCCCAAAGGATGGGTTGTATTCACTGGATAATGGCATGAGTCATTTTGTGCAGTGGACTATTGGGAAAATTGAGCCAAACACGGTTTTAAACAAAGGGCGATCGATGACCCAGTTGACCTAAAGGTGATCTGCTTGCTTCCCTAAGAGGAATAAAGTATTATTGAGTTGCTAGATTTGTAAAATCTAGTAGTTATGAGAGATGGTTGTGTTGGGGTATTTGTTTCTATCCATCAGACATATCTTCCTTCCCAACAGATATATGGAATCTTTTAATAACAACTAATCTTTGCACGTTAGGTTGGCCAAGGACTAAATGGGTCTCACAGCTATTTCAAGTTTAAGCGTGAGTTTTTATTGAGCCTAAAACTAGTGAGAAATGTTCCTTAGGCCCTATAATCCACTCCTCCTATTTTTTTTTCTTCCCAATTCTTAGTCTTTTTCAACATGTGCACTTGGTCCACTTAGTGAAGCCAAAATAAAAGTCCAAGTCCGTGCTCGACTATTGCATCTTAAATTGTGTGGGTTTTGAAGGTTTGGGTCCGATTTGAAGTTCTTTGACAGGCCTTGCATATTTTGGCTATTTTTGCATTTTTTTTAGACCCTACCATACATTAAATGCAAAATATATGCATGCTAACAATCACTTCTTCAACATGCCATTTTTTATCATATGAGTAATGTAGTTATTATAGTTTAATTATGTTTACTTGTTGCCATTTATTTTATGGCAAGTTGGAGTAGTGTAATTTACTTTTTGGACCATTGTATTATGTTCTTCGACACTTGTATTATGTTCTTCGATTAATGAAATTAAGTTTTTTATTTTTTATTTTTCAATTTCTAGATTGTGGTTTATTTTATTTACATTAGTTTTATTATTGTTGTCATGTTTTGGTTGGAAATATAAAGCATGTGAGTCCGCAAATAAAACAACAAACAAATAATTAAATTGTGAACTATTATAAACAATAAAATTCATAGTGAACATATAAATGAATTGACCAAGGCTAGTATTTGACAGTACGCTTAAGACAAATTTCGCCCATCACAACGGTGCTTTGAGCCCCTTGAACGTCTGTCTCCCAAGATACTATGATCA
>OU015761.1:16441900-16478722 GCA_907173295.1 Fagus sylvatica
CTTGATAAGTGGGTTGTTCTTCAACCTCTCTTTGGCCAAACCCTCCCCTAAAAAGTAGCAACGGATAACATGCATTTGCTTTACGCTTGCATTCAAGTGTAGACTGTGGACTGCACATGGGACATTTGATGGAATCTATGCAGTGTCCAAAAGTTCCAAAACCAGGTACATACTTTTGGGTAAATATAATCCTCGGCAGAGTCCATTGTCCTAGAACCAATTAAACTAAACTTTTCTTTTTGGAAATCCAATCTTGGGCTAGATATCTTTGCCTGAGCTCCCTCCTATTGAAATTCTTCAGTTTTCTCTAATTTTGAGTTAGATTTGTGACATGTAGCATGTATTTCAATTTCTGTAGTTTACATGAGTTTTTCTTAAACTATTACATTTTTTATGTACCACATTTCTTTCATCCAACTAAAAATTAGAAAGAATTAAAAGATCTCATGAGAGATGATCATTTTTTAATATCATCTATCCAAAAAAAAAAAAAATTGTAACTAAAAGAACAAATACAAGTTGGAGTAAATTGGATATGGCTTCAACAATACCTCAATCAAAAGAATTTTTCAAGCAAAGAGAGATTTAAAAAATGTTGGAAAATGATCTTTTAGCAAGTGTAGTTGGCTAACTTTGAGCCAACATAAAAGTGGGATCCACACATCCTTTGAGGTGGGTCTGACTTAGGTCGTGTTCTCTGCGTTATAAAGAATAACGATATGTGATCACTTACTTAAATGATCTATTATGGTGTGAATAAGAAATTGACTCCTAAAGTGTCTACTTGAACATGGATGAAAGTAATATAAAATCGTTGTGTCAGATACTGTTCTGAACTAGTGCTTTTAGTCTATAAATAAGAGTCTCTCGTTTCGTTTTAAGTAACATTTTACATACATAATCCAATTTGCTATGCTTCTTCTGCGGTGATCATAGTATCTTGGGAGATAGACATTCAAGGGGCTTAAAACACCGTTGTGATGGGCGAAATTTGTCTTAAGCGTATTGTCAAATACTAGCCTTGATCAATTCATTTATGCGTTCACTGTGAGTTTTATTGTTTATAACAGTTAAAAATTCATTTATGCGTTCATTATTTTATTGTTTATAATAGTTAAAAATTTAATTATTTGTTTGTTGTTTTATTTGCAGACTCACATGCTTTATATTTCCAACCAAAACATGACAACAATAATAAAAGTAATGTAAATAAAATAAACCACAACCTAGAAATTGAAAAATAAAAAATAAAAAACTTAATTTCATTAATCGAAGAACAGTGTCGAAGAACATAATACAATGGTCCAAAAAGTAAATTACACTACTCCAACTTGCCATAAAATAAATGGCAACAAGTAAACATAACTAAACTATGAGAACTACATTACTCATATGATAAAAAATGGCATGGTGAAGAAGTGATTGTTAGCATGCTTATATTTTGCATTTAATGTATGGTAGGGTCTAAAAAACAATGCAAAAATAGCCAAAATATGCAAGGCCTTGCACTGTGTGATCAAAGCACTTCAAATCGGACCCAAACCCTCAAAACCCACACAATTTAAGATGCAACAGTCGAGCAAGGACTTGGACTTTTATTTTGGCTTCACTAAGTGGAGCAAGGGCACATGTTGAAAAAGACTAAGAATTGGGAAAAAAAAAAAAATAGGAGGAGTGGATTATAGGGCCTAAGGAACATTTCTCACTAGTTTTAGGCTCAATAAAAACTCACGCTTAAACTTGAAATAGCTGTGAGACCCATTTAGTCCTTGGCCAACCTAACGTGCAAAGATTAGTTGTTATTAAAAGATTCCATATATCTGTTGGGAAGGAAGATATGTCTGATGGATAGAAACAAATACCCCAACACAACCATCTCTCATAACTACTAGATTTTACAAATCTAGCAACTCAATAATACTTTATTCCTCTTAGGGAAGCAAGCAGATCACCTTTAGGTCAACTGGGTCATCGATCGCCCTTTGTTTAAAACCGTGTCTGGCTCAATTTTCCCAATAGTCCACTGCACAAAATGACTCATGCCATTATCCAGCGAATACAACCCATCCTTTGGGGTTCTTATCATGGTCTAACTAGCTCCATAAAAGGGAACATGAGTCCCACGTACAAAGGGGCATCCAGCAACCCAAGGTGGGATTAAAAACTCAAAAAACTATAGTGCCTATTTCACAAAAAGCTCAACAAAAAGCTGTTGGAAAATGGTTAGGAGTTAATGAGAAATTACCAATTAAAAGTGGTCTAAGTGTGTCCATGTAGGTTTGGCCCAGTCCATCCAATTTATGTATTTGTTAATACATTATTTTCCCACAAAGTGTTGTGTCTTTTCTGAATAGTTGTGACTGTTCATCTCACACTTTTTTCGAACATGTGTGACTTTATCTATAAATAAGATGTCCCTCATTCATTTAAGTTAGTTACTTTTGAAGTTGCTTTTTGAGTTAGTTATTTCCTGCGATTTTGAGAGTTCTCATTTGCATAAATCAAGAGAGAGAAAGAGACACCAATTATTTTCATTGAGCACGGAGATTGCTTATGCTTCTTCTGCGTGTCGTTGATCATTGTATCTTGGGAGACAAACGTCCAAAGGTCTCAAAGCACCACTAAGATAATAGTGTGAGAGGTGAAATCTGTCTTAAGGATATAGTGTGATACACTAGCCTTGATCAATTTGCATATATTTATTCTGTATTCACTGTAAGTTTTAATTATTTATTAACTGTGACAAATTTTATTATTGTTATTGTTGTTTATTTTACAAAATCACATAATATATACCCAACAAAAAAAAATCCATTATTTCTCCTTCAGCAAATCCATATTTGAAACTTTAACTTGTACCAACTTGGTTACATCTCTTCTCCCTATCACTCACTCAAATTTCTCTTTGCTACCATACATTTGTATGGATTATTATGCTTTTCTTGCTTTGCATTGTGTTGGCAAATATTTTTTGGTTGTAGCTTGAAGATGCAATAATGGAACAAAACGACAGCCTTCTCAAAGGACATGATAACAAAGGAATTCTAGACTTGATTACCCCTCTCACGAACCCAGGCCGAAAGCCAAAAACAACCCCAACAGTGTAATGTTAGCATTTTAGTATTTTATCCATACCCATAACACATCTTTTACAACCCGAAATATCCATTTGAGTCAACTAATTAAACAACATGTTACTCATTCATTAGACTGAGGACCACTTGGTCATAAGCGACATTGACTATAGTTATGTAGCCATAAAATTTATTCAATGGGATCATCCAATTAATTGTCAAATTACATGTAAAAATAAAACTTGAAGACATTAATATTATTCCTTCAACAAAATTCAAGTAAAGACAAATTTTTATAATTGCTCATGTACAAGTTTTCATATTCGAAAAACATTACATGATAACCTCATTACCTACACATCTGTCTCTCTATTTCAACTGATAAAGTAAAGTAAATTTTAGGGTTTTTATTTTATTTTTTAATGCCTAAAAAAATGAGCCAGAAGTAATTTATGTATGTTATTTGAGCTAATCTTTGTTGTTTTATTTTGAAGTACTTTTTATTAATGTTATTTGGGTTATTTATTGTATTACTTTGGCTCTCTTTTTTTTTCTTTTTTTCTTTTTTAAAGCGAAGTTAAAAACGAATATGATGATAATCTTAATAATATTGACCCCACTTTTTAATATATATATATATTTTTTTTTTTTTCTTTTTTTTTTTTTTTTTTAGTAATTTTAAGTGAGGTCAATTTCTAAAAATTTCAAATGTCTAATATATGTACCTAACTAATATATATATTTTGGTGGGGTCAATTACATAACCTAACTTTACCCTTGATTGACTAATCTCCTTTACATAAAAAACTAAGATTCAAATCCCCTCTCTCCTATTGTTATACTATTAAATTATCAACAACAACAAATAAAAAATGTCGTAAGAGCCTCAATTAACTGTGATGTCAAGACTTCAAGAAAAAACATCTATAATATGTCCACAGTACGAGAATGATTGATATTAATAATGCAGTAGAAAAGAAGCAACAAAAGCAACGCCGTAACAATAAACTTAAACTGAATTTAACGGAAATAAGTAGAATATGTGATTTTAATTATTATCCAAATCGATCCCCTTTACAAGACCAAGCATCCCTGATGAATAAGGAGAACTACACTTTTGGGTTATGGCGAAAATTTATTTAACTATTAATTATTTTGTTCTATTAGTTCCTAAAAATTACACTTACGTTGGAGCCTAGAACGGGATGGAATTCACTTATTAAAAGTCAAAAGAAAATAAAACTGAGAACTTAAAGATCCCTACTTTAGGCACTTTGATGACATATTTTCCTAGGAAGTTTTTTTTTATTTATTTATTTTTGTTTTTATGTGTGTGTGTCTATTTTAATACTAGGAGGAAAAGGTAAAGTCATGTAAGCTGTTCCAATCTCTTTGTTTTGATGATTTCGAAATTCAAACCATAATTCCTAATCATTTCGTGGATATTTAACCTCCAGTCGGTCCCACTTTAAAATATTTTTTCCATTGTCTCTTGTGAGAGAATCCAATGTAATTAGAATACAGCCCTTGTGGCCTCACATTATCGAAGGCTATCCCCACGTAAATTCCTTCTTCAGCCAATTTCTTGAAGTCATCGGAATATTCCAATGAAGATACTATTGGGATGTAACTTCATTTCTTTTGGTAATATTTGAGATAAATTTCTGACAGTTTTTAACAGCTCAGAACTCTATATATAAGTAGTGAGAAAATTAAGGGTTTGAACACAAGTTTATATAGTAGGGAAAATTAAGGGCATTCAAAGATATATCATGCTTGATAATTTATTTTGTATCATGCAATGGTGTTATTAGAGGGAAGTAATTACCCATAAAGAGAACAAAAAAAAAAAAATTATCATTGTTACTTTTAATTTAATGTCATCCCACGATAGGCATTGTGTGTGAACATCAATCTAAACATTCAAGTAATTAGGATTTAGGACCCTCAAGCAAACCATAAAAAAGACATTGTCATCTTTGGGAAGTAATGGTGGTTGTAGCATTCTCCAAACAAGTTATAGACTGCATTATCAGTAACAAATAAGAGATAAGTAAGAGTGGAAAAAGAAAATGTCAAACCAAACCTGACCAGAAGCCACAAATTGAAATGTTTACTCATTACATAAATGTAGTATCAACCGTCATATTTTACAAATCATTTCTATAATTTATAGAAAACCTTAATGAATAAAAAAAAAAAAAAAAAAGAGAGGAAAAACAGAGAGAAATTAACAAGAATAAATTTCTTGCTTAAGCATCAACAATGAAGCAGGTTCAAAAGAATTCTGAAATCCGAAGTAGTCTGGAAAACATTATTACCAACCTTCATGGACAAATAAAAAGATAAAATAATCCAAATCCCTCACCCTCACTAATTATTAAACAAAGAATCTCACCCTAGCTAACTACTTGCACATACACAACATATGGTACACATCTGTCTAATCTTCATATTTTGCATTCTCAATATTTAAATATATATTTATCAAAGCATTCTCAATATTTAAACAGACTAATCTATTAGGAATTAAACGTAGTCCTAAGAACAACATGAGAATGCGAAGAGACAGAAGAAACACACAAAGAATCAATCACACGACACAAAAATTTACATAGTTCACTAGGGCTATACCCATAGAATTGCAGCGATTTTCACTATGTTTTAGAGAACTTTACAAAGAGCTGCTAACAATACAAAAACCCTACTTTGAAGCGACATATATATATATATATATAACATTAATGGGCCGACACCCCAAGCCTCCACTCTATGAACTAAGCCTCACAAAATCCCCAATTAAAACCATACGCTTCTAAACTGGGTCAAACCTAAACTAGATCTGGCAAAACCAGGCTCCACATATAGCCTATCATTGAAGAATTCTAGAGAATATAGAGGATTGAATGTGAAAGACATATAAAGCTTGTATTATATTTCTTGAATGAATAATACATACCGTGATTATCTATTTATACATTACAGAGAGAGGGGTTGAGTTTGTTATAACTGAAATCCAAACTATGTGCAGCACGTGGGCCAGCACATGGGCTCTTTAAACTAAAACCCACTTCATGCATTGAGCCCACGAGTCTTGTGTGACTATGGCCCAATTCCACCTCATGCAGAAAGCACATGGGTGTGTAAGTGAAGCTTCTAGAACACTCTGGAGCTTGCACTTACAACCCACTGTGAGCTGCAGTCGTTTGGCTTTGTTACTTTGGTAGTTTCATAAACTACCTGTCGTTTACTTCATCCATTCATAATCTCCCATGTTTCCTGATAAAGAACGTGTTCTCCGAACAAAGCATCGACCTGTATATGGATTGTAGGCTTGAACAGGCACACCTGAGCCATAAGGGTGGATAGTGGCTCCATATGGATTTCCAAATGGATTTGAAGACTGCTGGTGGTGATTGGCTGGATACACCATGTCACCAGAAATTGGGACTGGCTCCCAAAGGTTGTAGCTTACATTATGGTAGGTTGATCAGCTGCAACAACCACCAGGACAAAACATATGAGCTCACTCCAATCAATGAATATATTTTTAAATATCGATTAAAGCCTATATTCTCAATTTCCTTAAAGTTTCATATATCTAGAACTTTATTATTTAGATTCTAAGATCTCTCAATCTTGAAAACAGAATCAGTTCAAGTTGACTCTATCTGGGACAAAATTCAGTTCTCAACTTCGAGTGCTGGCTAAGCATTACTGTTAAGTCCATCCTATGATAGGAGAAGTTTAAAGATTTTCTTCTTAGAAGTAGTAGTCCCATATTGAAAAGAAAAGAAGGATGTGTGTCACTCCCTAAGTCCCTATAAATATAGTGGTGAAAATTTGTTGCGTGCGTGAGAGTTAGAAGCAAAATCTTTGTCTAGTGAGAGAGTTGAAAGACTAAGCTTTGTCTAGTGATTTTGGATTAGTTTATTTGAAGGCACCTTTGGGTATATTGTGATTTTGGATTAGTTTATTTGTTTAAACAAATGTTTGACAAAGAGTCTTTTGTGAGAGTTTAAGTATGGTTGTAATTCCTATTATGAATAGTTAATTTTAGTTGGCAACCATGTTAATTTTTATGTATTGCGGTGCTTTGCTATTAATTTCATTTCAATTGGATATACTAGAAATTAAAAATAAAAACAAAAATGCCTTACCAACTGGAACAATAGCCAAAGCCATAGCATTCTTCTCATCTAATTCTGAAGCTTCAGCCTTCAGGAGTAGGATCATGCAAACCCAAGAAACTTAGGGAAACCGTGAAGGATTCAGCAAGTTTATAGGCATGCTACGATACTAGTGGTAAAGATGTGTGCAACTATAATTCAATTTTATCAAGATAAAAATTCGTTATAAATACGCATAAGATTCAGCTCAACTGAAAAGTTTTCAATATAATAGTATGCAAAATACAATGAAGAAAGAAAGATTTTGAGAATTACCAACAAATCAAGTGGTTCAGTTACAACAGCTTCTACTTTGACTGGTTTAGCTGGACGTGGAGGTGGCGATGGTGGACGTGCCTCTTACACCTCTGGGGCCTGCCTTCTTATATTCTATGGCCAAGGCTTCCTTGGGGGGGTAATTTTATTGTTAACCACCTGCTTGGATTAAAATAAGATTTAGAACAAATTGATTTGGTCAGAAATAATTATTATTCGGAACAATGAAGACACTAAGATTACAATTCCTTCAATAAACTCAAAGTCTCAAACACAATGTTGAAGAATTTTAACCAGATAAGTTCACTAGCTAGTATTTACCAAGAAAGATAACATTCAAAAAATTATTAAGTGGCATATTCCGCAAAGGTAATGCAAAAGATTTCAAACATAACAAGAAAACATTTAGGAAACCCAATAGGAAATGTTATGTAAGGAAAACAATTCACTCCAATTGATACCTAATTGCCCAATTTGCACAGATTTGTGGATTATCCTTTTACTTAAAAAGAAAAAAGGCTGAACATCACAAAATATGAAAATGCGTGTGTGGGAACCTAAACATGCTGCCCCAGGGACAAGAAGCCAAACTTTTGTAGTTTTTTTGTTGTTGCAACCAGAAGCTAGGTTTGGACAGATTATTATAGCTACTAATGGTCAAGATATCTGTTCTTTTGCTTTCCTAATTTCATATTTTAATATTTTTAATTAATTTCTTTGATCAAAATCTAACAAAAGTTTGTAGAAATGATACAGGGGGCTTCATCAAGAACAAATAGTAATCTCAATAAAAAATTTAGTTAAAATCAACAATCAAAAACTCAGTGACAGCAATATCTTTTCCAGAAGGCACCAAAAGTGAGACACTAAACCTGCTCGTCTTAATAAACCTCTCTCCAAGTCCAATATCAAGACTTTTACATATTTCATAGAACTTTGATATTTGCTCAGCCTGAAAATACAGAGGATGGAAAATGACATGAAGTAAATTCTTATGCCATTAAAGCTAAGCAACAGTCTGTATTAGGACAAATATTCCTAGAAGATGTTACCTGCTGCCTGGCCCTTTTGTATATCCACAGCCCTCATAGCATCAAGGCGTTGCATCTCAGAGAACTCAAAGAAATTAAGGTTAACATAAAGACTTGTCAACTAAATTGAGAGTAAAACACATAAGAGTTCAATTTTTATGGGACAATCAAAAGCAAAACATTTCTTTGTATTGATTTCACAATTTTTGGTGCACAAATAGTAATTCCCATTCCAAAAAATATATTTTTTGGGAAAGACAAAAGCATAGAGTTTATATGGAAAACTATACTTATAGTGATGAATTAGGCGAAGGAAAGTGTAAATTGTGTGTGGTGGATCTGTCGTAATATTGAGTGATGTATTGTACATATCGAATGTATGTTTCGTTTATTTCAATTTTGGAGCGTGATTGAAGATCTACCGTTTTAATTGAATTCGAAACGTTGTTTTGAACTACTTTCGTTTTTATGTTTTTTTGTGTATTTTGCATGGTTTTAAAAACCGGATCGGACCGGCCAGTTCAACCGTGAACCGGATAACAATCCGATCCGATTTTCTTATAAAACCGGAAATTCATTAAAAAGCACTAAAAACCGGAAACCGGTGGTTCAACCTTAAAAACCGGGGACCGGTCCGGTTGAACCGGTTTTGAGCAATTCACAAAAGCCAGACATGAAATGCAGAAAAAAGGTGTGCTTTTCTCAGATCTGGAGCAAATTTTTACAAAATCTTATTTTAGTTGCACAAATCAAAACTAGCCACGATCTCATAAACCCAAAAAGAGAAATCAAAATTACAACTGACCTTTGTGGG
The DNA here is from genome assembly GCA_907173295.1 of Fagus sylvatica. NCBI lineage: Eukaryota > Viridiplantae > Streptophyta > Magnoliopsida > Fagales > Fagaceae > Fagus > Fagus sylvatica. The sequence goes on from OU015761.1 coordinate 16,451,265, forward strand.
GATTGGGGCTTAAACTAAATAGATAAAAAAAATAAATAAAAGATGAAGTAAGAGAGGGGATAAAGAGGACAAATGGAAATTGTGGAGAATGGGCTTCAACGAAATCAAGAAGATGAAGAAAACAAGAAGCAGGAGGAGGGGGTGGAAACAAAGCCAACAAATCTTACTGAGGGCTTCAACGAAATTTAAAAAAGAAAAAAAAAAAATGGAAGTTTAGAAGAGTAGTAGAGTAGAAGAATGGAAGACGTGTCTGGAAGCTTTGGTGGGTTGTCAAGTATTCCTGTAGTTTATTTTAAAACAAACAATGATCTTTTGGTAAATATTCTAGGGATATGTGGTAGTGAATGACAGTGGAACATTAGGAATATTCTAGGGATATTCTATTTTTTCTTTTACTTTTAATAAGTTATACGTTGTGTTGTTAGTTTTTTTGCTACGTTGTGTTGTTAGTTGTTATCTCTGAAGGGAGGCCACTTGAATATGTGCTATTCTTGGGCAAATACGTGGGAATGGATGAAAAGTTCACCATCTTACAATATTCTTTTATTTTGTTAAGATATAACTATTACGTTACACTAAAGCAAAATTTTATAAAAGTGAGGTTTACATTTTATATTTTCTGTATTGTTTTAGTTTTAGTACATTATTTTTTCTTTTATTTTGTTTTAATATTTTTGGGGTATAAAATTATTATTTATTTATTTTATTTATTTCTATAATTATAAATTTATTAATTAAATTATTTATTACGTCATCGGTTCGACCACCGGTCCGACCCCGGTCCGACCAGTGATACGGGAACCACTCCCTTTTCCGGTTCTCTTCTTGGTCCGGTTTTTAAAACCATGGTATTTTGTGTGTTTGTGTTTGTGTTTTTTTCAAATTTTTTGAAACTATGTATTTTGAGAGGGAAAGTATGGAAGGTGAACGTTAGGTACCGTTGGGACTTTGACATGTGTAATGTAACCTCTTTTTTTGTTTTTGTTTTAAGGTTTCTTTTTTTTTCTTTTTTCTTATTTGTAATTTGTTTGAGTTTGAAAGAAGAAATTTTTATAGTAAATTATGGTTTACTCAAATTTTGGTGATAATATATCCGTTCTGTCACGCCCCGAACCCAAAGCATGAGCCCGACACGTGACAATCACCGCACACCCATAAGGCGTACCTTACAAGTGTGCCAGGCTTTACAAACAGATTCTAAAAATAATATCCTTGATATAAAATCTCCAAATTAACATAATAACCAGTAAGTTCAAATGAATTTAAACCCATGCATTGCTATTCCAAAGCCTAATAAGCAAAAAGTCTATCACATAAAGTCCTTAAACAACAAATAAGAAATACTACTATTATCCATGCCTAGAAGTCCTTCTCACACAACTCCCCCGCAACGTCCGAGCTAGCTAATCCTCAGAATCTGAAATGGGAAAATAAATGGGGGGTGAGCTGGGAGGCCCAGTAAATAACCAAATATCCTTATCCAGCCGGATCAAACATACATTTGTTAAAAACGTATATACATAGGTACTACAAAATTCTCAACGATGGTTTTAATAAAGCATTTGGTTTGGTTCACAAAATAAAATATATTATTTTATTTGCAAATAGCAAGTTAAACATATTCAGAAATAAATACAGATACAAATATAGATTCAAATACAGGTTCAAATTCAGATTCAGATTCAGATACAGAAACAGATACAGATACAGATATAGATATAAATACATATACTAAACAGTCTTTAATGACTACGGCCACATTATCCTTGTGACAAGGCCCAAAAACCACACATAGGTCGGTGGCAAACCCCAGAATGAAACTAGTTTCGGTACCAACGTATAATCCCCATTGGCAGGGCCCAGAACATAGTCAGACTGAGAGTTTTCAAATATCAAAACACATTTAAAATATATTTGAATTCCAAAACATAGTGATTTTCAAACCTTATTCAAATTATGTACAAAAACAAATCAATTTAACAAATAAGCTTTATAAAGATTCTTGTAACATATAATCACATGCTTGATCCGAATTTTTGAAGTAAACAATACTTTACAAATACAATGATTTTCTGATATTTCGAAACAAAGTTGATTTTGGCATAATAGAATAATAAACAATAATAATAAGTTCACAAATAGGGATATTTAATATATAAAATTGAGAAAATACTAGTTAAGGATAAAGGTTACTTACCTCTAGCAAGTAAAAGATAATGTAATCCTTCCTATTTTCTCTTTTCAAATCTCACAAATCAGATCCTAATCAATTATACAATAATCAAAATACATTAATTGACATAAATAATGCTATTTACTTAGCAACTAATTTATTCACTGGACTGCCTAATATTGGCCTAAATCCTTCTCCATGCTTTCACGTCAATAGCTATAGCCATGACAAGTTTTATTATTTTTATTTATTTTCTTTCTTTACTTTCTTTTTCTTTGACTGCATGTACAGCAGTATTAACCCATATGCTTCTTAAGTCTTCACGTTAGTAGTCTACTAGTAGGCATATGGCCTTCTTTTATTTTGTTTCTTTTACTTTTTCTGCATCTACAGAAGCTACTAGTAGGCATATGGCCTTCTTTTACTTTGTTTCTTTTACTTTTTCTGCATGTACAGGAGGCATAAGGCTTGTACTGTACATTAACCCCATTAACTTCACGTCAATAGTCTACTAGTTGGTTATCTTTTATTTCTTTTCCTTTTAGAAAAACTCCTCATCACGTCTACCTTGTAGACATGACCACCTTTGCTTTCTCTTTTGAAAAAGATCTCATGCTTTACCATATGTTCAGAATAGTATTCACCAAAACTAAGATTCATGTTGTTCCTAAAACCATCCGATTCATATGTATAAATATCAACCTAAATCTACTACCAATTATTAACTAGCAAAACCAATTCATATTTCAATGAAAATTTATTCTAAAAGAAAAGTATTGAGACTCTTACCTTTCTTTTCTTGAATTTCTTGGAAGTTTTGCCGTCAAAGTTTTTTTAAGTATTCATTAAAGTTATAGCTCTATTTATACTCTAATATTGCTAGGGTTACAACCTATTTATTTTTATTTCCACAAACTTCTTAAATAAATGATTATTGTATTTTTATCCCACAATTAAAATTTCTAGGTTACCCACTTAAACAAAAATTCCTTTTTCTATAAAATTACTAGGTTATCCACTTAAACAAAAAACTCTTTTTCTATTATATTGTGGGTTACGGGTATTACACGTTCAAACCTCAAGTGGTGAGAACTAAATTGTTTTCCAAATTAGTATGAATCTGAAAGGATTACTAGAATCTCTGTTCGTATCAAATGTATGTTTCGTTCATTCCAATTTTGGTTCATTTCTGTTCAATTCAGTCATTCCATCTAGTTCCGTCCACAATGTGCCACTAGGTATCAAAAAACAACCATTTTGGTTTCTTCTAGATTTCAAAAACAAAAACAAGGAAATGATCTTTTTTCCTTAAAAGAAAGAAAGAAGAAAATTCTATAATATTTTTTGTTCAACCAAAATGATCTTTGAGAGATTTGTTTTCTTGGAATCTGGAAAAACCACAACACTAAAACATCAAATCCCTCACACAAAATTGGACTGGTTTTTAATTAGGGAAAACACCAAAAAACATCAAAGCCATATAAAAAACCAAATCAGCCGGATCAAAAACCAAAAACCAAATTCAATATTCCAAGATAAAAAACCAAAAGATTTTTTTTTACATTACATGAGAGTAAAGAAATTACATGAGAGTAAGGAAATAGGGATTCTTCGTCGGTACAATGAGACAGAAGCCTAACGCCAATATCATGGGCCAAAGAGTTTGCTTCTATGATCACATGAATTATAGACTAAAAAGAAACAAAAGATAATAAAATTCTAATGTCTCAATAATTGTAGCAACATACTACTGGGAAAGAGGACGTACAGTTGGTTATAGGGTTAATATCACTAGTCACGAACCCACACATTGCATGGGAGTATATATTAAGAATAAACTATTTTTAGAAGAAGTAGAGTTACTTAGGCAAAGATGTATTTTAACACTTTTTACATAGGCAAAGCCATCTAAAGGGGAGAAAGAACATGTGATGGGGAAATAAAAAACACAACGCCCAAAAACCAAAACAAATTAACCTAAAGTAGAGCTATAAAAACACAAAAACTCATAAACTAAGAGCAAGTTGTAAGAAATAATATGTGGAAGATGAATTTTGAGGTCCTGTGCAGCCAAAAATGGGTCAATGACCTCAAAGAGTTTTTTACTATCCCATCTGATTGAATCGGTTGTATATAGCTCCAACACCTAAGCTACACTTGTGTTTGAATTTGGTTTTGCACTGGGTTTGAAGCCTTTTATTGATGGGATCCAAGAGTCATTCCAAACACAAGTACATGTTCTATTGCCATTTTTCTGCAACTACCTTTCCTTAATCGGTCTCTACCACTTATAATAGATCTCTAATGCCAAGAGATTGATTTCAGAGTTTTTTCCTTCCTTAAGGTGGTTTTTCTAAGGTATTTTGCCTTCTGTATCTTAATCGAGGACCTTACTTCATTTGACAAGACTTTCCAGCTAGTGCTTCTTTGTTAGTTAATTCAATACACGATTTAATTTAAAATTATGATGAATTTCCGAAACACGATTTAAAAATTAAAAGGTTAGATGATCCCCAAATAAGTTTAAAAATTGTGCCAATTTAAATAATAATTATTAAAATAATATTATAGAATACTCCAAGAGCAATGTAATTTATTTAGTCTTTTTTTTTTTATTAGATTTTATTTGTGTGCATTATGTTTGTAATTGTGTTTTAATGTTTATTGCTCAATTTTTAATATGTGATTGTTTTATTTTGGCATTATCCATGTCTCTTTTACAATGTATATATGCCCTGTTATTATTATTTTTCTTAAATTCCTTATTTCTCTTTGGTTGCTAAAAAATTTAAGTGTTTTTTTTTAATCATGAAAAAGAATGTACAGCTTTCACGTTTTTAATTTCCTACAAATTATGGGTGGACTGAAGTTTTATTATTCAATACTTTTGATTTGAATTTCTTGAATAATGATTTATTCAATGCCACTGTGAATTAGGACATGAGACATTGCATTGACATGTTGTGAAAGATGATCATGAGGATTAATTTGGCTAAAAGCTCCATACCTAAGAGTGTGACAAATCTTTGAGAGATAACTACAATGGATTCTACAACTCGGACTCCGATTTTGTGACTCGAGAGTAATTTGATTCATGAATTATATAGACATGTCACCTGTTTATCACAACTGGTGTTGCCCTGAAAACAATAGTAGTGAGAGCAAAAATGACATCAATATGGTTATTTTTTTTTATAAGTCAAATATTTATTGTTTAGGAAAAGTTCACTAGTGATACTACTTTGTTACTGTCGTTGTTGATTAAATAAATGGAAGGCTCGTAACTTGATCTTAAAAGTCTTTTTGAATCTCCGCTGTTAGACTTAACAAAAAATAATAAGTTTGTATTAGTGTTTTGTGCTGTATAGAGACACATTTGATTAATTAATTATCGTTGCATAGTGGAGGAGATTTGTTTTATTCAAATGGTGTTAAAAGTTTCATTTGCCTTAGTTCTTTTCAAGCTGTGAGTTTATATTGATAAATGGAGCAGGCAGGGCATGCAGGGCAATGTTGACTTTGTATTCTGTTATTGATATGGTGATCCAATAGGTACTTTACTGTTTGGCCTATGAACAGTTTCTCAGAATTTGAGAATAGATAGTGTAGAGAGGGTTTCCACTTTCCACTGTGTTCTAATGCTTCACAGCAACAGATCTTTTCCCATACATGTTAGTTTTTTCGAAAATGTAGTTGTCTGCATGTTCTTTGTATGGTTGAGTTGTTGTGTTGCTACCATAGGTCCACATCAATGAGCCCACCTGATCTCTTCTTAAAAGTTGCACTACAAAATGCTCCCCCAAGGGGAACAATAGCAAGATTCCCATTTTGTTGGTGACAATTCAAGGATAGAGCATAAGACAAAACCATTGATTCCATTTTTTTTTTTTTTTTTGGTGTAGAAAATGTATATCTATATTCATTTGCTTAAATTCAGGACCACCATATGCTTTTATTTGATTCTTATTGATGTAGACTTTGTTTAAGTCCTATTGGGGTCAATAGTTGGAATTTTCCTCGTATATATAATTGATCTTGTCAGAAATACTAGCCAAGCCATGCATGTAACCCAAAAGCGTTTATTGATGGTCTTTTAATTATCCACTTCAAAAAGTAACAAATTAAACTTCATAAATTTGATTTTGTGGTGTAAATTGCTAATCAAGCTATATACTAATAAAGTATTTGTAAACTTGGACACTGAAGCAGCTTTGTGAAGCAACTATGTTGTATTTTAATATGCTGGAGTCAAATATTAATCTCATTTAAGCACTACAAAAAAACTTGGCCTATTTCAATGCATTTATTTCGAGGGTTCATTAAAAATAGTTGTAATAGCATATAATTTTGTGCAGTAAGGATGAACTATACAATTAATCTATTTCGACGGTCACTAATAGAACCATTGAAATAAACATAAAAAAAAATTATATTTTCACCTCTTTTAACAGCAACCTTCGAAATATGCATTTTTTTAATCGAGCTATTTCAACGGCCACAAATACCTTCGAAATAAGCATAAAAAAATAACAGTTCAACACCTTTGCGCGCGACTAATCATTTGGTGTTGCGCGTCCAAGGATTTCTGAAAATGAAAACCCCCAAATCGTGAATAGCAGTAGCAAATTTGAATTTTCGCATAACTTCAATTTTCGCCCAAATTGTCAAATAGAAACTTCAAAACCCCCAAATCTTCAAAACCCCCAAAATTGAAATACCTTTTCACGCTCAAATTCTCGCACGATTCAAGGATTCAACAAATATTCTCACACCAGACCTTGTCCTTGCTCCACGGCTCCATCTCTCATCTGAACGAAAAAAATAGAGAGAGCTTCACAGAGAACAAAGCGAGCGAGGGTTTTTGTGAAGAGAGAGAGAGAAAAGAATTTGAAATCCAAGCTCTAGAGAGAGAAACCACAAATCAACGATTCAAGAGAGAGAAAGTCTTTGTATGTGAGCGAGCGAGAGAAAGAGAGAGAGAAAGTGAGAGTTGAGCTTCTCTTCTCTGTGTGAAGGAAAAGGCTGAGTCAGAGCTAGGGTTTCGAATTCATTGACGAAGGTAAGGAATTACATTCCACGCTTGTAATTATTGCTTTTTATTTTTCGCGTTGTGATTAATTCGTTTCCAATTTTAGGATTAGCGTTATTAATCACCTATTTCCATAGCATTAATTATTGATATATATATATATATATATATTTTTAATTTTGATCATTATTAATATTTAAATTCATACCACGCCTTACTAGAGCAAGCTATCGAGTAAGGGTTTCTTCGTGCGAGCTATTTTTGAATTCTCTGCCTGTGCTAATTCTTGCTTCTTTTTTCTTCTTCTTTTTTTTTCCTTCTATTATTGTAGAGAATATGAAATTCCTTTTGTATGGTTTCGAGCTTGTTGGTTTAGATTTAGTAAGTCTTTATAAATATAGTTTGTTTTTGGGGGTTTTGATTTGGTACCTCTTTGGCCGTTTCAGGCGCTTGGATTTCGATTTTTTTCGACATTGTAAATCTACTAGAACAGGCATTGAATCAACTGGTAAGTAGAATTGGCTTTTGGTTTTTTTGTCTACTTTATTGATTGTTTTCCCTAATTGACAATGTCATATACATGGGCATTTCTTATCTTTTTGTTGTTTTGGGTTGGATGGGCAAGCCTGTCGCAATTTTATTTATATGAGCCTTAATTCACAGTCATATTTAGTGTCTTATTTTATTGTTATAGAGTTTTTGTCACATTAGGAAATGGATTTTAATACTCATAATCCAAATTGCTCAAACTTATTGGACTTTTTTTTAGTTGAGTTGACTACTTTTACTACACTGGGTATTTGGTTTTTCTTTTTAAGAAGGAAAATTTTATTTCTGGCATAACAAGGATACAATACTTAGTTCCTTGATTTCATTAGGCCTGTCCACCATATTATAAACTGAGATTTCAGATAGTCAGAAAATAGGAACTGTTGAGTTGATTAAAAATGTGATAAACGTGCTATTTATACAAATTTAAATTGCAGTGATGTGTTTGTTTGTACTCTGTAAATAGCATAACCTCTACATCTTTTTTTGACAAAGTAAGAATCTAATTGAAATTGCAAAGATTAGTGATGATTTCATACAATTAGTATTTAATCCTATTTAGCAAATTAGTACAACTTTTCAAAGGATTACTTTTTCACTTTTTCTAGGTACAACTCTACTTTTCTCTAGCTTATTTTTTCAATCCAATAAGCCAATGAAAATAAGCTCTCCTAAACCAGCATTGAGCGTATATTCTTGTTATGCTTGTGCTTTGCTGACATTCTTTTACTAAATGGTAACCCATTCTATAGTTTTATCATGAGTATCCAATATTATGGTTATTGTGAGAGTTGACTACTTAATCTCCTTTTGGTTGCTCTTAATGTGTTATGACAAATACACTGATAAAAAAAATGTGTTATGACAAATACTAGTGTATTTTAGAGAATTTTTTCTTGAAACTTTGAGACATCATGCAGATATAGGCAATTACTGTTATGATGTACTTTATTGCTCCATGCTAAGTTCATATAGCTGTTGTTCTGTTCTAAATTCACTACAAAAAACTTGGCCTATTTCAATGCATTATTTCGAGGGTTCATTAAAACTGGTTGCAATAGCATACAATTTTGTGTGGCAAGGCAAAATATATTAATTAACCTATTTCAACCTCACTAATAAAACCCTCGAAATAAACATAAAAAACATTTAGTTCAACGGTCATGAATATAACCCTCGAATTAAGCATTAAAAAAAAAAAAAAAGCGCTCCCGCTCCGGATTAGCACAAAATTGATCCAACCTTATTTCGAGGGTCCTAAAATCCTTCAAAATAGGTAAAAGAAATAAAATGGACGGACCAAAAAACCCAAATTGTTCAAGAGAGAAACGGACCAGACAAATCTCCATTTCCTCTCGTTTAGATAGTATTTCTCTCAGATTCTTTGCTTTCCTTCTAATCCCCGATCTCTCTCTGATTCAGATTCCCAAATTAATTAGGGTTGGGAATCGGACACCATTGCCATCCAATTTTGTTCTTCTTCTTAAGCTGGAAGCCATGAATTGGAGCTCAATTTATTAATATTTTTCTTAAGGAAAAAGAGAGCGAGATTGGAATTAGGGTTTGGAATACAATTACAAAGACAATAACAATGGAGAAGTACAAGTTGTTGGTGTTGTTCGCCGGGTGATGTCAGGGCTAACCGTGGAGCTCATGTCCAGGAGTCTCGTCGATCTCGAGGTCCTCGGCAAGTTTGGAATCCCTAAGGATCGCAAACACGCTGGTACATTTTTCTTTTTGCTTCAATCCAAGGAAAAAGATTTGAATGCTTTCAGTTTTTAATTTTGTTGGACCACCCAAGGATATATGCTGATTTCCCTTTTCACCGAAAGTGAAGCTTTAGTAATTTGTTCAATCAATTGCGTTTTGGATAACTTTGACATTGAATACAGATTAATAATTGTACATTACCTAATTCTACTAATTATTTTGGGGGACTTTAATGAAGTGTAGAATCTTAAAGCTTTGGTTTTTATTTTTCTAGGAAAAAGAAATTAAACTAAATCAGGAATTAATTTGTTGGGTAGATTCATAGCTAAATGAGCAATTTCAGTTTCTATGGATTGTGTATGTTGTGGGTTTCTACACCAATTATTTGTACAATGGAATATCTGGGTGTGTTGTGTTGTCATGGAAGGTGATTGCTTAAGTTTAGCTTAGAGCCACACAATTCACGGCAATACAAATTGATTTCAATCATTTTGTGTCGCATGGGAATTTGGATAGTAGCAAGGGGCAGACCATGGACATTTGGTGATACATGCTTGTAGTTTGAGTTGTTTTTGGTTCTTTGTTCATTACTAATATCTAAAATGTTCTAACATGGGTTATTGTGTCTTTTTGTAATTTTTTTTTTCTTTCTCTAAAGTGTTCTAGATCAATGAGGAGGCGAGTGATAAGGTCCTGGAAGTGGAGCAGAAGTATAATGAGATACACTTGCCTGTTTATGATAAGCGGAATGAGATTATTAAATCCATTCTCGACTCCTTGTCAACTGCTGTGAGTAATCTGTCTTCATCTCTCTATTTTATGGGAATGCAGAACATGTTTGCTGTTATAATGTTAAGACATATTTTATTTAACTTTTTTGTTTCCAACTTTGTGCAGTTTTTGAGTCATCATGCTCTAAGTGAACTTTTGACGAAAGACGATCAAAAGGTTTGGGCTTTGTGCCTACATTAATAATAAAGTTTGAGTTGCACCCACATCTTTCTTAACCTTTAATCAATGAGCAATGCCACAAGGATTCTTCTTAAGTATCTTATTATTTAGCTGGTTTGCTCAATGTGGCTACATAGTGATTTTGCTTTATTATTGCCTATGTTGTTAATAGATATCAAGTATCTAAGTTCCCTGGATTTATTATTTTTTATATTAATATATTTGGATTTCCCTGAATTTTTGGATTAGTTTATAATTTTTCGCGTAATCTCATATATGATTACAAGTACAAGTGGTGTGGATCACTCTTAATCTCTAATTTAGCCATAAGTGTGGTTAATGATTTAGTATTTCACTTGTTCTAATATTTCTATATTAACTCATTTTATTATTTTGGCAAATGGAAAAAGCTTATGTTGCTGTAAATGACTCTGGCTAGCATCAACTCATTAGCCACTAGTATAACTCTATCAAAGAAAGCTTAGGAAATATTATTAGTCGATATTTTTTAAAAATTTGGTGACAGAAGTCAGGAAAACCAAATTTCAAAACGTATCACTATATATGATTTGTGGGGTAAAGTAGTTCATTTGGAAGTAGTGAAGAAAAAGGGAAAGGAGCATAAGAAAATCAACTTCAGGAAGAAAGTATGTTAACAATGAACAGAAGATGTTGGAGCAATTTGGGTAAGGATTTCATGGAACTTCATTGGAATGAACTGCATTGCATTTTGAAGCCAACAAATTGTGATTTAATATGCAAGTTATTCTTTTAATTCAGGGGCAAAAACTTTATTATTAAAAATGAAGGCTGTTTCAAGAATGGAGATACTGATTGCTTTGTCCTAGAGCATGTTGAGCATGATAGGCCTGACGTAATTATTAGATACTCTCATTTCTTATTTCTTTTGTTTGTTTTTCCGTGTCTGATCGTTGATGTTAACTCTTACTTAAATTTCACGTGCTAAAGAAGAAGTAGATGTGTTCCAGCTCCGGTGGTATGACTATTGCATGTTCAGAGCACTTGCAAGTCTCCATAAGCTGGTAAATAGAGTTCCATGTGTGTTTTATTTGAATTCTAGTACTTTTTGCATGACTAGGGGTTCTTCGAATTTTTGTTTCTACATTTCCAGGGAATAGTTCATAGAGACATTAAACCCCGACAATTTCCTTTTCTCTCGTAAGGCCCATAAAGGTTATCTTATCGATTTTAACCTTGCCATGGTTAGTTACACTTGTCTTGTTATTGTGATGTTCCTATCTAGTTTGTATGAATTTCCATACCTATTTTCCATAGATTATAATCTGTTGGGCTGCTGCTGTGTTTCTTTATGGTGTTTACAGGATTTGCATCAGAAGTATGGAAACACTTGTAAGGTTTGGCTCCTCTCAAGTTTGTGTTTCAATCTACTGATGGCATGATTTTAGTATAATGAACACTGGCATGGTTTTAGTATAGGCCTATGGGTGATTTTGTCACTTCGATGTAGTTATTTTTGGTTGTTAAGAATTTTTAAGTTTGTTAACTAATCTTGTGTACTAAGAATACAATTGTTCCCTATTTAGCAATTTTTTTGTAGTGACTCTATAACAATTTTTTCTTTCTTTTATAGATGTTCCCAGTTGTGGAACTTCTGGAACTTATTGAAGGCAGCATGACATTGTTCACATAACAAATTCTTTCCATGCAATGTTTTGACTCTAAACATATTGCTCACTTTAATGCATATTTGGCAGGTCAATAAATTACGGATTGAGGCAGATGATGCACCTGAAATGCACCATGTTGAAGGGGCATTTGTAGAAACAGTACTGTAAGTTTTTAAAAGGAATTCTTAGGTTGATTTTCACAACTTGTATGGTTTTGAGGAATGATGTTTTCTCCGTTTGTCTCCTTTCTACACGTGGATTATCTTTATCAAATTTAGTGACCTTATTTTAAGTCTAGTCATTCTGTTTCTACAGACCAAATTTAGTAACCTTATTTTCTTTTGGTTAAGAATTTTTAAGTTTGCTAACTATTCTTGTGTAATAAAAATATAATTGTTCCCTATTTAGCATAAAGAATTCCTTTTCTAAAAAAATAAAAATAAAAATACATATTTCGAGGGTCATAACCCTCGATACAAGTAATATGTGTGAAGTAATCCAATATTAGGAAGGCGGTCGAAACATTTTTTTCGACGGTGTTTCCTTCAACGGCTTTCGAGGGCCATCTTGACAGTCGAAACAACCTTTTTCGAAGGTTTTTATTACTTGTTTCGAGGGTTTTGACCCTCGAAAAAAGGCATTTCTTTTGTAGTGATTGTATCAGTATATTTATGTTAATATTTTATGGATATTTAGATGGCAAATATCTGAAATTGGATAAGAAAGGCATCAAATGAATTACGCTTAAGTATCAACTAAGGCCTAAGGGCTCCTAGTTTTGAGGAAAATGAGAAGGAAACTAATCAAAATTGAAGTTGAGAAGTATCTTGTAGAACAACTAGAATCATGCATATACTAGAAACTCTCCATGCTCTTCATATCAAGATGACCAAAGATTAAGAACTATCAAATCTGTAAATTCAAAATCTTACTCTTTTGTATTTTAAAGACATTACACATGATAGAACATGCGTAAAACACAGAGAGAAGATGTAATCTAATGGTAGGATTGCTAAAGTATTAATCCAAGTGAAAGTTATAAAGTGGTGTAACTTCAACAAAGAATTACACTGGGTGTACTTATGAAGACTAAGAGTTATGTTAGGTGTAACTTGAACGTATTATATTACACACACATCATGTTGTTTTGAAAGACGCTCATTGTTAATGGAGTGGAATATGCAGCTGACAGGCAGAGTAGAAGAAAAAAGGCGATGGTCTGAGGGGATTCATCAGGCTGTAGAGGCTAAAGAAGGTCTGAAGATTCAGGTATCTTGATGTTTAACATTTGCTTATGAAGTTTGTTCTGCGCACTTTCATAATTTACATCAAACTTATCTGATTCAAAGTGTAATTTTGTACACTTGTTAGGCTGATTCAGTTATCGTGGCACAAATCACATATCAATCACTCTTTAAGCTTTACCCAAAGCTGTCAGGGATGACTGGGACTGCAAAAACAGAAGTATGGACATTAATGTGGATTATGACATTGTAATTAACCATATTTTGAAGTTAATGCTTTGCTAGATTTTTGTAATGCATTTCTCATGAAAAGAGTTCCAATTTTATTATTGCAGGAGAAAGAGTTTTTGAAAATGTTCCAGATACCAGTTATTGAAGTGCCCACAAATCTTCCAAATATTCGTAACGATTTACCCATCCAAGCTTTTGCTGTAGGGCAACAAAATTTATCCTTGATTTTGTTCTATGTTTGCTTCATTTCAACTTGACTATTGACTTGGGTTGTATGTTTTTTTAGACTGCTCGTGGAAAATGGGAACATGTTCGTCGAGAAGTTGCATACATGTTTAGATTGTGTCGTCCTGTTTTAGTTGGAACCACCAGGTAAATCCTGGGTTTTTCCTGTCAATATAACTGTTTTAACAATCTTGGACCACACTTTGCCTGTGACTAATTTAATCTGCCTCTTGTTGTTACATCCTAATGTTTGGGAGTTCATAACTTGACTTGGTACAGTATGTTGATGTTTCTTGCTGTTGCACTTGTTTGTGAAGAAGAGGGTGGGAGAGGGCTAAAATGTTCCAAAATGTATTGATAAATTCTTCTATCTTTAAACAAAGACCTAAACTTCGTAGAAAGCCAGCTTTTCTATACATAATGGCGCAATCAAATTTTGATGATATAAAAAATTGTCTGAGCAATAAGAGTATCCATATCCTCATGAGGCCCTTCTACTGATACCAAGTAGGCTAAGGTTGATATTCCTGTGATTTTATGAAGTTTAATCTTGAAATAGTTTGTTTGAATAATAAATTAATCATCAGAAAGAAAATTGCATGAGCGTATCCTTCCCCAGTAGTAATATATGGAGGAAGGAAAAGCGTGGTATTCCATGCTCTATTTTGACATGCTAACTTGTTTTGGAATATGAGTGCATTTCTTTCCAGATTATTAATTTCTAGATAATGATTTACAAAGGGAGGGAAGAATATGCCTATGTCGTTTTATTGCAATTTAATGCTATTAGTTCTTCAATTAGTCCCATCAAGTCACGTTAGTGATTTTTTATTTTATTTTTGCCTTGGTGCTGTTGGATGCTAATCACTTTGTTTTAGTTTGAATACTGAAATCTCTACCTTGTATGCATTCTACTAGTTATATTATCTTTTGAAGGTTTAGAAGGCAGCTGATTTATGACTAAGAACTCTCATCTTCTTGGTGCAGTGTGGAGAATTCTGAACATTTGTCTGATCTGCTAAAGGAATGGAATATCCCCCACAATGTCCTGAATGCACGGCCCAAGGTTTGTTAATATTTAACTCATTATGACCTTACAGTCAAATGCACAATTTGTTGTTGGGATTATAATGCTCATTAGATGGAATTTATTTTATCTTTATGAACACTTTTGTTACCATTTTTTTTTTAATTAAATCAGTATGCTGGTAAGGAGGCTGAAATTGTTGCTCAGGCAGGGCAAAAATGTGCCATAACCATTTCCACAAATATGGCTGGTAGAGGCACTGATATAATACTAGGAGGAAATCCAAAGGTAGGTGCGCTTGCTAGATTACTTAAATATGTCCAACTTTCTATTTAAAGAACATATCCTGGCATGACTTCTGAGTTAGTTAAGATGAACTGTTAAATATGTATCTATATTTTTTGTTTGATATTTCCTTGCTTGGAGTATCACTTTGACAATGAGCAGGAAGTAATTTCCTGTCTTTTCGGTTGTTATATGTAAGATGCTTGCAAAAGAAATTATAGAGGGCCGCTTACTTTCTGCTTTAACACGAGAAGCTCCTAATGTTGAAGTTGATGGCGAGGCAATTTCACAAAAGGTGATTCATTGTGGTCTGTAAGTGCTGCTAAACAAAAAAAAAATCTGTGTTTAATCCATCTTTTGGTATAGGTATTGTCAAAGGTAAAGGTTGGATCATCATCATCGGCACTGCTTGCTAAGGCAGCCCTAATGGGTTGGTGACCCCACACTTGAAATATTTTACTCCAAGCTCATTCTGGATGAAATTCAATGATATCAGTCTTTGAAGTATGTGTATATATAAATATTGAGGGTCATAAAAACAAAATTACTTATTTCGAGGGTTGTGACCCTCGATACAAGTAATATTTGTGAAGTATACAACACTCTTTATTGAGGGTTATAACCCATTTTATCGAGGGTTATGACCATCAATAAAGATAAAATACTTTCTTTGAGCTTTGCGTAGGCCGTCGAAACATCTTTTTCGACGGTGTTTCTATCAACGCCTTTCGATGGTCATCTTGACAGTCGAAATAACCTTTTTCGAAGGTTTTTAATACTTATTTCGAGGGTAAGTCGTTTTTTTTTTGTAGTGAAGGCCAATGAGTTTTGGCTCAAATGGCATATTCTTCTCCCATAAGAATGGGGTAGAGGATGAGGTTGTCAGTTTAGGACCCACTGGGTGCATGTGTAACTTATCAATTAAAAGAAGTTTTATCTTACTTTAGGTCTTAGTAATTGAAGTGCCTCTATTTTTGAAAAGGACGCATAGTCCTACCTTTATTTCATCTGATAGTGAGTTTGACTCAACATAGATGGATATTTTGGAGTGCATTGGTTCACCCCTTCACGATATCATTTGACTCAAGGTAGGTATTGTGGAGTGCATTGGTTCACCCCTTCACGATGTCATTGAAGGAGTTGAAGGCATCATGTCTGCTTATGCAAATGCTCTACATAATGTTGCTCTGGCAGGACCCACTTTATTTGGCCAAGTGATTAATACAGCTGCGGAAATTGCTGGCCAGTCCATCTCATACAACAGAAACAAGTACTTTGTCTTACTCATTATTATGGTAAATAGAATGTTGACTCTAGCTGATTTCATTTTTATTGAAATGGAGGAGAGACTTTATGCATACATGATGTATACACAAAGCTCTCCTAAAGAGAATGTAGACTTTATTTGATGTCTCTTTCCATTAATTCTTCATTTGGTAATTAAATAAATTGTCATCCTTTCTAGGATGGAGTCCTTACAGACCTACAAGAAAAAAAAGATGCTCTGGTCAGGGCATCTGATCTATTTTTGTGGTACCTGCAGTAACTTATCACGTCCCAATCATGGGCTGAAGAAACTTGCAATTTATTTAATTGCTTTTTGTAACCTTTTCCATCTTTTGTTTTGTCAATATATTTCTCATGAGAAGTTGATTGATCTCAATTATAAGTTTTAATAGTGTTACTTTGTAAGAATGAGCTATCTTGTTTGATTCACTGCATATGTCACTAGATAATAATTTGTTTGGTATTCATAGTAAGAACAAGCATCAATGAAAGATAAAAGGAATTTTCCTTTTCTAGTGGTAGGGGTAGGGTTATAATATAATCAAAGTCTTTTTGCAGAACTAGGGAAGAAGTGGAAAATTGTATATAATTCGTAGAGAGAAGTAGTAGTTCTTTAATGTGGGTAAGAAAAGCAACTTAGTGGATATTACTATCAAGCAGTTTCATAAAACTTGAAAGCTGGTCTGGGTGTTGAAGTTGGACCAACATGAGATATTGTTAGCAGGCTGATGATATGCATGCCTATGTCAAGCTATAAACCATCAGCTTTTACCTATTTTATTCTTAATAAAAATGGGTTTTGAAGACAAGACCTTCGTTTTTATTCTGTGTTTTTCAGTTTTACAATTGGGAATCAAGACTCTCTGCCCCTCTTTCTTTCCTAGTGCACTGCTTTATTGCGTGCATTTGGTGTAATATTAAACAACATTCCTATAAGTGGTCAGACTATCTCCCCATCTCTAGGCAGTTTACTTCAAGCTTCTGACTTTCTAATTTTGATTCTGTCTCTGTTTTTGTTTCAGTTTCATTCTCCCGTGGGTATTTAATCCTTTTTTTTTTTTCCTGATAATCTGGAAACAAAGAAAAAATAATTTCATTTGCAATATGCTTGCAGGGATACATCTTGCTTGGGAAGCCTGGGTGGTTCATAGAGTATGGAACAAGAAAATAATGAGAAGGAAGCAAAGACTCCTGTGAAGGCATTACCAGAGTCTAACATGAAAAAACAAGAAAATAACAAAAAGGATGTAGAGACACCTGCGGAGGCATCTACTAAACCGGATTTTAACAAGAAGGAAGCAAATACTCCTTTAGATGCATCTAATAGACCAGAGCCATTAAGAAAGAAAACCCCAAAATCATTAAAGGCCAAAACTAAAATTGCAAAGAAATCTGTTGCTAGTAACTCTTTGAACACCAGAAAAGATAATGGTGGTCCACAGGTTCAGAGAAGACGAAGAAGGAGGAGGAGGAGGAACAACATATTGAAGGGTAACAAAGAAACTAGCAACATTGAGGAACAAGATGTTAAGAAGCTAAATTCTAGAGAAGAGATCAAAAAGAAGAATGTTGTTAATGAAGAACGTAATGAGAAGAGGCATCAGCCTCAAATGAACCAAGAGAAGATCTCTGAGCTGGAAAAGCGCAAACAAGATAAGAGAAACAAAGGAAAATATGGTGGGTCCAAGAATCGTATAAAGAGTCAAAAGAACAAAGAAAGGCATGATGTCAGGGAAAAGAGCCGACATAATGAGAAGAAAGAAGAAAAACTTGGTGGTTTGATCTTCATGTGCAATGCAAAGACAAAGCCAGATTGTTTCCGCCATGCTGTAATGGGTGTTTCAACAAGTAAAAAAGATCTTGTGATGGGTATCAAACCCGGGCTCAAACTTTTTCTCTTTGATTTTGATCTGAAGCTTCTGTATGGCATTTATAAGGCATCATCTTCTGGGGGCATGAAACTTAAGCCAAGAGCTTTCGGTGGGGCATTCCCTGCTCAGGTCAGATTTTCTCGTAGTTGAATAAAGCTGAATTCTCTTTACAATTATTGTAGTTTCTTCATCTGTCTAGCCACATTTGTGTGCTGATGAATTTAATTTTCAGGTGCGGTTCATTGTTGAGAAGGACTGTTTCCCACTACCTGAGGGTGTTTTTAAGAAGGCAATCAAGGAAAATTATAATGAAAATCACAAATTCAAAACAGAACTTACTGTTAGACAAGTAAGATTTACTTGTTTCCTCAGTAGTTTGGGGTCATTGTTTCCTTTTGATGTTTTTAGCATTCATAATGTTCCAGTTTTCCTGATCAGGTTAGGAAGCTCACAGAACTTTTTAGACCAGCTGGAGTCCATTTAAATGCAGTGCCTGTCCACTCTCCACAAGTTGCTAGAGTTTATGATCAAAATAGGGAAGTTGATGAAAGAGTTAGAGAAGTGTGGCCTCATTCTCACAGGGAAACACTTGCTAGGGATCCTTATACCAATGGTGATTCTAATAGTTATCCCTTGCTGTCTCATGAAAGGGATCAGCTTACTGCACGCAGAGATGTGACATCTATACCAAGAGAGGAAATTCCTCGTGACTTATTTCTGACTGAAAGGGAGTATCGAGCTTATGGTCTTCAGGGAGAGAGAACAAATTTAAATCCCCCATCCCAATATATTCCTACTTCAGAAACGTACCAGAAAGATTATGAAAGAGAGCACCTTCTAAGACAGCCAGACCATATATACAGGGATGCTGTCCCTGCACAGAGAGACTCTTTATTCTGATCATCTCTACTTTAATGAGAAAGATTATCAGACTTATGGTCTTGGTGCCAGACATGAATTGCCAACCTCAGCTCCTGTTGCAACTGTGACATCTGCTACTACTGCTTTAGGCTCCTATACAAGTGATCCATATTATGCCTATCGTTATGGTGCTTCATCAGGGGACCCATATTTACCACCTGTGAGGAGAGAGGAAGTCCTTTCTAGTTCTTATTCTGTTGGTGGAACGTATCCAGTAGAGACTGCTCATTTACGCAGGATAGAGACTGATCAATTGGATAGGTTATACGCCACATATGCAGCTGATGCCCCACCACGTTATAACCAAACACAGCACCATCAGGGTGCCCAGCCTGAAGCTGCATCTGTGCCAGTTTCATCCCGGTACTCTTTTGCTGGTCCATCATTTTCATACTGCTGACTGAATGTGCATCTTTCATCCCTCCCTCCCAAAACCCTCTTTTAGTTTTGTTTCTCTTTCCCTTTGTTATAAATCATGCTCAGATACCTGAACTGCTTGATTGTCCCATGATGATAATTAGGCATCGTAAATTCATAGACAGTATGTTAGATCTTTGTCACCAAGTGCCTGGCAAATGTAGCAAATGGAAAACTCATATTACATTAGGGTAGCACTGGACTTTGGGCTGAAAAGTCTGGCTCATAAATAGCCATTTGGGTTCCTGCTCACGGGCTGGTGATGTGCGTAAGGTCATTTTTCACTAGCATTGGGTATGGATGATAAGATTTGGGCTTAATATTTAAAGCAAGCTGAGTTTAAGCCCATGTGATGTTATCTGAATCAAAATTCTATGTCCATATGACTATTGCTGCTATATAAAATTTACAAATATTATAACTATTGCTGTCGTACAAATTCTGCAAATATTTTGGTAATTTCTTAAAAAACGTATGAAAATGATTTAGAAGTTTTTGGGAGATTATCTTTCTATATTGTTAACAAGAAGAGTGAGGGAATTCTTTTGGTTTTTCTTCTTATCACAATATTGCTCTTTTTCTTCATTTTAAAACTTGTTGACCAAAATAGTATTGGACTATCTGACTAAGTGAAATAGTCTTGAATTGTTCAACAACTTGTAAGCTGGTGGGATACATTTGCTTAGAAATGAGTGATCATTGGGCTAGAAATTCTATATTCTGTATCTACCTCTGAATTGCAAGGAAAAAACATAGGCTTCAGGTACAAATTTGTTTATGTGCTCGTAAAATCAGTCAGATTCATTTGATTGGAAGAAGCAAAGCGTTTCTGGGCAACTGATTGAATTTTCTATGAATTGCAAGTAGGAAACCTAGAATTAATGGGCAAATTCATTGTTGGTGAGCGCTCAAATTTAGAAGATTCAACTCTTTCAAAGGCTATTCTACTCGAAATAAAAAGAAAAAAGAAAGACCAATCCACTAACGATTACTTCTATTTGTCCAAGTCTCTTCTTTTTATGACCATAATCGTGGAATTCAATTTTAATGTGAACCCTTTTAAAGATTAAATTGCTAGAGATGTTTACCACCAAAGGAATAAACTTTTGGGTGTAATGGCCTTTGATTCTTAGAATGTCTTTAACTGAACCTTCCTAATATATGACGCGGAAATAATACTAATAGTCTAATACCATTATGATCTCTAAAGTTCTTATATTATATGCTTAGGTTAGACAATTGGTTTATTTTACTTAAAAAATAAGTCGGGGGATACCTAAAAAAAATTGTTAAAAGTTTTAAAAAGTCGTACATCTTGTTGTTTGTTAGAATTTTTTATTTTTTGATGTACTTACACTTTTGTCGATCTAATAAAATAAGCTATTCCAAATGAACATTGAATAAAAATAAGCTAAACCAAATAAGCATCTTGCTGATTTCTTTGTTAAAGTTCCTACTAGCATCCAACTCAAGCCATTATTTGTCTTAACCCATCTTTTGGATTGTTGGAGGCTATATATGTCAATGATTCCTTCTTTTTATGTCAATAAAACCAATTTAATTTTTTCCTTTTCAATTTTTTTTCTTTTCTTTCTTTTCCCCTCCCCTTTTTTCCCACCATACACCCTCCTCCCCATTTCTTTTTTCTTTTTTCTTTCCTTTTTGCCCCACCACCCATGTACCACACCTCCTTTTTTTTTTTTTTCCCCACCAATCACATACCAACCTCCCTTTCTTTTTACTTCTCCCCCACCATTGACATACATCCCCTTCACTTCACCCATCTTTTTTACTTCACTTCCTCCTCACAGTTCATACCCCTCCCCCATTTCTTTTTTTTTTTCCCCTCAGGCCTCAACCCCCCTCACGTCTCTCTTTCCCCATTTATTTATTTATTTATTTTTCACTTTGTTTGTTTTTTCTTCATCACGTTTGTGATTGTGTGTTTTTTATTTTATTTGGCCAATGAATTGGTTTGCTTTTCAATTAATTTTTCAAGGTTTTAGGATTTTTCTCTTAGCCTATATCTAAAGTGGATAACCTAAACCCACTCACTCTTTTATGATGAGTCAAATTACGGAACCAATCAACGGTTAGTACTAAATAACGTTTGTGATTGTGTGTTTTTTATTTTATTTGGCCAACGAAAAAATTAAATTGGTTTTAAAAACCGGACCAGAGAGAGAATCGATAAAGAGAATGGTTCCCATATCACTGGTCGGACCGGTGGTCAAACCGGTGATCGAACCGATGATGTCATAAATAATTTAATTAATAATTATATATTTATAAAAAAATAAATTAAATTAAATTTATAATTAAGAATATTTATTGAAGAAAATATTTAATTTTTTAACAACTTTTAAGTGAGATTGCATATAAAGAAACTGTAAATAACAAAATATAACTCATGTCTGTTTGGATGGAATCTAAGCCTATTAAATTACAAAAATAATAATTAAAATAGTTTTATAGAAAAAGTATATACGTATATGTTGAACACAAATTGACAAAAGCATCACCAAGGGACAGAAACGGAAATAGATTTCCTTTTAAAAGTATTTATTTGGTCAAAGTGTCAAAATTTGTTTTAAATGCAAATCTTTTTTAGATAAAGAGTTAGCACTTTATTAATGTAAAATATACTATATATACAAAGATGATACAAAAAATATAGAGAAATGAGACATTTTGTCCAAAATCGATCTCGTCCTTTTGTACGGCTAACCAGAACAAAGGAACTTTTAGGTGTGATAATTGTTCTCGCTCACTTGAACCCTACTAACGCATGGCGTGAGGCACATCTGGGCGATAATGAAGCGTGCCACATGAATCTGCAACTTCCAGACTCGCAGGTGTGATAAGTACATGGACTACCTACCATTAGGCCACCTCTTCAGATGGCAAAAGAATCTAAAGAAAAAAAAATAATTACAAAAAGAATAAATTATTTACAAATATGTGAAGGGGTGGACATGCCTAACTTCTCATCATTAGAGAAACAATAACAAAAACTACAAATACAAACACCCTCGGCACAACAACGACAGCAACCACCATTAACACACCACCAACAACCACAGCCACAACAACAACCCAAACACCACCAAAACACCACCAACAAGCAAATGCCAAACGGCAACGACAACACCAACAACACAAATCTAGCTGCAATACCAAAACACCACCAACAACAAAAGTTAAAACACACTAACACCACCAACCACACCAAAAGAACAGCGAAAGTAAAAAAACACCTGATCTGGTATGGTGGAGGCAAATCAGATGGGAGAAGAGGCCCACGATGGACCACCTATGGTGGGAAAGAAATGCCGCGAACAAGACACATGGCGGGGCGAGGCCCAAGGCGGGCAAGCCCTACGGTAGAGTAAAACCCACGAGGCCTGGAAAAACTCAAGTGCGAGTAGATCGAGACCCACGGGCCAGATCTAACTCGACTGAGCGAAGAGAGGCCACACATGGTGGCAGGATCGCTAGATAAAACCGATGACGGTTTCCATTTTTTTTTTTCTAGGGTTTCTCTCTCAATCTCTTAGAGAGAGACTCTCGAAGAGAGGGAAAGAGAGAACTTGTAAACAGTTTTTGAAATGCAAATCTTGAAAGTTGAAACAAAACCCTATTTCACCTTTATAAAGTATTAGAGTTCAACTTCAAATAAAAAAGGTAGTGCGGCGCACGGCAGTTCAAAACTTCAAGTTCATTAAACCCACACTACAACTTCAAGTTTTACCAGTAGAGGGCAAATGGATGAAGATGGAGAAATCCTCCTTACGAGCCAACGATTTATCTATGGTTGCTAATTTTTTATTTTATTTTTTATGGCAGAAGATCTAGACGTTTGATCCAACGAACTTCAAGTCCGGATCAACATCTCTGTTTGTGATTTGTTGTCGTCTGACTTTTTGTTGATGGTTGTTTTGCCCAAAAAGCCAAATTTGAAGAGTTTTTGGCATCTTGTCAAACTGGTCTAAAATCGATCGAACTAGTCCGGTTTGTGGTTTATCCGGTTGAATATACGATTTCTGGTTTTTGGTTGAGTTTTTTAGAATCTTCGTTTTTTTAAGAACCGGACCATTCAAAGCACCGGTTCACGGTCTAACCAGCGGCCGATTCAGTTTTTTAAAACCATGCATACTTATCACATTTTATTTCGGGTAAACTAGTGTTTTTGTCCCTAAATTTTGTACGAAGTTCGTTTTTCGTCCTTGAATTTTGAAAAGTTCATTTTTCGTCACTGAACTTTGAAAAAGTTCAAAGACGGAAAAACAAACTTTTTAAAGTTCATGTACAAAAATCGAACTTCATGCAATGTTTAGGAACAAAAACAACAGTTTAATCTTTTATTATTTTTATCATTTGATAAGTATAAGACCATGAAGATTAAACGTGAAAAAAGAGAGAAGATAAATCCAAATGCCACTTTAACACCTACTATAGCATTAGTGGCTTGACTTCCATTACAATTTTTTTTTTACCAAAAAGTTGGAACTCCCGGTTTTCCCATTAGCCTCTAGTTTCTGTAATTTTTTTTTTCTTTAATATAACATTCTTGGTTTCTTCTCCCCATAATGAATTTCTAAAAATGACAACCGCGTAGTCCCAAAAATTTGGAGTATTTCACACTTTTGTTCTACACCAGCCTTTGCTAAATTCCTTTTGTTTTAGTGAAAACTAATTAATATCATTACTTAGCCAAAAAGAAAAAAGAAAAAAAAGGCTAATATAAATGCCCTTTGCCCCCAATCCCAAGTCTGTTCTTAGTTGCCCCTTGCCTCGCCAAAGGTTGATTGATTGACCAGTTTTGTCGAGTCCCTATAATTTGCTTTGAATTATAATGTGAAGGGAATTTACGAATTTGGTATCAGAAATTCAAAGTAGCGAAGGTATACTGTATATAGAATGTGTTGGGTATATACGTGTGAGTGGAAGTCCCACATGGAGAAGGAGTAAAGATGTTGGAGAATTAATATAACATAACTGGGCCCAAACCATAGGCTTAAGCTTTTGGGTAAAGTGGTGTCTCTATGTATCATATTAACTCCTCAATTAAAGGCTCCCCAAGGTGTTATCTCCCCAACAGAACGTACTCTAGGAAAAGAAAGATATACACAAGTTTTATGGGGCAATTTTTTTTTTTTTGGCCCTTAATTGACTTGGCTACCACTTCAATCCGATCCAAATGCCACTTTAAGTTTAACACCATCTCTAATATAATATGTTCCAGCTTGGTCTTGATTCCAAGATTAGGACAATTGATCAAGCTCCATTCCATTTTGGTTGATGTGTTTGGCTAATTGGTAAATGGTTTAACTTTTGATGAAGCCTAGGCCTCGCATGTGAATACAATGGAAAATGAGATTGTGAGTTTGAAACTCATTAAATGTTTGAATAACTTATTAAAAAAAATTGTTAGTTTTTTCTAAACAAACATAAACTTAGAAAAAACATTGTAAAAGCAGGCCAAATTGAACTAGCCCCTATTCATGGAACGAGTAAACAAATTAAAAAAAGAAAGGAATTTGAACTATAGCTCGTTCACATTATGGGTTTAGTTGGTTTTTTTTTTTGGTAATTAATTGAAAGATCGAAGAGAAATCAATGATTTTTTATAGATGTAGATTTCAAAACCCACCAAAAAAGAGTAGG
Organism: Fagus sylvatica; assembly: GCA_907173295.1. Classification (NCBI taxonomy): domain Eukaryota; kingdom Viridiplantae; phylum Streptophyta; class Magnoliopsida; order Fagales; family Fagaceae; genus Fagus; species Fagus sylvatica. Next base: position 16,476,501 of record OU015761.1, read on the forward strand.
TTGACTTTTCGGATAACTATAATACTTATAAAATCATAATTTCTTTTAAAATTGTTGAAACATTGCTCTGGTGTACCATCATAATATTGATATGTTGTAGAAAGACAGCAAAATTGGATTGATGTATATGAGAAAATATGAAGAAGAAAATAAAGGAAACAATGAAAGAAAAAAAAAAGGATAAAGAACACAAAGAACGTGGTTGGCTTTAGAGGTCCACATCCAATATCATTATTATTAAGCTTTCTGTATTTTACAATAAACTGATCGATAGGTATTTATAGTAGACTAAATCCTAGACAAACCTAATTTTTTGTATTCGAATTACAAGATTAGGGTTACTTTGTTTGCACTCCAAATAAGATTAGATAGAATGAGCATAGGTGAGATTCTGTTTCTTTGGTCATATTCAACTGACCAGGAGATATATTATGGGCTGAAGGCAAAACTGCCCTCTTTGCAGTGGAAAGAATGATAGAGGAAGGTCTTTCTTGTTTTGTTCATGAAGGAGACACTTTAAATATTGTTGATAACATCGTTTGCTGGGCTTTTGCTTCCCAGTTCTATGGAATGAGATGGCCTTTCTTCCTCGGACTTTTCTGTTTGTTTCCTTTGACCTTTTTATTAATAATAATGCTAATGTTATTAAAAAAAAATAAAAAATAAAGAAGAGAAGATGAAAGATATAATAACATAGGCAACAAATTGGGTCTTGATTAGGGTTTGGAGCCCTTGATATTTTTAACAATTTCAAACTATGTTTAGTGATACAGAACAATGCCCAAGGCAGAAGGAAACCTTACATGGAGTTTAGTTGGTTTTGTCTAATGTGTTTTTATGGCTCGCTGCCTTGCTTTTAGGCGTAAAGAAAACGACAAGTCATATCTTCCCAAATTACTCATGCAGTCATGCGTAAACCATGCAAAGTTAAATTGATAAGTGTATTGCTAATGCCTGACGCTATCTCTCTGTACAAGCGGGGAAAATTCATTGTTTAATTTCTTTGACTATGACTATTTGTGCCTAGCCCTAGTCTAAGGCTATCTCTTGTATTGCGGGTAAAAGTCTTTGTTTAATTGCTTTGAATATGACTATTTGTTGGTTTGGTCAATTTTTTGTTAATGTTATAAGAAAATTAGTCATTATGATTGTGATTGGATATTTGCTTAAACATGTAATTTTATCAAGAATTATCTCCTCCATTAGAGCAGTCTCTCACATTACGTAGATATATGAGACTCACATATTATGAGAAATTCGTTCTATATGATCAACACAAGAAATACTCTAATTTTATCCAAAAGATATGAGTCAATTCACTATCGACGGCTCAAAAGTCAAAGCCTAACCACAATTTCCAAAATATTATTCTTTATTTATTTTTTGATGTAAAACAATAACATAATTTTATTTATCAAGAAATGAATACATTATTAAGTCAACTAGATATAGGAGGAGGACATTTTTCCATCCACACCACACATCATTATCACCTTCCGAATAACCTCCCAGAGTTAAAACAAGTATATATTCTTGGAGCATTGCATATCTTATTATATATATTACAAAGGAACTGACAAGATCGAGCTAAACTACAAAGTAATAGCTTTTACTTCTTCAATCAGGTTCCCGTGCAAGAAAACAGGAAAGGCAACTCTATCTGGAAATAATCCTTAAGTTACACACTTTTAATATAGCTCAGACAAAATAGCCGCCCCCTACAGGCTATTTTGGATTGGTCTAGCTTGCTTGTATAACAATTTTTTTTTTTTTAATATTTATTTATATTTTAAGTTGTCTATTTTTTTTTTAATAAAAAAAATCTTTCAAAACTAATAATTAATAATTTTTCATTTGGGATTGTAGATGTCATCATAAATTCATATTATGTAATTAGAATTTGTTATGTGAATTATAAATTTATAGACATAACCACTTAATTATAATGTTATAGTTACAGCGTTCACATAAATGCTCAATACCAGCTCAAAGCCTAAGCCTACACCTTAGGCCTCCACCTGTCCTCAAAATTTATAAAAGATTGTGAGGCCTCCATTACATGAACAAAATGCCTCAAAATTGTATGAAAATGTGCCAAAACTTGTAAGATTGAATTTTTTTTCTTCTTTTAATAGAAAAAATATAGGTGAGTTTTGCGTTCTTTGACCCACCTCTATGAATATTCTCAAAATATTTAATTACTCAAAATCTAAACAATTAAA